>JASMMZ010000002.1:16574265-16784697 GCA_038502455.1 Anisogramma anomala
AAGCAGGGCCGACGACCAGTCCGCCAGCGGGCGCAGCCCCGCCACGCACCCGGCAGCGACCCGCGCCACCACCACCGCCGCCGCCGCCGCCGCCGCCGCAACCGCCGCCGCCAGCGGCGTGGAAACCGCCGGCACCGCCCCGCGGCGCCGGCGCCAGGCGGCCGGCCAGGCCGGGTCGTCGTTCCTCGCGCTGGTCGGGTTCTTGGGCGCTGCGTTTCTGTAGGCTGGGGAAGAGGAGGCGGAACAACACCCAGGGTATGATTCGGGAGGATTGGATGGGAAAAATATGGATTGTGTGTGACTATTGTCAATTGTGGTGGTTGCACAAAACCAGTCGAGTGCCCATTCAACACGGGGCACGGGCCAAGCATTGGCCCATAGTAACTTGGGTGCGGACCGGCTCACGGACCGCGAAACTTAGGATTACCATCCACTTTCAATCAATAAAATACCACCTATTACTTCGACTACAATTCGAATCGATAACCATTGCAATAACTACATAACTACCAACAATAATGAAGGTATAAGAAGGTTAAACACATAACTTTCTTAAACAATTATTATTTGATTGTTGTTGGAATATAAACTGTACTAATAAGTATAAACCAATTAAACCTACTGTAGTATTGACAATCCAATTGCAGTACAGCCGTTTGCAATGGCGGTGGAGCTATTTGTAAATACGGCTAACTTATTTGTATCTTTCGAAAAGTTACAATTTGAGCTGTTCAGACAAAATTAGCTATTCTACCACCTATGTAATAAATCGGTTAAGTAAAAGGTAACTATCTATGATTTTTACTAATTATATATTTACTAGCCAGTTATACAACGGGTGATTTTTTTTACAAGCGTTTTAAAGCATAAATATATGAACCACTTATTAATCATAGCTCAATTTAATTTTTTTTTCAATATTATAACACACTTTCAAATTTCACTTAATGTTGGAACAATATTGCAATAGTATTGCATGCAGTGCAGTAGGTCAACTTTACTGCCAGTAAAGTTGACTGTACTGCAAGTGTATTGCTTTGTGCAGACTTACCACATTGGGTATAAGTCGAGTGCAGTAGGCTGCACTTTACTCTAGGGCACAGGCTAAGCACTTGACTATATAAATTACTATGTAAACCGGCTAGCGGTCTACTAAACCTAGAATAATACATCCACTATCTGATTACTGTAATACAACTGTTACTTCGAAGACCATTCGAATCGACAACGTTGTAACATCTAAGGCTTACTAACACTAATCAATGCTTATTAGGTTAAGCACAAATTAGCTAAGTAGAAGAAGAAGCTGCTTTCCGGTTACGCTTTGTTCGGCAAGATAGAGGAAAGGTTTTTGCGAAGTGCCTCTATAGTACTGTGTCGTCTTTGCGGCAGTATATAGGAAAGGCTTCTGGATTATGTCGTTTTTGCGACAATTTAGAAGTAGGCATCGGTATCGCTATTAAAAACACCAAGAAATATTTACTAATACTTTTCAAAGATATTAAAATTGACTGTCAGAAGTTTTAACGTACGGTAAGTTAGCAAACGGCTAAGTTAGTACTACTACGAGTATTACTACTGTAAGAAAAACGACTAAGTCCTTATATTAAAATAATAACAATAAACAACTTTCGCTCTTAGCCTATACTATAAACGACCTTCGACCTAATCTTTTATATCAAATCTGTACCCTAATTTTTTTTTTTCATATTATGTTAACGTTAAGTTTATTACTTCGAGAAAAAACACTAAGTCGTACTAAGAAAGCTATATCGTACGACTTTACGCTGAATCGCTAAGTTTATACGCCCCGAATCGCCAAGTACCCATGCCTTAAGATCGCTAAGTCCACCAATACCACGTTTTACACAAGCTAGGACACCAAGATAACTTCCGCTAATATTTACTTTAAAGTTATTACCGACTCCGAACGAAAAAAGGTAATTAAAGCCTTCGGCATTATCTTCGAAAAGCACTACCACGAAAAGTTTTGGTTTACCGAAACCACCAAAAACTTTACCTTAAAGCACCTAATTAACGTTATTGGCCAATTTATTCTCGATACAAATACTATTAGAATATGCTGTAAACCTTTAACCCTTAATATTTTTTTTAAAAATGGTTTCGAAATTAGAGTTTGGATATGTAGAAAAAGGCGGAGAAGCAGGAAAAAATGAAGTTGATGATCAACCTGGTAAATCGAGGTATTAAACTTTAGGCGAAGAAAGTGAAGGAAGGTAACCTAGTTAAACTACTTTATGAATAAGCCACGGATAAAGACCCTTAATGGACTCCGATTACGGGAAAAGAGGTTACTGATAATAGTAACCTATAACGACTATATATACGCTTGTAAAGACCTATCCAAAAGGAATTAGTGGATTTATACCACTTAAACCTTTAGATCCACCAATCTATTAAACAGGAGCCTCGCCGAACCCCTTAATATTAAAAGGATTATCGCCAACCTTTTCACGGCGGATAGCACCAAGCCTATTTCCACTAAGCTTCTTAATACATATAGTTTTCATAGCCAAGTTAAAAAAGGACCAGATTTATACGTAAGCCGACTGTGAGCATAATTATTGGCTTTTTCCCTTTAAATTAGGCTAAAGGTAACTATCTTGCCTATTAATACTAATAATAACCTTGGTTCTTTTCCCGACTAAATAAAAAAGGTTTTTATGGCTAGTATATTACACTTTTCCTTCGGCGTATCACTATAAAAAATACAGATTATACGGTAATTACCACGTTCGTTAAAATCTAAAGAGGTAAAGAAAAGGATAACGGTAAGTCACATAACCTCCTCGAAGTTATGTTACACCTATTTTTTAACATTTGTCGCCAGATAAAAGTTAAGTTGCCAGGTTTTTACTCGTTGTTTTCCAATATCTTTACCAGCTAATCTAAGGACTATTACCTCCGATACTTTACAAATTATACTTTTTTTCGCGAAATATACGATAGCATAAAGGGCTATTTCAAATACGATGTTAACCTCATCTAATATCATATAGATTGAAGTATTATTAAGTAGTCCTCTATGTTAGATTATGAGAAAAAGTTGAAAAGTAAGATAGACCTTTTAAATCAGATACTTAACAGGTTAATATTTTGCTAATAGGTAATAGAAAACGTAGGAGTTGGCGAAAGTACCTTACGTTAATAGGTCCGGTAAGTAGTTACGGGTTATAAAGAGTTTAAATACACCTTGTAATGCTCCAATGCTATATACAAAGGGTTTTTTTTTAGCTAACTTCATTCCTCATTAACGATCATAACTGCTCAAGTTTCTGGCTCGACTGGTATATACCCATAAGCTCCGGAATTTAGTAACGAAAAAGATCCTTTTAGTTTGTATTATATTAATAGATGGTACGAACGACCCGGCAAATTCTGTTAACAAAGGGTCCGGACTTTTACCTACAGAAAAGGGTATTTATTCTTTTGAAAATCTTTAAGTTGGTTAAACAAATTTAACTTAAACGTTAAAAAATATTTAATTTGCGGTGAATAGGGTTATTAGTTAACACATTATATTACCACCGAACGTAAAGTAAAATAGGAGATATACTATACATAGTACACCTTTGCTTTAAAATAAGATTATATAAAGCGTATTACGTAGTTTAAAGGAAATAAAATCAAAAATGAGGAAAAAAAGTCGAAGGATATTGGCTAGCACGAAAATGCTAATATTAATACTGGTACTGGCCTAGAAGCCACGTAATAACTAGCTGACCACGTATTTTTATACCGTCTTATAGGTAAAGACCCCTGCCACCGTTATAATAATGAAGACTCTAATCCTATAAATCTCTTTATTATTTAAAAACGGTACGCAAAACAAGTTTTTTAAGAGATTATTCCAGATAAGGGGGCAATACAGTATTTAATAAAAGGTTATTCGTAGTACATCACGTTGCGAAGGGATACAGATAATATTACGAAACTTAACCACATGGATACTGGCAAAATGAAAGTTAACTTTAGCCATGGAAAAAACATATCTTTACTAGAATTAACAATAGTGAAAATTATTATTAACTCTATTATTTTCCATGTTTTAAAATCACCTACCTCTTTCCTCCTTTACCTTAAGGATATGAAAAACCTCGGCGTTAACGTTAATGTTTAGACTAATAAGCTAATATATATTAAGGCCAGTAAAAGGCTTCCATTTAAACTTTAGTAGGGGTATCTCTAGTTTCATCTTTAAGGATCAGAGATAGTGGTGTTAAACCTAAAGAAGTTAAAACTTCGTTAATTACATCGTAGGTTTAATTACCTAGCGATTAACAAACTTTATAAGGTTTTAAAAGTAACTAGTTACGAAAATATAGATTTGTTAGTATTAAAGGTAGTTAAACAACTTCATCATTACTACTAGATATATTCTTAAACCCCTTTGAAGTTTAAGTTTACGTTAAAAGAAAATCAATACTTTAATTCGAAAATCTTCGTAAACGTATTTTATCTGGATAGCAAACTAGTATTATACGTTGTGGACTTCGCCACAACTTTTTATGGCATTAAGTTCCTTAAGATAATTACAGTAAAAGAAATAGAAAAAGTACTGTATACTTTATGGATTAATATATACCTTGGTTTACTCAATGTATTGGTTTACGATGCCAGTACTAACTTTATTACGATGAAGTTTTAAGCTAATATAAAGTTAATAGGGATTTAGTATAAATAGGTTTTTGTAAAAACTTACTAGGGTATTAGTAAGGTTAAAAAGATATACGTGCTTTTACGAAGGGTTTACGATATCTTTATATTAGAAATCGAAAGCTTTATAAGTTAAATGGCACGGCTTTTAATAGCGTTAAATAGTATTAATGATACTGTTGACCTTGACGAATTTATATTAACTTTACTAGTATTTAAAGCTTACCAGCGTATAATAATTAAGTCGCTACCTTTGTTTAACACCCAAAAGCGTCCTATAGTATATAGCAAAGTATTTAAAAAAACTAAAAAAGGAATTAATACGTCGTTAGGTCAACGATATCCTTAATACCAAAAACGAACTTTTAATAACAAACGTATTTTTACTCCCCTTTTAAAGTAAAGTCTTTACGTAATGTAAGCTAGGCAAATTAGATAAGCTGTATAGAATTTTAAGTATTACCAACTTAAATATGGTAGTTAAAATTGCTAATGACCCCGTAACTTTCCAAGTTATATAAGTTAAATCGTACAAAAAACCCTTCAAGTTTAATAAAGATCCTAACGTCAACGACCTCTAAGCCGAGCGAATAAGCCAATATAACCCTTTCGAACCGACTATTAATAAGCCGATAAAATGCTGACGGCGTAAAAGACTACCTAAAAGGAGAATACACATTAAAGAGGAGGAAGATAGAGATTATAAGCCTGGCAGAGCATATATAACAGCGTGGGTATTTTAAAAGAAGAAGTCTTACAGAGAACTTGTCTTTAAGTTACACGCTGAAGGTATTATTATCATATCGGGTAAGCCTTTGAAGGAACGTAATTAAGTAGAAATTAACGGCTTCCATTTATAGAGGTTTATATAGTTTATGTCGTTAATATAATTCAAAGGAAAAAATGTCATTATTTTTAAGTCGAAAATAGTTTACGAGGTTAAGGGTAATATTACGAATCAGTCGTATAGAAAGTTACGACTAATGAAATCGCTTAAGGATACGGTAATAAAGGTAAAAACTAGATACTTACTTAATCGCCTATAATTTAGAAAATCAGCTAACGTTTGATCATTGCTATTGCTGCCAGTTTGACTATTAGCATAAAGGTTTAGTTTACACTTAATAACCGGGATATCACGTAAGCGTATACGTAATTTACTATCGATTTTTAACGGATTGTATTATCAGAATTACCATAAGAATTGAGGGATAAATTTCCGGCTAGCATGATAATATATTGTATTAAACCTTTATATAGACTGGCTAAAGCTGGTGTCTACTGGTTCTTAACGTACCAGGTATACTTTAAAAATAGGTTAGGTATAAAGAATTTAATATTGGATCCGTATCTATTAATTACAAAGGGTAAAGACTTTAATATCGTAGGTATGTAAACTAACGATACTCTTTTCCTCGGAGATATTGTATTTGAAACGGCGAAAGAACGTATTATCGAGAAGTTAGGTCTTTAAAAGTGTAAATTAGTGGAAATGTTAGTTAAAGGGATATAACTTGACTTTAACGAATCGTTACTTCGAATGTATAGTGTTGAGATTGAAAACGGCATTTATATTAGCCCACACTAAAAGGGGTAAGCCACGAGCCTAAAGATTATCAATAAGGTTGAAGAGGTAAGGGTATAAAAATACCTGGAATAAAAAGCACGTACGGTTTACATCGTTACGCTGTATTAACCGGAGGTATTGTACGACCTTTTTATTACGGTATAAATACAGGATCCATAAGACGAAAACTTTAACAAGTTAAATAAACGGATATAGTAATAAATAGACTATGTAAAAAAGGAATTAATATAGTTTCTATAAATTTATTAAAGACGAAGTTGATAATTTTTATAGAAGAGTTATTTGCCAATAATACTAACTTTACATTGTAAATCGGTTTCCTAATAATACTTGTTAACAAAGATAAGTCCAAAGGGTAGTTTATGATTACTGGAAACCTTATATACTGGATATTTGTTAAATGTAAGCATATAATTTGGAGTGTGTTAGCTTTTGAAGTTTACGGCATAATGATAAACTTTGATATCGGCATAGTAACTAACGACACATTAAGGATTATTACTAAACAGCTAGGTTTGCTACCATTACCTGTGGTAATATGTATTGATTTCCGAAGCTTTTACGAATACCTATCAAAACTAGGTACAACTAATGAAAAACGCTTAATAATAAAGGTAATAGAGTTAAGGGAGGTATACAAAATCCGGGAAATCAATAAGTTCCGGTGGATTAACGGCAAAGATAACCCTACCAATACCATAATTAAAGCCACGTTTAATAGCGTCTTAGAAAGGTTTGTAGATAGCAATATACGAATTATACTAATCGAGGGATACGTAAACCATCTAATACGTGATATGGGAAAATAGGGTTGCTCCGGCAAATTGGAGAACCGCTAGAATAATGGTGGCGATGGCAGTAGTTTAAATTACTGGTAAAAGGTACGCTAGTAGTGGCGTATTTGATTTGCGTAGGTCTGTAGCGAAGGATCTGTATACGGGATATAAGGAACTAAAGCCTCGGAGGGATGGAGAAAAAGAGCCATAAGGGGCTGTAATTAAGATTGTTTTCAGTATAGATTGATTGAAATTGACAGGGGTCTGGCTTATGAATTAAGGAGGGATTTTAGAGGTTGCCACTAATTGGTGGCAGGCCACACTGGTGTTCGCAGGCACAAAAACAAAAAGCCGCCAGTGTTGGAAAAGTATTATAATGGTATTGCATATAGTGTAGTAGGTTAACTTTACTTCTAGTAAAGTTGACCGTACTGTAAGTATATTGCTTTATGAGGACTTACCGTATTGGATGTAAGTCGAGTACAGTACACTGCACTTCACTTTAGGGCATAGACCAAGCACTTGTCTATATAAATTACTGTGCAGGCCGGCTAGCGGTTTGCCAAACCTAGAACAATACATATACTATCTGACTACTGCAATACTACTGTTACTTCGAAAAAGACCATTTGAATGAACAACGTTGCAACGTCTAAGGCTTATCAACACTTAATTTTATTTTACCATCCTATAATTAAAAAAAAATAGAAAGACTTACTTACCTTACTGATAAAGTCTTATCGAATGTAATGATCACACTAAATACCCGTGAGTATATAGAAGGTGTCAGAGGGTTTATGTTAACAGTAAGGTAGCAGAGGTAACAAAAGGTGCAATATCAAGACTGTGTTCGTGCGAGTGATGATCAGAAGCCGTGAGGCTATTCAGGGTAAACTGAATACTTAGATTGACAACTGAAGAACTATCTAATGAAGCTATCTAAGGTGGTGATGACCATGTCCTTATATCTAGTTCCTTCAGTTGGTACCCATACTGGGGGTGCTCCAGTATGAGGTTTGCGGGATCACTGGTGGTGATCCAAGTGATCCAAGTGAGCCGGTGATCCAGGTGATCCAAGTGATCCAGGTCACGTGACTTCTGCTGAGTCATCCGTTGTCCAATTGCCGTGCCGTACATGGGAAATGTGCTTTGTAAGCGTAGTGGGGAACATGCAGCGTCAGAGGATCCAACTGCAGTTCGTGTCATAACATCGAACTTAATTAGTAATTAACTGGACGATAGATTTATTTGGTGAAAAAAGAAAACGATCATTTCAAGTTAATGGCTTAAAAGAATAACATTTGAAACTATTAGGAGATTAACACTAAGTAAGTCGTTTAATTATTTGTCTTTATATATAGTTTTGAAGAAGGCGTTATTAACGCTATTTCGATAATAATTTTGAATCATAAAACAAAACCTTTCACAATATTCGTGAAATATATAAAAAGAACAAAGATATTCATATAAGAAATCCTGAAATATATAAAATAAAAGGATATACCACAAGAAAACGACTCAATAGCCATAAAATTAAAGGGAAACCCAATAAAAGAAACTTTCTAGATGGAAACTAACGCATTGAAAATACCTTCTAAAAACGGCAGGTAATGAATCTAAAAGGAACTTAAAAATGAAGCTATGTTTCAGAATATTGCCAACGAACTCGAAATCTCCTTTAATAAAAATTTCGAGTATAATCTTTGAATTACTGATGTTAGATTAAAATTTATGAAAAATCACCTGACAAATTTTATTGAACGGTTTCTTAACTAATATAGTAATTTAAAACGTAGGCTCGTTTTTAAGGAATTTGAATCCTTTTTTATAAATTATATTGCAAATATTCAGGGAAAAGAAAAAAAAATAGCTAAAAAAAAGTGAAAAGAATTTTTTTCAGTGGAAAAACAGAATTTTGTCTTAAAGCCAATACTTAATTCAACGTGTATTTATTATATAACTGTATAAAAGATTGTAAATAAAATTAATATCTTCCATTGTACGACAACATATAGCTAAAAATATACTACGCACCTTCGATGTAATCAAATTGAAATTAACTTAAATTATATATACCTTATAAACATGAGTAATAATTTAGATGAACGTTAAAATGAAACGTTAGCCTTGTCAATATATCAAAGAACAGATATAATGCTTTCAGATAAGTTAAACTTATATGAAAACTTAAAGAAAACAGTGATATATTCATTATCAATACCTAATTAACGGCATGTTAATAATTTCAACATTCTATCTAACGATTTACTAAAATTACTCAAACGCGTAGCGTCAAGCTAAAAAAAATATAAAAAATCTACTAACAGATAAATTTGATAGGTGGGAATTCATATTTAATATTAGATTGAATAAGCACTTATAAAAGAACTGCTTTCTAAACTCATTAAAAAAAGAAAATACTGCTTGAAAACGTATCAACAACATAAATTGGATTTTATTTCAATCAGATACGATAATTTAACAATGTATGACAGATTTTTTTCGATAGTTAGTTCAATACTTTGTTTAGAATCCTTATTAATAACATATATATCAAAGAGAATTTTCTTTTGCATAATTTGACGGACGTTGTTGGAATGGCATTCAAGTGTAGTGTAGTCAAATCAATTGAAGTGGACTGCATAATTCAATGTGAGGCATGGGCTAAGCAATTGATCATACAAATTAGTGTATATACTAGCTAGCGGTTTGCCAAACTTAAAAGCAATACATCACTACTTTTAATGCAATACTAATTACTTCAACCAGAGATTCGAATCGATTACATTATCACGATAAAGGCCTATCAACACTGATGAGTAATTATTAGGTTGAGCACAGATAAGCTAGGTAGAAGAAGAAGCTATTTTCCTGTTTTATTTTTCGTTTGAACAAGGTAAAGGAAAGATTTTTGCGAAGTACCTCCATATGTTATGCAGCTGTTTATGGCAGCAAATAAAGAGAGCTTATTTTAGTAACTGTTGGAATAGCAGTCAAATGCAGTACAGTTAAGTCAACTTTACTTATAGTAAGGTTGAGTAAAGTTGACTGTACGTACTACAAATTGACTGTAGTTTGTGGGATCTGAATACACTGCACTGCAAGTGAGATGCAGTAGGTGCCCACTTCAAAATGGGGCACAGGCCAAAGCATTTGGCTATACAAATTAGTGTGCAGACTGGTTAGTGGTCTATCAAACTTAGAACTTACCCATCACAATCAATCAACTTCAATACAATACTACTTACTTCCACCACAGTGATTCGAATCGACTACATTACAACAGTAAAGGCCTACCAACACTAATCAGTGCTTATTAAGTTAATCACAGATTGGCTAAGTAGAAGAAAAAGCTGTTTTCCGGTTGTTATGCTTTGTTTGCGCAAGGTAAAGGAAAGATTTTTGCGAACGGCCCCTATAAGTTGTATCAGTTTTCGCGGCAGAAAATAGGGAAGGTTGTTGAATTATGTCAGTTCTCGCAAAAATCTCAAAGTAAGTGATGGTATCGTTACTATTAAAAACATTAAGAATTTTTTATTATTTATTTTTAAAAGTATTAAGATTAACTATCTAAAAGTTTTAAAGATTACTAAGTTAATAAGTTAGTAAACGTCTAAATTATTACTATTATAGATATTACTATTACGGATATTACTACTACAAATTTTAATCGCAAAAATGACTAATTTTCATAATATTTAACCTATACCAACTTTAATAGCAAATTTACGAAATACCACTTTACACCACATTTTTTCCCCTACAATTTTTAAATATTCGTTACGATAACTTCAAAATACGCCGGAATTGATATTATTAACAACCTTAACCGGAAAAAAGTAATGAAAGACCTTAACTCCATTTTTAAAAAGTATTACAATAAAGACCCTTAGTTTACGGATGACGATGAAAACTTAACTCTTAAACAGTTTAACAACGTAATTAGGTGTCATTTCCTCGATATAAATACCAATAAATACGTTTAAGGACTCCGAATACTCGATGGTTTTCAAAAATAGTTTAAAAACTAGACCTTAAGTATATGGATAACGGCAGATAAATAAGATGAGATAATAAATAAGGCCAAATTATACAATTGAGGTATTTATCTCCTTGCAAAAAAAGGGGAAAAAATGTAATATGGTATATATCCTTTACGAATACACTATAAATAAAGACCCTTAATGGATTAAAACCAAGGGTAAAGATATTATTAGCAATAATATTATCCAATATCCCTAAATGTATTCGTAAGAACCTACCTAAACCCGAATAAATTTTAACCCATTTTACTTAAGACTAGTAGTTTGATGCCACTGACTGTAAGGAATGAATTAACCTACGGACTGTAAGCCTTTAAGTCTATCAATTAATTAAACAAAAGCTTGAATGTATCCATTAATACTAAGAGAAGTATTTTACATCTTTAGTTTCAGTAATTAAATTATAAAAGTACTATCTTTATATGCAAACCTACTATAAATACGACTACTAGCTTTTTCTTTCCAAACTCAACTAAAGGTAATTATATTGCTTACTAACATAATCTTTAATACTAGTTGAAGAATTCAAAGGGTCTTTACAATCATTACATTATGTTTCCACCTTAACACGTCCCTATAATGGATACGAATTACGCTGCAATTATTATATTCGTTAAAATTTAGGGAGGAAAAGAAGAGTATAGCAGTAAGCTATACAACCTTCACAACTTTAAGTTACGCCCATTTTTCAATATTTACCGTCAAATGAAAGTTTAACTGCCAAGTTTTCACTCGTTATTTCCCGGTATTATTACCGGTTAAGCCTAAGATTATTACCTTTGGTATCTAACGAATTATTCTTCCTTCTATGAAATTTACGATAACCTAAAAGGCTACTTTGAGTACAATATTAATTTTACCAAATAACATACTAATTACAATATTATAGAGTTTTATATGTTAGATTATAGAAAAGAGATGAAAAGCAAGATAGACGTTTTTTATGAGATGTTTAGCAAACTAATACTTTGCCAACAAGTAATAGATAATATAGGAGCAGGCTAAAATACTCTACGCCAATAGGTTTGGCAAGCCGTTACGGGTTATAAAAAGTTCGAATACGCTTTTTAATACTCTAATGCCACCTGCAAGGAATTTTTAACAAGTTATATTCCTCATTAACAACCGTAACAATTCGAGTCTATATCTCAACTAGTATATATTTTTAGGGCTACTAATTTTAGTAACGATGATGAAAACCCCTTGTATATATATTACATCGATCGTAAGTATAAAAATCCCGATTAATACAGCTTAAAAAAGGCCTGAGCCAAGGGATGTAGCTAACTTACCCACAGAAAAAGTTATTCCCTTTCTTTAAGGGTTTTAAATCAGTCAAGCAAATTTACTTTGAAAATCAAAAGATATTGAATTTACGGCAAGTAAGGCTACTGATCGATACGCCACATTACTATTAAACAAGAATCCAAGTTGATAATATATAATATATACTTTACATTTATATTTAACTAGAATTATATGTTACGAGTTTTAAAGTTCGAACATAATAAGGCTAAAGAGGAGGAAAATGAATCTAAGGCTATAGGTTAGTATAAAGATGATAATACCAGTGTAGAAATAACATAATAACTTATCAATTACGCCTTCCTATACTGCCTGAAAGGTAAAAACCCTTACCGCTGATATACCGATAAAGACCATGACCTTATACACCTCTTTACTGTTTAAAATTGCTACGCCGAGTAGGTTTTTCAAGGTATCATACCGGATACAAGAGCAACACGGTACTTAATACAAGGCTATTTAAAATACGTCTCATTACAAAAATATATTAATACTATTACGGAACTTAACTATAGGAACGTTAATAAATCTAAGGTTAGCTTTAATCCTATAAAAAGTTGTTTTCATTAGGATCGATGATGGTTAAGACTGTTATTAGCCCTATTATTTTATATATTTTAAAATTCCTTACTTCTTTCCTGCTTTACATTAAAGACATGGAAAACCTCAAATTTAACAACCATATTTATTAATTAATGAATCAATTTAGGTAAAAAGTAGTAATGGGTTTTCATGTAGCCTAAATTAAGGGTATTACCAATTTTATTTTAAGGGTTGAAGGTAGTGGTATTGAACCTGATGGAGTCGGAATTTCGTAAATTACATCGTAGGTTTAACTATTCGGTGACTAACAGGATTTATAAGTTTTTAAAAGCAAATAGTTACGAAAATATGGAATTACTGGCAGTGAAAGTAATCAAACGGCTTTGTCACCAATACCAAACATACTTCTAAACCCATTTAAAATTTAGGTTTACGTTAAATGAAAATTAAGACTTTAACTTTAAGGTTTTTGTAAACGTGTTTTACCTAGATAGTAAGCTGGTACTCCAAATTATATACTTTGCTACAACTTTTTACAGCGATAAGTTCCTTAAAACCATTATGACGAAGGAAACATAAAAAGTATTATATACTTTGTAAATTGATACGTACCTTAGGCTACCAAACGTATTAATTTACGACAACGGTATTAACTTTATTATGATTGAATTTTAAGTTAATATTAAGTCAATAAGGGTTTAGTATAAATAAGTCCTTATTAAGGTCTATTAGACTATTAGCAAGGTCAAAATGGCTTACGTTCTTTTACAAAAAGCATACAATATTTTTATATTGAAAATCGAAAAAATTATGAACCAAAAAAACATAACTTTAAATAACGGTAAAGGGTTTAAACAATACTTCTAACCCTAACGGTTCTATATCAACTTTACTAGTATTTAGAGCTTATTTATATATAAAGACTAAGTAACTACTATAGTCAAACATCTAAAAGCGCATGATAGTATATAGTAAAGACCTAAAAAATCTAATAAGGGAATCGGCATGCCATTATATTAATGAAGCTCTTAATATTAGGAACATAATATTAATAATGAATATATTATCCTCCCCCCTATAAAATAAAGTCCTTAAGTGGCGAATTTAAGTAAACTTGATAAACCGTATAGGATTTTAATTATTACTAATTTAAAGATAGTAGTTTAAATTGCTAATGGTTTTATTACTTTTTAAACTAAATAGCTTAAGCCATACAAAAGACACCTTAAGTCCGATGAAAATCCTAACGTCAACAACCTCCAAGCCAAATATATTAGCTAATATAACCCTTTTAAGCTGATCGTTAAAAAGTTAATAAAACGTCAACAGTATGGATAATTATTTAAGAAAAAGATGTACACTGAAAAAGAGGACAGTAACGGAGACTATAAGTTGGATAAGGTATATATAACAGCGTATGTATTTTAAAAGAAGAATTTTAATGGATAACTTACCCTTAAGCTACGTTTTGAAACCATTATTAATATATTGGGCAGACCTTTTAAAGGAAGCGACCCAGTGGAGATTAACGGTCTTTTTTTACGAAAGGTTATTTAATTTGTGTTATTAACGTAATTTCAAAGTTAAGATGCCACTATTTTCAAGTTGATGATAGTTGACGACGTTAAAGAAAAGATTACAAATCGAACTTAACAAAAATTACTGCTGATTTTTTAAGTATATAATATTAAAAATAGGATTCAATACTTAATTAATTACCTATAATCTAGAAAATTAGCCGGCGTTTAATCGTTTTTATTGCTATAAATTTCACCGTTGGTATAAAATGTTAATTTAAATTTAATAGCCTGGATCTTTAGTAAGTGTATACGTAGTTTGCCACCAATCTTTAGCGTATTATACTATTAAAACTGTCGAAAAAACTAAGGGATAAGTTTCCAGCTTATATTGTAATCCGATATATTAAGCCTTTAAACAGACTAGTTGAAGAAAGCTTTTATTAGTTTTCAATGTACCAGACGTACATCCAAAACAGGTTAAATATAAAGACTTAAATATTTGATCTATACCTATGAATTACGGAAAGAAAAGACTTTGGTATTATATGTATATAAATTAAGGATGTTTTTTTCCTCGGTAATATTAGGTTTCTGGTAGAAAAAGAGCGTTTTATTAAGATTTTATTCTTGTCAAAATGTAAGATAATAGAAATATTGACCAAGGTTATATAACTTAACTTTAATAGATTGTTAATCTATATCCATAGTATTGAGATTAAAAACGGTAATGATGTTAACTTACCTCAAAAAGGGTAGGTTATGAACTTAACGATTATCGACAAGACCTACGAGGCAAAATCTTAAAGATACCTAAAAAAAGGCACGTGCAGCCTATATTGACACGTTATACCAATCGAAAACGTCGTACGACTTTTTGATCATGGAACAAACATAAGATACATAAGATAAGGAATTTAATAAGCTAAACAAAAGGATCTAGTAACAATTAGATTACTTGGAAAAAGTAATTAACATGGGTTTCAATTGATTCAACGAATTAGAAGTTAATGATTTTCACGGATATGTTATTTTCCAATAATAATATCCTTATATCGTAAATCGGCTTCTTGATAATACTAGTTAACGAGGAAAAATTAAAAAGGAAATTTACAATTACCGGAAACCTTATACACTAGATATCTGTTAAGTGTAAGCGTGTAATACGAAAAGTATTGGTTTTAGAATGCTATGGTATAATAACGGGATTTCATATTGGCATAGTAATTGATAACATATTAAGGATTATTGTTAAACAGTTAGAACTACTATCGATACTTGTAATGATATATACTGATTTCCGAAGCCTTTGCGAATACCTATTCAAATTAGGTACAACCAATTAAAAAAGTCCAATAATAAACGTAATGGCTTTAAAGAAGGTATAAGAAACCCGGGAAATTAATGAGTTCTTGTAAATTAACGGTAAAAATAATACCACTAAAATTATAATAAAGGCTACACCTAATTACACCCTAAAGAAGTTTGTAAATAACAATATAATAACTATATAAATCTAGGGCTACGTAGACTACTTAGTATTTAGCGTAAAGGATTAAAGTTAACCTGGCAAATTTAAAGACTGCTAGGGTAGTAATATAAATAATAATGGTAGTAAAAGTGGTAATAGCAGTAATTTGAATTACTGTCAAAAGGTACGTAAGTGGTGGAATGCGTAATACGCACAGGTCTATATCAAAAGATTTGTACACGGGAATTAAAGAACAAAGGTTTCGGAGAGATAAAGCAAAAGAGCTATGAAAGGCTGTAATTAAGGTTAATTTCAATACAGATTAATCGGAATGAACAGGAGTCTGGCTTGTTATTAGCTTATAGATTAAGGAGGGGTTTCAGAGGTTGCCATCAATTAATAGTAAGCTACGCTAACGTGAAAACACAAAACAAAAAGCCGCTAGAGGTGAAATAATAGTCAAATGCAATACAGTCAAATCAACTTTACCTATAATAAATTTGAATGTACCTATTACAAATTAACTGTAGTTTGTGGGATTTAAATACACTGTACTACAAATACAGTGCAATAAGTACCTACTTCAAAGTGGTGAACAGACCAAAACATTTGGCCATACAAGTTAGTATGCAGACCAGCTAGCAGTTTGCCAAACTTGGAACTTATATATTACAACCAACCAACTTCAATGCAACAACAGTTACTTCAACCAAAGTGATTCGAATCGACTACATTGCAACGATGAAGACCTACCAACAGTATCGTTAATATGTAAATGGATAATACACTTTTTTTGAACATATAAAGGTTATAATAATTAAAGGGCATATTATTGAAATATTAGGCCTTGTGTTGGAATAGTAGTATTTGCAGTGCAATAGGTCAATTTTACCTACAGTAAAGTTGACTATACAAACTGCAAGATAATTGTATTGTTTTGTATGGGCTTACTGTATTAGGTGTAAGTCGAGTACAGTAGGCCACACTTTACACTAGGGTATAAGCCAAGCAATTGTCCATATAAATTACAGTGCAGACTAGCTAGCAGTCTCCCAAACCTAAAATAATACACCACTATCTGACTATGTAATACTACTTTTACTTTGACCAATCGAATCGATAACGTTGTAACGTCTAAAACCCTACTAACATTAATCTTTATTTAATAAGTTAAGCACAAATAAGCTAAGTAAAAGAAGAAGTTACTTTCCGGTTACGCTTTACGTTAAAGACGGCGGCTAGGGTAAAGGAAAGATTTTTGTGAAGGGTCTTTAATAATACTGCGACATTCTATAACGGCAATTTAGAAGTAAGTAATGGTATTGCTATTTGAAAACACTAATAAATCTTTACCAGATTATTATTAAAGACGTTGAAATTGACTATTAAAAGTTTTAAAGTTCGGCAAGTTGGCAAACGGTTAAATTGATACTACTACAAGTATTACTACTATAAGAAAAACGACTAAGTCTTACGGCCAAAATAATAAATAACTTTTACCACTAATAATAAACGACCTTCAACCTTACCTTTTACACTATACATTTGTCTTTAATTTACTCTTTTAACTTCTCCTACGCCAAGTTAATCGTGAAAAACGTTGCTTTAAACGAAAACACCAATAAATATCAAGTTACGCTAAGAAAACTATGTTATGCGACTCCACGCTAAATCTCCAAATTCCTACGCGACTTCATGCTAAAACACCAAGTTCCCACACCCAAATATAACTAAGTTCCTCGTCCTACACACTTAATAAGTTCTACGCAAGCCAGAATCCAAGATGATATTCAGTTAAAAGCGAATAAAGGCAATTAAAGACCTCGGACTACACTTTATTAAGAATTTTAACGAAGAAATTTAAGGATTCAATATCGACGAAAATTTAACGGAAAGGCACATATTTAACTTTATCAACTTTTATATCATTGACTACGATACAAGTGAAAACTTTAATTTCGGTAGCTGTATTTTTTGTAAATACCGTAACTTCTTTAACAACTAGACTATTGATATGTTAACAAAGGTTTAAAGGTACGTTAAATCAAAGTTAAAAGACGAACTTTAATGCTGAGGGATTTATAAAACAGAAAAAAACTCTGCCAAGTTGGCAAAAACCCTTTACAATCTAACATAATTTAACAAATATCCTCCAAAATCCACGGCCTATAGGAAAAGATATTAAAGGACTTTAACGCCCTTATACGCGTTTTAAAAGACCTTCCCTTTAACCTTAGATAAGTTAAGCCCTTTTAAGCGCTGAAGATAAGGAACCTATTAACCTGCTCAGCAACTTAAAGCCTTTATGTGATAGTGTAGAGTATGCTTTAAGCGGTGATAGGGCACGTAAAGCAACGACTGCCTACGCGGCTAAAGGAATTGACGTTGGCACTTTACATCAATCATTAAACAAGATAATTAAGTTCCTTAAAACCTTTAGGTTCGTATTACCCCATAACCCTTTAATTGTCAAGTCTTTCAATAACCCTTTCAGGAGAGGTTTTCCTATATGCAAAAGCTCATTACAGGTTCTATTGTAGGAATTTACCCCTCAAGTCAAGCAACTGGCGATTAACTTTAATACCGTGCCTCGGAAGATTGAAAACTTAAACTGCTAAGAAATATTATTAATAAAAGCTAGGATAACTATCGCAACTTACTCTTAAAGCCTATTAAGATAGTTAATAATTATTATAAGATTTTTAAGGACTTTTCCAAGATTTGGAAAAGTGTAAAAAAGTATAACAAGAATCTCCACAACCTCTTCAAAACGAAAATAATACTTTTCTTAAACATCTGCAAGTAAATGAAGGTTATTGTTTCTGGTTTTCACTTACTATTTCCTGAAATCCTTATAGGGCACGCCAGGAATCATTACCTACCATTTCTAACGCGAAAAACTACTCTTCGCGAAGTTTAAAATAACATAAAAATCCATTTAGAATACGACGTCCACCTCGCCTAATACTATATAGACTAGACTATCACACGGTAGAGTATAATGATAATGAATAAGAAAGAGAAGGAAATACTAGTGAATATACTAAACCAAATACTTGATAAGTTAATGTTATATTAACAAGTAATTAGAAAAGCTCATGCTAGCGAAGCTACACTTCGTAATCAGGTACGAGTAGTAGTTACGGGTGTTAGCAAGTTTGAATATGCTTTATAACATTTAAATGCCACTTGCGAAAGCTTTTTTAGCTAATTGAGTTTTTCGCTTATCATTGTAATAACACGTATACTAAACTCGCTTAGTATGTACCTCCAAGCCGGCAACTTCCCTAACGGGAATAAAAAAAACCTCACAGTATTTAATTACATCGACCGCAAGTATAACTACGGGCACTCTAAACGCTCAAAGTTTGGCCTATCGACTATAAACTGGAGGTAACAGCTACGTTAGCACCAATAGGGCAAAGATTCGAGAGAATTTTCGAAGAGTAAGTACTATCGTCATAATAGTAGTAAAAGATATTAGATTTGTAGTAAGTCTGGCTGTTAATTAACTCGATATCTCTCAGCCGAAAGAAATAATAGAAAGTTAATATACTATATCTAGTACCCTATTACTTTAAAATAGGATTACTTAAATCAAATCGTAAACTTAAAAGGCGACGAGCCAGTTAACGGAAACAATACCCTTAAGCAAATTGAATAGAATATAGATCATATTCCTAGTATAGCCTAGTAATTTAACAGCTATGCCTTCCTATACCGCTTAGGTGGTAAAGACCTTTACTTTTGCCTTAATTAAACATCTAACCCTTATATACCTTTAACCTTTGCTATTGTTATGCAGTTCATACGTTTTAAGGTATTATACCGAATATAAGGGAATCAAAGTATTTAATAAGAGGCTTTTCATAGTACATATAACTGCGAAGGAAAAGCATTATATCTACTGAGATTAATTGTCACAATATTCACAAGGTTAAAGTTAGCTTCGGAATAGGAGAACAACTATCGTTATTAGGGAAAACGATAATTTAAACCATTATAAAAAGAATTACGTTTTATATCTTGTAATACCTCACTCTTTTCCTTCTTTGTTCGAAAGATATAAAGATCTTCGGCGTTAACTTTAACGTTAATGTAGATAAGCTGGTTAAAAACTTCCAGAGATTTCCCCTCGCCTTTAAGTGAAGGTATCTATGGTTTTATCGTTAACGTCTTAAAGTAGTGATATTAAACCCGACGAAGCCAGAGATACGTTAATTACACCAGAGTTTTAACTATCCAGCCGTTAACAGGCTACATAAAGTCCTGAAGTGTGTAAGGTATAAATATATGGAATATTTTGCCTTAAAATATATTAAAAAGTTTTGCTACTACTGCTTAATATATACTTAAGCCACTCGTAGATTTAAGTTTACATTGAAAGACGATAAGAACTTTAATTAGAAGGTTTTTGTTAATGTGTTTTACTTAGATAATAAGCATGTTTTTCAGGTAATTAACTTCGAAATCTCTTTTTACGAAGCTAAGTTTTTAAAGTCACTTTCGGCAAAGGATACATAGGAAACATTAAGGATGTTATGGATTAACACGTATCTAAGCCTACGTAACGTTGTTGTTTACAATATTGTCATTAACTTTGCGGCGTTAGAGTTTCAGAAAAATGCTAAAATAATGGGTTTTAGTATAAATAGGTACTTATAAAAGCCTACTAGAGTATTAGAAAGGTTATAAAAATATATATCATACTTCTCCGAGTATATAATACCCTTACATTGGAAATTAAAAGCTTTATGAATCTGGAGGCACGCTTTTAGATAACGGTAAAAGGCCTAAATTATGTTGTAAGCCCTGATGGCGTAATGCTAACGCTGCTAATTTTTAGAGCATACCTATGCCCAAAGAGTTAATCTCCGCTCTTAATAAGTACTTAAAAGTGTATTACAGCCTACGGAAAATCTTTAAGGGAATTGCAAAGAGAATTAGCATAATGTTAGGTTAATAATGCCATTCATACTAGGAACGACCTTACAATAATCGATGTACTTACTTTGTTACTCTAAAGTAAAGTCTTCGTATAGTGGAATCTGGGCAAATAAAAAGATCTGTATAATATTTTAAATATCTTAAACTTCAAAGTAGTTATTGAAACAATTAACGGGTTTGTATTTTTCCGAACCACTCAGATTAAGACTTATATTAGGGTTACTGATAATAAAGATCTTTGAACTAAGCAATCGAGTTAATACATACCTTTTTTACTCATTATCAATAAGCCGATAAAACTTGGCTGGTGCGGAAGACCCCCAAAAAAGAGAAACTTTAAAGAGGAGAAATATATACTGGGTTGTATTTATAATATTGTTTAGGTAATTAAAAATCAAAAGGATGACGAAGACTTGATATTAAAGCTCCAAGTATAAGAGATTATAAGGACTTTTGGAAAATATTTTAAGGAAAGCGATAGGGTTGAGATTAATAGTTTATTAACTTAAGAGGTTATATAATTTATGGAAAAGGTTGATTTTAATTTTAAAACCCCGAGTATTACGATTTTCAAGTCGAATATTATTTACGAGGTTAAAGATAATATTACTAGGCAGCTATACGAAAAGTTACTCTTAGTCGCTTAGGGATACGGCGATAAAGGTAAAGACTGGATTTTTAAACAATCGTTAACGATTTGGAAAATTAGCTACCGCTTGGTAATTGCTTTAGTAATAAGCTTGCTAGCTAAAACTAAAGGTAAGTATACGTTTAGTAGCTGTAATATAACGCAAATTTATACGTAATTAGCAACGGATTTATAGTGCATCGAATTATTAAAATTACTACAGAAATCAAGTGCCATTTACACTTTAGAAACTTTAATACGGTGTATTAAGCTACTGTAAAGATTGACCAAGGAAAAAGTTTATTAGTTTATTACCTATTAATCGTACTTCAAATTGTGGTTAAGTATAAAGTCTTAAACATTTAACCCATATTTTCCAGAAATATAAACGAAGAACTTTAGCTTAGTGTGTACATAAATTGATAATACCTTTTTTGTTAGAATGGCTAGCTTTGTGGCATCAGAATAACAGGAAATCATAGATTTTAAATTTTGTAGTTGTAGCTCAGGAATAACTTTCGTGATAGGTATTTTACTTAACTTTAAAGGATTGTTAATTCTCATATTTAATGTCAATTATAGCCTTAATTTTAGTCAAAAGAGCTAGCGTACTGATTTGGTCAAAATCGACATAACTAATGTAATTAAGGCTTAATGATACCTTGAACAATATGCCCGTAGCAGTTACATTGATACTTTATATTAACCGGAGGTATTGTATAACCTATCTATCGCGGTAAAAATATAAAAGCTAGCGGATAAAGATTTTAACAGGCTAAATGAAAGATTCAAATACCAAATGCGGAATTTAGACTACGGAATTAATATGGTCCTAATAAACTTGTTGGGTACCAAGTTAATAATCTTTACAAATAAGTCCTTCTTAAATAATACAGACCTGTATTTATAAATCGGCTTCCTGAAAACCCGCATTAACAAAAATAGATGGAAACACTAGTTTAGTATTATTGGTAACCTAATTTACTAGACCTTTGTTAAGTGTAAAAGGATTATACGAAGCGTATTAACATAGAAGATCTATGTTATAATAACAGGCTTGAACGTAAGGATAACATTGTGAGAGACCCTTAACCTTATTAATAAGTAATTAAAGATTCGTCCTATCCTAGCAATAATTTGTACTGACTCGAGACGCCTGTTCGAATACCTTTCGAAACTTGGAACCACTAACAAAAAACGTCTAATAATTGTCATAATAACAATCTGTAAAGCGTATGAAAGAAGGGTGATTAGAGAATTCCGATGGATTAATGGAAAAGACAATCCTACTAATACTATAACGAAGGCATTACTGAATAAGGCCTTAAAAAGTCTGTAGATAATAACAGGCTAACCATATGCATCTAAGACTACGTTAATAGATTGCTCGGTAAATCCAGGTCACGTGACAGCGGTTGGGGATATACTGGAAAACTAGAAGATTGATAGGGAATTAATGATGTTAACTTGTTTAATTGGTATGGCTAAAGTGGAGGTTTGTAAAGATCTATAGCAAAAACTTTTTTGTAGAAGTTGATAAAGCCGGAACTTGAAGCCTTAGGGCAACTAACGGAAATTGGAGTAAATTTGAATGCAAATAGGTAAATCTTAATACAGAAGTCAATTGAAATTGATAGGAGCTTGGCTAGTTAATGAGGTTGTAGTTTAGCACTCACCTGAAAAGATCAATAAATTATATTGTCGTGCGCATACATACCAAAAAGCTGATAGTATTGAAATATTAGTATTTAAAATGCAATAAATCAATTTTACTTACAGTAAAGTTAACTATAGTAACTGCAAAATAAGTGTTTTGTTGGAATAGCTATTAAATACAGTAAAGTCAAGTCAACTTTACTTACAGTAAAGTTGATTGTACGTACTGAAAATTGACTATAGTTTGTAAGACTGCACTGCGAGTGCAGTGCAGTAGTTTCCTACTTCAAAGTGGGGCACAGGTCAAAGCGTTTGACCATATAAATTAGTATGCAGACTGGCTAGCGATCTGCCAAACTTAGAACTTACCATCCAATCAACAATATCAATAAAACACCAGTTACTTCGACTACAGTGATTCTAATCGACTACATTGAAACGATAAAGACCTACCAATCATAACCAGTGCTTATTAGGTTAAGCACAGATTAGCTAAGTAAAAGAAAAGGCTACTATCCGGTTGTTACACTCTATTCTACGGCTAAGTTAGAGGAAATATTCTTACGAAATGCCTTTACTGCTACGTTGGTTTTAACAGCAGGAAGTAGAGAAGACTTCTAGACTACATCGGTTTTAATGGCAGCTTAAAGGTAACAACGGTATCACGTTTAAAAACACCAAGATATCTTTATTGATCCTTTTTCAAGACGTTAAAATTAACTGTCAAAAGTCTTAAAGTATGGCAAGTTGGCAAACGGCTAATTCAGTACTATTACGGATGATACTACCGTAAGAAAAAAGACTAAATATCTATGCTAAAACAACAACCTTCAACCTTTACCACTACCAAACGACCTTCGCCCTCACTCTTTATACCAAACCTTTACCCTACTTCACTCTTTTCACTCCCTCCATCACCTCGATCGTCAAGTTTGTTACCCTAAGCGAAAACGCCAAATAGCGCCAAAAAATCCACGTTGCGCAACCTCACGCTAAGTTACCAAGTCACCAAAATCACCAAGTCCCTATACCCAAAATCACCAAGTCCTTTGCCCTATACGTCCTACACACCCTACGTAAATCGAAACGTCAAACCAAAACGTCAAGATAACTAATTTCAACAAATACTTTAAAACTATTACCGACCCTACCAGTAAGGAAACAATCAAAACCCTTGGCTACCTATTCGACAAACACTACAACCACAATCTTTAGGAACAAAACATTAATAAAAATTTAACCGAAAAGAACCTAACAAAATTCATCGGCTATTCATTTATAAAACATATTGACAACGAAAATCCTAGCTTCGTATGTCTTAAGATCCGTAATTTTATCGGAAACTAGATATTTAACATATAAAAGATAACCCAAAAAACCTTCAAATCCAAACTAAAGGCTATACTTAAATAACGAGGGATTTACATACCAAAAGAAAACGTTAATAAGCTAGAGAAAACCCTTTTCGAGTTAGTTTAGCTTAAAAATTATCCATACAACCCACAACCTAAAGGAAATGGTATTCAAAAACCACAATGCCTTCATACACAATCTAGAAGACCTCCTATTTACCCTTAACTAAGTCAGGCTTTTTTGCGTACTAGCGATAAAGAATACTTTAACTTACTCGATGGTCTAACACCACTACGTAACAATACGAAATACGCCCTTGGTGGCGGCTGAACGCGTAAAACAAGGGATGCAAACGCGGCTAAAGATATTGATATTAGTGCTCTACACCAATCAATTAAGCAGGAACCTCGCCGAACCCCTTAACACAAAAAGGATTATCGTCAAATTCCACGCAATGGAAATCCTTAAGCCCACTTCTTCCAAGATTCTCAATACGTTCAGTTTTAGTAGCCAAATTAAGGAAAACCAGGCTTTACATGCGAGTACATTATGGGCACAACCACTGGATCTTTGCCCCCAAATTCAGCCAAAAATAACTATCCTACCCACCAATACCAATAACAACCTTAGTCTTTCCACCAGCCAAAAAAAAAAAAAAAGATCCTTATAACTAGTCCATTACCTTTCCCTCACGATGCATTCTAAAGGTCGATACAAACTATACGGCTATTTCCACGTTCGTTAAGATTTAAAGAGGAAAGAAAAATAAAGATAAGCCGTATAACCTCCTCAACGTCAAATTACACCCATTCTTTAACATCTGCCGCCAAATAAAAGTTAAATTGTCAGGATTTCACTCGATGTTTTCTAGTATCTTTACTAGCTAAGCTAAGGATTACTACCGATAGTACTTAATGAATTACTTTTCTTTCTACAAAATTTACGATAGCATTAAAGGCCACTTTGAATACAATATTAACCTTACCCAATACCATATAAATTAAAGTATTATAAAGTGATTTTACATGTTAAATTATAAAAAAGAGTCGAAAATAAAATAGATCTTTTGAATCAAATGCTTAAAAGGTTAATACTTTGCCAAAAGGCAATAAGGAACGTAAAAGCTAACGAAGGCACCTTACGCTAATAGATCCGTCAAACAGGTACAGGTTACAAAAATTTCGAATACGCCTTTTAATACCCTAACACTACCTGTAAAGGGTTCTTTAGCTAACTGTATTCCTCGTTAGCGACCGTAACTACTCGAGTCTCCGGCTCGACTAATATATACCCTTAAGCTCTGGAATTAAGTAACGAAGAAAAAGACTTTTCCAATTCATAATACATTAATCGATGGTACAGAAAGCCCGGCTAGTACGATTAACAGAATATCTAGACCTCTACCTATAGAAAATGGTATTGTTCTTCTTTAAGGTCTTTAAACAGGCCAAACAAGTTTATACTAAGCGCTAAAAAATGTTAGATTTACGGAAAATGAGGATACTATTCAATACGTTACACCGCCTCCAAGCGTAAAACAAAACAAGTAATATATTATACTTGGTTCCCCTTTATTTTTAACTAAGATTACATCGAACAAGTTATATAGTTTAAATAAAGTAAAGATAAAGAACAGGAAAATAAGCTAAAGGTCATCGGTTAGTACGAAAATACTGACACCAGTACTAACCTGGAAACAACGTAATAACTAGCCAATTATGCTTTTTTATACCGCCTTACAGGTAAAGATCCCTATCGTTGCTATAACGATAAAAACCTTGGCCTTACACATCTCTTTACTATTCGAAACCGTTACACAAAGCAAGTCTTTTAGGGGATCATGCCGGATACGGGGACGGCACGGTACTCAATAAAAAGCTATTCGTAATATATCGTATTACGAAGGGATACTAATATTGTTACAAAACTTGACTACGCGGATCCTAATAAGGCTAAGGTTAGATTTAACCTTGAAAAAAAGCTATCTTTAGTAGTATTGACGATAGTTAAAACTATTATTAGCTATATTGTTTTTCACATCCTGAAATCCCCTACCTACTTCCTCCTTTGCCTAAAAGATATTGAAAACCTCGGCGTTAACATTAAAGTGAAAACTAACAAATTAATACAAGTTAAAGCCGATAAAAGGTTTTTACTTAACTTTAAATAAGAGTATATTTGATTTTATCCTTAAAAGTTAAAGATAATGACGTCAAACCTAACGAAAACGAAAATTTATTTACTATATCGTAAATTTAACAAACTAATAACTAATATACTTTATAAGATTTTAAAAGCAACTAGTTACAGAAATGTAGATTTATCAACACTAAAGATAATTAAACGCCTTTACAACCACTGCCAAATAGACTTTCAAACCCCTTTAAAGTTTAAGTTTATCTTAAAGAAAAACCAAAACTTTTACTCGAAAGTTTTTGTAAGCGTGTTTTACCTAAACGGTAAGTTAATATTATATGTCATAAACTCCGCCACGGCTTTTCACGGCGCTAAATTCCCTAAAACCATTACGGTGAAGGAAATATTAAAAACATTACGTACTTTGTATATAAACACGTACCTTAACTAACCAAACATACTAATCCATAATACTGGCACCAACTGTATTATAATTAAGTTTTAAGCTAATATAAAGTTGATATGAATTTAATATAAACAAGTTCCCATTAAAGCCTACTAGGGTATTAATAAGGTTAAAAGGAAATACTACCTTTTAAGAAAGGCCTAGGATATCCATATACTAGAAATCGAAAGCTTTACCAATTCAGAAACATGGCTTTGAATAACCGTAAAAGGTCTTAATAATATTATTAGTCCTAACGAATTTATATCAATTTTACTGGTATTTGAAGCTTACCCACATATAACAATTAAGTTGTTACCCTTATCAAGTACCTAAAAATGTGTTATAACATATAGCAAATATTCAAAGAAACTAAAGACGAAATCGGTACGCCGTTAAGTTAACGATACCCTGAATACTAGGAACGGACTTTCGATAACAAACGTGATTTTACTCCCCCTTTAAAGTAAAGTACTTATGTAGCGCGAGTTAGGCAAATAGGATAGGCCATATAAAACCTTAAGTATTACCAACTCAGAAGTGGTAGTTAAAACTATTAAAGGCCTTGTAACTTTTCGAGATGTACAGGTTAAGTCATATAGAAAACCCTTCGAGCCTCCTAAGTCTAATGAAAATCCTAACGTCGATAAACTCCGAGCCAAGCGAATTAATTAATATAACCCTTTCAAACCAATTATCAACAAGCTAATAAAACGTCGCCAGAGTAAATGATTACCTAAAAGAAGGATATTATAAAGGAACCAAGGCCGGAGCTGTCGCTTAAGGTGGTCGGATTCTATATATAAACCTCAATGAAGAAGAAGAAAGAAAGAGAGAAGTCCTTGCTAAGGAGCAGCTATGGAGCTAAGATGGTATAATTCTCTCCTCAGTCATGTGACGTGTAGAAGCGTGTCTCCAAGCAGCTTTTTCCCTGCTCTAGAGTATCGTAGGAGCGTGTAGAACTACCAGGGTCAGATCCCTGGTAATACTAGCCGGGTACTAGCTTGTAACATTACCTTCAAAGATACTCCCTCTACCCCCTTATTCCTTTTCGGCTTTTTTTTTTTGTGTTGTTTTATATAATGCCGCAAGTATAAGTAAGGTAAACGCGTCTTCCAGAATGTTACGGTTCCGTATAAAAGGTATTAGGCTAAAGTCACGTAAAAAGTGCTTTAGTGCTTCCTTCCCCTATAAATATTCCCTAAAATTTTAATTTTAAAAACACAATTTCTTTCGCTTTTTGACCTTTAACCCTTGGTGTAGTATTTATCTTATAATATTAGTACTTTTAGTCTTATCGTTGTTACTTTAACCCTATAACGCCTTTATATCTTTACGATAAATCCCAAATTCATTGATAAAGTAGATAAATCTTTTAAAAATACAAATTATATATTTCGAAGCTATTTAATCCTTTAACGAGTTGAAAATTTTTGCGTTCAGGGTTATTAATATATACCCCGATGGGACACGAAAATAAACGTATTTTAAATGTATTCACAAAATGTTATATAACCCTAAAGAATTCTATTAAGAAACTAAGGGTAAGTGATTTCAATAGCTACGAAAAAGTTGCTAATAAGCGGCTAAATATTGGCGCTCGATGTCGTTTTTATTTCGTTAGGGTTATAGGTCGCAGTTTTAATTATACTCATATGCTTTTAAATTTGAATTTCGATATAAATAAAGTTATTAAAAAGTTTTTTAAAGCGTATCCGACGTTTGATTTTTAGAACTATGGTAATTTTATATTTTAAAAACCGTTTTATATGTATCAACAAACGCCTAAAAGCGTATAAACTTAGGTAATTACCGTAAAAAGGGCTATAAAAGTATGTCGCGTTACGTAATGTAAGGTTAATACCTGAAGCGGGGCGGGTTTTGTCCCCGTTACTTCTATGCGGTTTAGGGACTTACGGGCCGTATAAATAATAAATAAGGAGCGTAGTGTTTAATTAAGTTTTTCGAAATTAGGTGAAAATGTAAAAGACGTGGTTAACAAGTAGTTAGGAAACGTTATTGGAAACGATATAAAAGTTTATTAATGTTTCAGAGTGTATTAATGTTATGCTGAGTTGTATAAATGTTAAATTAAGCTAATTTGTTAAAATAGGTTAAAAAATATTTGATAACGACTTAAATTAGGATTTAGAAAATATAATTAAGTAGGTACAGTTGTAGTCATTCATTTTTACCAATATCAATACGTTTATTCAATATTCGTTTGTTAACAGCTTATACATTACTTTATTTCATAAAGTAAAATGCAAAATTATATCCGTTTACGGGTTAGGTGTAAGGGCTTATCATTTTATTTAGCTAATTTATAATACGATTCGAAGGTATCGAATACGAAAGCATTAAAAAAGTTTAAAAGTAGCTTTTACGTTGGGTATATGTAATCTATTTATTCAACTAAAGCCTGTCATTTCGATTAGTTATAAAGTCAGATAAATTCGATTTAGTATTCATTACGGGTCCGTAATATACTTTTGACTTGGTATTTTGGTTTTATCCTGTCGTCGTCGTTTTTCATAATTATAACTTATAATTAAAAGTTTCGAGTTTACTAGTTTAAAAGCGGGTATGAAGCGGCTCGAACGAGTTAATTTACATAAAATAGGGGATGTTTTCCCCTTGGTATATTAAATTCAATAACGTAAAAGTCGATTATACATGTTATTCAATATTTACTATAAAGTCAGTTTAACTTTTTTAAAAATTCGGTTAGCTTATAGTTTTTAAGAAAACGTTAAACGTTGTCGCCGATTCAAAAACGTTTTAAAAGGAAACACCGTTTGTTAACGACTTCCTTTTTACGTTATTATGTAATCATTATTACAGCTTATATAAATTTCGTAGCTTTATGAATCCGTTAAATAAAGCTGTTAACCTTTACGTATAATACCGTAACCGAAACGAAAAAAACGTTATATCAGTTATATAAAATCGATATAATAATTATAGGTTATGAAAAACGGGCTAATACTAATAGTAATCGTATTCTTATTATTTAGTACCAGTTATCAACTGGGTAATAAACAGCTTTAATCCAGTTATGTATAAATAATGAATAAACGTAAATACGTAATGACTTTTTAATTTGCGCATTCGGTCGCGTCGTTGGTTTCGGAATTAAAGGTAGTATTGAGGCGTTGTTTCACCCTAATTAAATTGTAAAGTCGGTTTTAAAACCTATTGGTCTCATTCGAACCACGGTCGCTATTAAGCGTATGCAAGAAACCATAAAATCGCTAATAATAACTTAAAAATCATTTTGTATAAACTTTAACATTTATAATAATTATAGTTTTAAGGGTAACTGTTTTTCTTAAGCGATCCGTAATAACTTTAATGTTACGTGGGTTACTAGCGTATTTCTAAGGCAAATTAATTATGAAGTTGATAAAAAGTTTGTTTTAAAGCCGTTCAGGAATTGAGAAAGGTTTGAGGAGCCTTTTTATACAGTGTTTCTAATAGATTATACGGTTATAAACGTTGTAGTTACGGTGAAAACGGCGAATCGTACGATGTAATCCTGACTAAAAATATGTTTTGAAAAAAATAACGATAGTAATGTCACGACCTGGGTGGTCGATAAAAAGTAGATCGTAGGTAGCATAAATTAACATAGAAGTAAGCGGCTCGTAAACGGGTATCTATATGTGGTTGCGGAATCGAAAAACTTTATCGTCATTTACCAAATATTTTTAAATAAATCCTTTAACGTACGTTTGTTGTCGGTACGGATATTTTCTGGAAAATATCGGTCATCTATATATACCGTACGTATTAGTTGAAGCTAGGTAATATTACGTGTAATAGCGGTATGTTAATAACTTTAAAGATCAACGTTAATAAGGAGTTTATAGCCTTTCGAAATTAATTCGTTAACGATAGTTAATTGGAAAACGTACATACGAGGAAGCGGTTTGGAAGTAGACTATTCGGGACGTAATAATTAGAGTTTTCGGCCTAAGTAACGTAAATTTGATTTTTTTTTAGGAATGTTTTAATTTCTATGTAATGACATATCGGGTCGCGTATAATTTGTTCCTTTATTATATACCAGTCGAAAGCGGAATTGGGAAAAGCGTTTAAACTAACGGATTTATTATTCGAAAAACCTCTATATAGTTATAAAGTATTTTAAGTTTTTGTAATCCATTAAAATAGTACACGGGCGCGCTATACTCTAGAGCTCCGCGTTCCATATTTTCAAGTAATTTATAATTTCGAATAACTCCTGTTTGTGGATTTCGTAATTACATTTAGCAGAAAACAGGCGATAGGAGTAATACATTATCAGGCGTAGGCTACTGTGGTTATTACGTTAAAGAAAATAACCCTTTAAAGTTTAGTTAAAATAGTTGGTTTCGAAAAAAAAAAACGCGATTAAAATCCTATTAGGCGAGTACTGGTTCGAAAAAAAAGCCAAGTTTAAACTGTTCGAAAGTAGCTTTTCCCTTAGATTTTCAACGAAATAAAGTACCCTTATGGATTAGCCGAAAAAATAGTCCAATAATTATCAAGTAATCGCGAATAAAATAATGGTAAAAATTTACGAAATTAAAAAAGCCCTGTACTTTTAAAACCGTCATAAAGCCGTTTATTTATGGATAACGCGTAACTTCTTTGAGTTTATACGTATACCGACGTTAATTTCGATAGAAAAATCTTAGGTATTCGGTATTTTAAATACTAAATTCGTATTAAGAAATATTTAAGTTAAGTTTTGAAACGTTTAAAGTATGAAGGATATGTTTAACCTTAATTATATGGTTGTTGAAAATGCCGTTAAAGTAAACGAGAATATTGTCAAAATAGACGGAATAGAAAATATTAAAGAAAAGGCGTAACGAATTATTAATATACCGTTAAAAGGTAATAGGGGCGTTAAAAAATCGAACGGGGTGATAAGCTACTCGAAAAGTCTGAAACGTGTATAAAATACAGTTTTCCATTCGTCTTTTTTAAATACAAAGTTTATAAAAAATAGCTTTAATATTCAATTTGATAAACTATTTAACTTACAAAATATTTTTAAGAGTTTTTTTTTATAAGAGGAAACGGGTAACAATTCAATTTCGTAATAGTATTAAGTAGGTGGTAATTAATATAAAATCGTAACCTTTTTCCAGGTTTTTTAACGAAAAGTACTAAAGCATCCATCGAGGAGCTATTTACTCGAATATAGCCCTAATTAAGGACCTCGGTTAACGTCTTAAACAATATAAGGAGCTTTTTATGCGATATACCGTATAAATAACCCTATGGTATTTTTAAAAGTTGGCTATAGTTATCGATACGGATAAAGATTTCGTAATTTTCTTTAAAGCGGTAAGGAGGTAGTTTATCATTAAGGATTTTGTCTAATAAGGGGGCGAATTCCTTAAAGTTCATAGGAAGTTTATTGTAAACGGAAACGAATGATTTCGGAGTAAGTATTTTGTTAATATTTTCGAAGGAGACGGTGGCGAGTCACATAATAGCGGTTTGGTTCCTACGGGCTTATCATAGGATAACGTGGAATATAATGATGCTGATCCTTTTCGATACGTTTTAAACAAGCGTAAACCTCCGCTCTTAAATGCGGTAGTTACTAGCTCTTTTTAAAAGTAATATATAATTCGCAACGTCGTAAGTAACTTATTAGTATTTTATTTCAGGTTAACCTAAAATAATATCGTATTATAAAAAATGATAATATAGATTTACATCTGGTAATAGTATTTATCGAAATCGATATTCAAAAAGGTTGTAAAGGAAATAAGTTGTAAGGAAAAACCGGGCGCGTAATATATAACTTCGCCGAATTATCGTAAGGAAATGAAAAAACTCGATAACTTTAAACGGTTAATAAAATACTCATTCATAACGTTATAATATTTATAACCTATATTTACTGAGGCGTAGAAAAAACTAATAAAATTGTAAAGTAAATTCATTATAAACAAGAAGTTTTTGAAAAGTTGGGACGAATTTATTAGGTCGAATTAAAATCCTATTAACTTTTGTATACTATTATATATAGAAATTACGTTTTTCCTTTTTCGAGGTCGATAAAGTTTTCGATCAAAGTAAGATAGATTTTTATAGCTGTTTTGGCGTCAAATATGCTTGAGTGTTACGTCGAGTCCTATAGGTAAGTACGGATACGGTAGCTCTTCGCGTCGTAGCGTAGGTATAGCCCGTAGTTTTTATGAAGAAAGAGTTTCGTATAGTTAACCAAGGTGACGCGCTATTTAGAAGCGGCTTAAAAGGCGTTTACTCCAGTTATAATAACATCTACTTAGTTATTCCGAATGAACGTGTTGTCACCGTTATTCTCATAACGGGAAACGCCCCCGATAATAATAATACTAATGCTACCGTAACGAATACAGAAATTATATAAACGCCTATCGATAAGTTAAACATAAACGACCTATTTATTATGATTCGCCAGTATGTCGAAGGGGAGTAACGTATTGGTAAGTATATTATGAATAACACCTTTTAAAATGTTAAGTTTAGCGGCGGATTTCTAATTTATACCATTAGGTTTAACGAGTAAAGCCTTTTAAACGTTTGAAAAAACGAAAAATCGTTCATGAACCTTTTACTTTATACTTGTAAACCGAGTAATAGCTATTTTAATTGCGTTAAGATTGTAGAAGTAGGCGCGAAATATAGTTATAAAAGCGTTGGAGTCGTTAGTACCGCCGTCGCCTTCGCAAACATAATAACTTTCTATAGCAACTTTTGAAAGGCTTTTGAATTATTGGAAAATAACGTAAAAGTAATTTTTATACCGATGAATTTCCGGTTTCAATGTAATTTACGTATTATCGTAGCTTCCTATACCGGAAATCGTAATTTGATATCGGAAAACTTTACTGGCTAATTAAAAGATTTGCGTTTAGGTTGTTAACGCCCATTGAAAAGGGCGCTAATATCGTAGTCAGAGTTAAAGAAGCTTAAATAATTGTTATTTAGGAAGTTAGCGCGGTTCCCGGTAAAAAACGGTATAATGGTAACGTTGTTTGTAATATACGTAGGGGGGACTTTCTAAGGAAGAAGTTAACCTGAAGACGTGAGCGTGCCTGCAGCTTCGAGGTATTGGATTATATTCGTTAAAGCATTTAACGTATCGGTGCTTTATTATTTTAAGTGTAAAACGTATTTCCGAGCAGCTTAATAAGTTTTATATGTAAGAAGTTGGTAAAACGATGGTGTTAAGCTGTAAGGTAATCGTGTTAGACCGCTAAAGCGTTTTGGAGCTACTCCTTAACGCGCGTATTAAGGAATTACTTTAGGACTTAGGGGTTTAGATTCGGTAAATCGGAGGATAAAGATATGACCCTAAGCCATAACCGCTAAAAAGCAGCTAAGACACCGTCAGGAAAAGATCGAGGTTTATATGTAAAGGGACTCAGGCCGGAGCTATCGCTTAAAGTGGTTAGATTCTATTTATAAACCTTGATAAAAAAAAGGAAAGAGAAAAGTCTCTGCTAGAAAGCAACTATAGAGCTAAGATGGTGCAACCCTCTCTCCAGTCATGTGACGTGTGGAAGCGTGTTCCCAAGCGACTTCTTCTCTACTTTAAAGTATTGCAGAAGTATATAGAACTACTAGGGTTGGATCCCTAGTAATACTAGCTAGGCACTAGCCTATAACAGATATATACGGAAAAGGAAGACGATAGAGATTATAGGCCCAACAAGGTAAATATAAAAGCATAAGTGTTTTAAAAGAAAAAGTTTAACAGAGAACTTACCTTTAGGCTATGTATCGAAGACATTATGAATATATCAGGTAAACCCTTTAGGGAAAGTAATTAATAAGAAATTAATGGCTTCCTATTATAAAGAATTATTCAATTTATACCGTTAACGTAATTTAAAGGCTAAAAAGTTCTTATTTTTAAGTCTAAGATAGTTTATAAGGTTAAAGGCAAAACTACGGACGGTTATACGAAAAGTTACGGTTAATTGTTTAAGGATATGGTAATAAAAGAAAGTACTAAATCCTTACTCAATCGCCTATAATCCAGAGGATTAACCAGCGTTTAATTGTCGCCATTATTGTTAGCTTGATTATTAGCGTAAAAAGCCGGTTTATACTTAATAGCTGAGATATTACGTAAGCGTACACATAATTTGCCACCGATCTTTAACGGATTATATTATTAGAACTATTAAAAAAACTAAGAGATAAGTTTCCGATGGATACAATAATACCTTATATTAAGCCTTTCTACAAATTAGCTTAAACAGGCGTCTATTGGTTTTTGACGTATTAGGCGTACTTTAAAAATAGGTTCGGTATAAAAACGTTAACGTTCAACCTGTACCTACTAACTATAAAGGAACTTTAGTATCGTAGGTATATAAACTAATGATACCCTTTTCCTCGGTAATACTGGATTTATAACGGCGGAATAACGTATTATCAAAAAGTTAGGCATTTAAAAGTATAAATCGATTAAAACATTAGCTAAAAGTATATAATTTGACTTTAATGGATCGTTACTTCATATCTATAGTATCAAGGTTGAAAGTGACCCTTATATTAATATACATCAAAAGGGGTAAGTTACAAGCCTTACGATTATCAAAAAGACCAACAAGGTAAAATTACAAGGATACTTAAAGTAGAGGACCCGTACAGCCTATATTACCATGTTATATCAACCGAAAGTATTGTACGACCTTTCTATTATAATATAGCTATAAAACACGAAAAATAAAGACTTTGACAAGTTTAATAAATGGATTAAGTAACAAATAAACTATATAAAAAAGGGAATTAATATAGTTTTTGTAAATTCAATAAATATGAAGTTAATAATTTTCGCGGATGGATTATTTGTTTATAATATTAACTTTATATCATAAATCAGCTTTTGAATTATATTCGTTTACCAGGATAGGTTTAAAAAGTAATTTACGATCACCGGAAACTTGTATACTGAATATTTGTCAAGTGTAAACACGTTACCCAAAGTATATTAGCTTTGAAAGTTTACAGCATAATAGCAGGTTTTAATATCGGCATGATAACTGATAGTATATTAAGGATTATTACCAAATAGCTGGGACTGTTATCGATACCTATAATAGTTTATACCAACTCTCGGAACTTTAACAAATACTTATTAAAACTAGATACAACTAATAAAAAACGCCTTATGATAAACGTAATGGCATTAAGGAAGGTATACGAAACCCGGAAAATAAATAAGTTCTGGTAAATTAATGGTAAAGAAAACCCTATTAATATTATAACTAAGGCCACCTCTAATGGCGTCTTGAAAAGGTTTGTAGATAGTAATACGCTAACTATACGAATTAAGGGATACGTAGACTGCCCAGCACATAATGTGGAGGAACAGGGTTGCCCTGGCAAACTGGAAAACCGTTAGGGCAATAGTGGCGATGGCAATGGTTTGAATTACTGGCAAAAGGTACGTAAGTGGTGACGTACCTGATTTGCACAAGTCTGTGGCGAAAGATTTGTGTACGGGATTTAAGGAACGAAGGCTTTGGAGGGGTGAAGTAAAGGGGACACGAAGGGCCGTAATTGAGGTTGGTTTCAGTATAGATTCATCGGAATTGACAAGGGTCTGGCTTGTTATTGGCTTACGGATTGAAGAGGGACTTCAGAGGTTGCCACCAATTGATGGCAGGCTACGCTAGTGTGCAGGCACAAAACAAAAAGCCGCCAGTGTTGGAATAGCAGTCAAATGCAGTATAGTTAAGTCAACTTTACTTACAGTAAAGTTGATTGTACGTACTGCAAATTGACTGTAGTTTGTGGGACTGCACTGCAAGTGCAGTGCAATAGGTGCCCACTTCAAAGTGGGGCACAGGCCAAAGCGTTTGGCTATACAAATTAGTGTGCAGACCGGCTAGCGGTCTGCCAAACTTAGAACTTACCATCCAATCAACAATATCAACGCAGCACCAGTTACTTCGACCACAGTGATTCGAATCGACTACGTTGCAACGATAAAGGCCTACAAACAGTATTGTTTTATGTGTGCTTACTATATTAGGTGTAAGTCGAGTACAGTAGGCCACACTTCACACTAGGGCACGGGTCAAGCAATTGGTCATACAAAGTACAATGCAGACCGGCTAGCGGTCTGCCAAACCTAGAATAATACACCACCATCTGACCACGCAATACTACTGTTACTTCGACCAATCGAATCGACAACGTTACAACGTCAAAAGCTCTACCAACACCTTGAAAAATTTAAGCTAATGAAAACATTATTTCCAAAAATACATCTAGATTTCAATGAATCGTTAATGTGTATTTATTATATGAACGATATTAGTAACATCTCCTTTAACTTACACTGAAAAAGTATATTATAAGTTTGGCAAAAACTAACAGATTTAACATTGTAAAACTAATACGGCATCTCAATTCAAAGGCTTAAATGGACAATATTGACACATTATATTAACCAAAGTTACCTCATAATTTATCGATTACGATATAAGTTTAATATATGTAAAATAAGGATTCTAACAATTTGAATAATTATATTTAGTATGAAATTGATAATTTGGATAGAAGTATTGTTATGATACTAGTAAACTTAATAATAGCGAAGTTAACAATTTTTGCGAACGGTTTCGTTACAAATAATACTGACTTTACATTGCAAATTTAATTTCTTATAATACTCGTTATCGAGGAAAGGTTTGATGAACAATTTACGATAACTGGTAACCCCGTATACTATGTATCTATTTAGTATAATCGTATAATACAAAATGTATTGGTATTGAAGATTTACAGTATAATAATAAGCTTTATTATTGGTATATTAACCGACAATACATTAAAGATCATCTTTTAATCACTTAGATTGCTTCCGATACCTACAATCATATGAACGGACTTTTGGAGCTTTTACGAGTGTTTTTTTTAAAACTGGGTACATCTAATAAAAAACGTTAAATAATAAATGTAAAAGTTTTAAGAGAAGTATACGAAGCCCAGAAAATGAAAGAATTTAAGTAAATTAATGGTAAAGATAACCCCACCAACGCTATAATCAAGGCCACACTCAATGGTGCTCTGGAAAGGTTTGTGGATAGTAATAGGCTAACCGTATAAATCAAAAGCTACGTCAACTACCCGACATATAATGTAAGAAGAGAGGAACACTTTAACAAACCGGAAGACTACCAGAGTAATGGTAATATAAAAGAAAAGCATATTTGGATCTGCTGGCAAAAGGGACGCAATTGGTAGCGATAAGTTTATAACGTGCGCAAGTTTGTGGCAAAAAACTTATGTACCGGAGTTAAGGAAGTTGATGCCTGTGATTGTAGGGTAAAGGACTACAATTGGAGTTAACATGGGTGCAATACAGGCTGAAGTTGACGGGGGTTTTGCCGACGGAATTAAGAGAGACTTCAGGGATTACCACAAATTAGTGGTTGGCCATACCAGCGTGCGAGCACAAAACAAAAAGTCGCCAGTATTGAAACAACAGTTAATTACGGTAAAGTCAAGTCAACTATATTAATTGTAAGTAAATAGTACTATCTGCAAGTTAACTGTATTGTTTATGGGATGAATTGTATTGACTTGGCTGTACTGCAATTGAATGCTGTTCCAAAAAAAAACATTTTTAGTATAATGACCTCAAAGACTTGGTTATACAGAAAATAAGGGCAAGATAATAGCAAGTATTAACTTTTGTTACGGGAAATGACGATCGGAACTAATATAATTATATCCGACGGTCCGTATGATCATCGGGTAGACAATAGCTTTTCCATAGACCTAATACGAATCGTCGTCCTTGAGCATTGTCAATCATCGAGAACACCGTGAATCGGCGTTCTTCCAAACGCCACCATCATTCTCGAGTCTGAAGCACCGGATACAACAGACAACACAGAGCGTGTCTCGAACCGGTCCCACTCTGTGTCTTCACACGTGCATGGGACCGTGCAGCAGCCGTGCTTTTTCCGGCAACCAGGGGCTCGGATTCATAGTAGCCCACAGGCAGGAAGCCATGGGATCCGTGGAAGCAATAGGCACGCAACCAACCCCTTGCAGTTCTGCAGCGGGTTACGCCAGAAAGTGCAATGAAGAAAACGCCCCATGCACGCAGCCACAGCCGTCGAGGAGCGCCGCCGCCTCGTGCCACACACACGCCACGCAACTTGCACTTGTACGATTCCCGTGCAAAGATGCCAAAAAAAAGCAGCCTGCAGGTCGCCCGCCTTGTTGCAGGGGGCCGGGGGACTGATCAGAGAGCTTGAGTATGTGAAGTTGTTGGGTGGTCATGAAAGTTCGTCTAGGTATCAACATGGAGGGAGTCCTTACTATGTCCATCTGCCTGCCGTCCATAAGCACACGATTTTGCAATCGGCCGGCCATCTGCCCATCTTCCACTGACATCGTAGCCATGATGTACAAAAGGGCAGCCCTGGGAGGAAGCGAGCAAGCCTCTCACCTCGCGAGACCTGGCAACTCCCGGCTCCCATTAGACACAAGAAAACGAGTGCCAAGAAACGAGTATGCCTCTCCGAACGCCTTGACCCCAATCCCCGATCCCCAAGAAACGCTGATGTGATGGCAACCCGCGAACCCGGCGGATGCAGCACACTCAGTACAAGCTCCCGCCCACCATGCCCACCAACGCCTCCTCTTCCCGATACCAATCCCTGTACACCATCAGCCTCCGGCTCCGCTCCTTGGCCAGCTTCCGGCCCACGTCCGTCTTCATCATGTCCCCCACCTGCAGCAGCCGCGTCTCGACCTGCTCCATTGCCTCCTCCATGCTCAGGCTGTCCGTCCGCGCGCCCCCGAACGTGAAGCAGCGCCCGACCCCGATTGCGCCGATGCTGTCCAGCCGGTCCGCATCCTGCACAACCGCCAGCTCCGGGTGCAGCGCGATGAGCTGCCGCACGCGCGCCGGGTCGCGCATCTCATGCGAGTAGCTCACGCCCAGGCAGATGGTCTGCACGCGCTGCGCGAGGCCCGGCGCGGCGCCGAGGTTCTGCAGGAGGTGCAGCACCATGGTGTGCGGGTCCTCGCCCTCCTTGAGGTATTTCCGGTCGCCCACGTCGTGCAGGAGCGCCGCGAGCGTCATCACCCGAAAGTCGAGCTGGGTGCGGAAGAGGTCGGTGGTGTTTGTGTAGATGTGTTTTGCGAGGCCGACGACCCGTTGGATGTGCTCGAAGTTGTGGGACGCGTCGTTCTGGGACATGTATTGTTGAACGAACTGCACCACCGAGAGGAGGAGAGGGTCGGTGTCGAGTACTGTTGTGACCGCCATGACGGTTGACCTTCGTTTTGGATGGATTTATGGATCACCTGTCGTTGGTATACCTTTGACTTTGCTTTGGAGCCTTGCGGTGAACGACTTGTAAAGAAATGCCAATAAGGTCTCGATATTACTCGTCCTTTGTTGGAAGGTGAACTGCACCAGCAGCGGCTTTTTGTCGCGGGGCCCCAGCAATCTTAATCTTATAGCCTGGACCCGGAACGGGCCCGAAGGAGGCCATCGTGTATCAGACCCGAGGACCGTGCTGAGAAATATGTACTATGTAGGTGCCGCACAGAAGTGAGACTAGGGCGCCGGAACGGGCGACGGCAGTAAACTGAGCAGCCCATATCGAAGGCCGTTTTCGCGCCACCATTCAAGACCGACCATGCAGCGCAGGACAGCATCTTCGGTGCTACCGGCGCCAGGACGAAAGTGGTCTTCTTAGGCTTCGATTACGCATGGCTGAAGTGTCTCACTCGATCTTGCAGGCGTGAACGATAGGTTGCTAGCTCGAGCTCCCCATGCTTGGTAGGAGCCGTTGGATCTGCTTGAAACCGGCAGTACGACAGCTGACAGGCCGGGGCGGCCCGTTCGAGATGGGAACCCATTCAGAGAGAGTTGGAACGTCAGGAGAATCCTGACTCCTATGTGGTTTAGAGAGTGCCTCTGCCAGGTCTCGACTGCACAGCCCGTTCATGCTCTGCACAGCAGTAGTACCAGGAGTTGAAACCACGGCGCTCAGCTCGAGCGCAACCAATGACTTCCCACGGAGTATAGGACGGATGCTTGTCGGAGGCTTCAGAGGAGGTCCAGTCCCGATGTGCCGAGCTCATGCAAGATTTACCTTGTGCTTGTGGGACTGTGATACCGGCGCCGTCACTCTGCGATTGCCCCGTATTATGGGCCATGCTTGATGTCATGGCCTAGATGACAGCTGAGGCACTTTCCCATTCCCTTTTCACGGCTGGCTGGATGGTCTCTGCAGTTTGCACACGAGAAGTCCCGAAGGTGAACTCGCTTCAGGAGCGGACCTTGAGTTCACACAATGCACAATTCGAAATACCGTGGTCTTAGGCAAGCAGCCAATCAGCCTTCTGGCAAGCACGATCACCAGAGGGTGGGCCCGCGTGGCGCTGTGCAACGGGGTTCAGGCAATCTCGATGGAATCATGTAAGTTCGATGCTGCTGGCGCCGAGAGTGAATCATGTCGCCCACTGAGAGGTCATTAACTCAAGCGGGGCAAAGCCTAATAACGAGGAAGTGATCCGAAGTGATCCAATCTTGTATGAGTGGGTCTGTCTTCCACTGGCGGACTGAGTAGGAAGCAAGTGCGATCGGATCATGTTCCGCACACACCCGCCGGAGCTAGCAGACCAAGCTACTGCATACGCAGAGAAGGAAAGGTCCAGAAATGGTCTCGGCGACGGAGTGCTGTGGCCTGGGAATGCTGCTCAAGAGCCTTGGAGCAAAGAGACTGGGTTGCTCACGAAGCTTCGCCATGGAAAGCACCGGGCGGTCGGCTCAATCGAGGCCTGATTCTGCGGAGATAGCATAGGAACACATCATCGAGTGTTCTCATGCTTGTCTTCGGCAGGCGGCAGGCCGCACAGTACAGGCCGCTCGGTAATGGGAACGCACAGGGTTGACCTAATCATGAGCATCCGAAGTTTGCGTATCTGCGTCTCTGCGGACAGGTGGAGTCGAGAGACAGGTGCAGTCTACTTCCCTGGGGTAAGCGATGGCTTCGCTTGCTTCACGGCGGCAAGGCATGATGGCCATGTGGCAAACGCCATAAACCCGTTCATCCACAGACCGATCTGGCGTGTCTCAAGCTCGCAACGGTGGAAACACCATGCTCTCGGTGCCGAGGCTCATCTCACAGAAGCAGCCACGGACGGTCCGGTCTAGGAAGATGTGATGTTGAGGCTTCCTCTCTCCTGAGAGCGGGTGCCTCGTCATATGCTTTGCAAAGTCGTCAAGTGAGGCTTCGAGATGAGCAGGCGACGTCACACGACAAGGCAAGGCAGGGCAAAGGAGTTTTGACACTTGCACATGGATGCTAGTTTTGTGTCTTGAGAGAGGGGAGGGGCCGGCAAGAAAGTTGGCGAGGCGCCACAAGGACGCAGTAACGTGGGGTCGTGACAATGAGCGATCTTGTTGCCGCCAGCGCGTCGCGCGACCTGATGTCATGAGGTTTCGCGGATCAGATTTTCGTCGGAGTCAGTGCATGGTCGTTGGCAGGAACGTGATCAGAAGCCAGATCTGATGTCGAGCCAGATCTGATGTCGTGCTTTCATTCGCACGGTTAGCGGTTCGCAGTGATCGGAGAAGCTCGCGTGTGGGTCGGCTCTGCCCCAATGGGAAGTTCAACGGCCCTCTCGTGATGTCGGAGGTGCATCAATGCATCAATGCATCCATGGTCGCTGCAGGTTGTGCACGAGGCCACATGGTGCAAGATGTTGCATGAAGCTACCCATGCGTAGCCAAGATCCCTGTGCTCATGCCATGCCTCTGCCTCGTGGTAGCTGAGGTCTGAAGAGCTGGCCGAGTGGGTGTCAGCCATGGTAGTAGCAGGAATCCGCAGCATCCATGCAGCGTATGGACATGGTGGAGGCTCGTCAGTCCCCATCATTGGTGCTTGCTACTTCCCAGTCCTGCACAAGCAGTTTGCCTGTTTGTTGGGCGGATGGGCCGACATATCAGGCCGGACGGAGTCTTGTCTGTGTTGTATGATGGGCATGATGGACCAGGCTGCGACATCGATAGACTTCCCAAGCTCGACAGGATGCTCCGGCATGATGCATACCGTCATACCATCATACCGTCATACCGTCATAACGTCTGCAGGAGGATCATGCAGTCACCGGCCGATGGCAAAAGGCCGCATGGAGCCGTGATTGGGTGCGGTAGAGCTGCCGCCGATGAGGCCGTAGAAGAAAGGATTGATGATGGAGTGATGGAGTGATGGAGTGATGGAGTGATGAAGCGATGAAGCGATGATACTGGAAGATGGAAGAGGTCGCAAGGAGAGCTGGTGTGAGTTGGGTGACTTGGTGGGGTCCCCCTGGGGAAGCCTGGGAATAGGCCCCCCTCAGGGTCCGTTCAGGGTGCTATGCGCCTTCACTGGCCAATAACAGCAGGGCTTTAGCGCCCGGCCTTCTGTGTGCCTGTGTGCCTCATCCAGCCTCAGCAATATTCCAGGCCTACCCCGCTTAACCGCCCGGCCTGGGCATGCAGTAGCGTCGCTGACTGGACAAGTAATATTGGCTGCCTTCTCTTTGTGGTGTGCATGGAGCTTGCTACTCTAGTAGCAATTCTCGCAGCAGCGTACAGACCGCCAGACCGCGAGGACGTCCAGCCCACGCCCGCCCACGCGCCCAGTCGGTCTTTGTACTGCCTGTCTTCTCTCATTGGCCTCGTCACTGCATCTGGCCCCATGTGCCATGCACCATCGTGATTGCGTGCACCGCAGCTTCCGCACGCGGGATGCGGTCAGCACTCATATCTGGCGTCGCGCCTATATTTGGCTCGCCCTCCCTCGTCCATCGCCTTTCCCTTTCTGTTTCCCTCTCTTCAGCAAGCCTCCAATCTTCGAAAGCCAGTCTGTGTTTGAGTGTGTCGTTTTCGTCTTTCCTCTTCTTACCCTTCCGTCATAGAGCTGTGCTCTATTGATCTTTGTTAATTCACACCTTCATCGTCTCACGAAACCCCTCCAGCTGCCGGTCAGCACCCAATCTAATACCCTCTACCCCCTTTGACGATCGCGGCCGTTGCCCGAGAGAGCATTTTCTGGCTTTTCTTGCTCGAAGCGACTTCTTGTTTGTTTCACGACTTCCGAATTTCGAATTCAAACCTTCTCAGCAGCGACTTTCTCCCCGGGTCTGGACCATCTCCGTAATACGTCTTCCACGATGTCGGCTACTCAACTCTCTTTCTCCCTCCGTGTTTCCGCTGGCGTCAAGACCGTTCACCTTCTCGGCTCTTGGGACAACTACGTCGGTCAGCTCCCTCTCTCCAAGGACAAGTCTTCTTCCAAAGGCAAGTGGGCGGGCACCTTCCGCTTCTCGGCCGCCAACCTCGAGGCTGGTCAGCGATACTGGTACTACTACATCATTGATGGCTTTCATGTCTCTCACAACCCCAGCGAGCCCTCTACCAAGGAGCCCACCACTGGCCGTGAGCTGAACATCCTCGATGTGCCAAAGTCCAAGTCCTCAGCCTCGTCCAAGCACTCCAGCGCCAGCAGCTCCAGGCACGAGTCGTCCTCGTCTTCCCGCCACCACTCTTCTTCCAGCAAGGAGAAGTCGTCGCGCCATCACCGGTCTTCCCTTAACGTCGACGTTGCCAAGGGCCGGCCCCTGTCCATGTCCCAGATCCAGGCACCCAAGCCCATGTCGCCCCACGCGACCAAGCACATTCTAAGCGAGAACTACGCCGACAGCTCCTCCATCGACGAGCTGGCCGAGCGCTTCGGCACCACCGGTCTGGACGACGACTACGCCGAGTACATCACCTCGGACTTCGGCCACCTGTCGTCGTCGCCTGCCAGCAGCAGCGGCGGCGGCGGCGGCTCGTTGCTTTCCTATCGCTCCGACAGCTCCAGCCCCAACTCGTCCTTGTCCGGCTACAGCACACCCAGCTCGGACTGCTCCAACTGCACGTGCGAGCGGTACGGCATCACTCGCAGGGGCGAGCGCGTCCGTTTGGACTGCGGCGGCTCCCGTTGCGGCTACAGTGATGATTCTAGCGAGTGCTCCAGCGACGACGGCGAGTACACTTCGACACGCCGCAACGGCATTGTTGTGCGTCACTAGATGGGCACTAGTCAGGTGGCCTTCCTCGAGGAGTCGAGGCTCACCGATCGAGAGGATCACCTAATGACGGAAACACATCACGTCATCGCCACAAGGGAGAACACAGTGGCCTTTACATTCGTTTCCGGGCAGGATAATGACGTCTCCCACATTCGTGGTTGCAGAAGTCCACTCCTGTGTCGCTAGTACTTGTTGCGACACGTGCGCGGCAGTTGGCACAAGGTGCTCTGGATGATGAAGACCTGGCCATCCACACACAGTGGACGTTGCAGACTGGTTCTCAACGTCCTCCTGCAGCGTGGCTCCCAGGGCCCTCGCGTCCATGCGAGCTCTTCGTTCTGCTTGCGCATATGCGTGCAATCCAACAACCATCCGGGTCGATGCTGCGAACCGCATGCGGTCCGAAACCTGGTGTCTACCAGACGGGGTCGAGCCGTGTGAAATTCTATTTTCGTTTGTCATGAGATGATAAACATTATTTCGGACAATCATCCTCGGGCACCGATGTGCTCGTCCTGGTCTGTGATCAGCTGACGAGTGCGGCGGACCTGCGACGGGGCCCAATCTTGGTGGCCAGCTTTGCGATGGACATCTTTCAGAAGCTGGCTGTCATTCTCAATGTACGGTACTCAGATCCAGGCTTTTCGGATGGTTCTGGGCTAGCCGAGATCTGGTGGCAAAGGAAACAGAGGATCCCCAAAAACGAGGCATAAGCCTGCGCAAAATATGGATAGCTGACTCTTGAATCTATCCATAAGACATGATCAAGTTGAGGTACCTGCTTTCCTGTGAACAATCTGTTTCAATAATTGGTAATTGTTGGAATATTGACTGGACCAACGCACGGACCAGCGCACATACCAACGCACAGGCCAACGTACAGACCAATTGAACGTACTGACAAGTGCAGTACAGCCGTTTGAAACCAATGGCTAATTCAATTGACTTACAAAAGTCACGGTCTGGCTGTCTAGGCCAAACCTGGCCACGTCACTGGCTGTCTGACAAGTACGGCCAAGTAAAGAGCAATTGTCTGTGACTTGTACCATTTACTGACGGGTTATCCAGTCATATAAGGGTGTCTTTATAACTATTTAGAAGTAAACTATCTGGGTTATTGACTAGCAGTAGTTTAACTTAGTTCTTTTTTAATATTATCGATTTTTAACTTTTGATTCGTATTTAGTTTTACTATACCATTTTTCTAATAAAGAAAAATAGTAGGATTTATATACTTTACAGATAAAATTGTATAAATATTGATTAGTAGTTATATAAATTATAATTGGTAAGGTAGAAGAAGAACATAATCTGAAGACCTTGAAGAAAGGAATTATTTTGGAATATTCAAGGCGTTATTTTCAATATATTATCTTTAAGATAGATACTAATTCTTAATTTACAAGCTAACATTAACAACAAGTTTATATATATATATAACAAACAGTTGGACTGATAAAAATCTAGAAACATATAATATAAACGCTAAATTACCTGATGAATAATTCGATGAATAAACATATTATACATAAAATACCTCGATTGTTAGAATAGCATTCAAGTATAGTACAGTCAAAGTTGACTGCACTGAGTGCAAGTCAATTGCAGTAGAATACCAAATTTAATGTGGGGCATGAGCCAAACAATTGCTTATACAAAGTAGTCTGTAAACTGGCTAGCAGTCTACTAAACTTAGAAGAAACAACAATTTACCACGTAACAATTATAATAAAAATTGATAACATTACAACGTCTAAAAGTTTATTAACACTAATCAGTGTTTTTTGGATTAAATACAATTAAGTTAAATAGAAAGTGAAATGACTTCTTATAACATTTTACGCGGACAAAGTAAAAAAAAAAACGTTTGCAAAAGACGTTAACAAACTGCAGCGCTTTTTATATCAGTAGGTAGGAAAGATCTTTAGATTATAGCGGTTATTAAGGCAATTGAAAGGTAACGACGGTTTTACTATTGAAAATACCCCAAAAAATCTTTTTAATATAAAATCGTTGAAATTGACTGCTTAAAGTCTCAAATCATTAAAAAGCGATCACTAAGTTGTCAAGACCTTTACAATCAGAAAACTACTAAGGCATTACTATAATTGCAAACCGCAGAGTCCAAAAACCCCAATAATCAATGACGTTAAAGATAAATAATGTTAAACTTAACCTCCTATATTAATCATTATTTCAATATATTACAAAATTGTCAATTAAACACGCCAGAAAAAACGTTAAGATTGTTACATAGAGCGAAAAACATCAAATTTATTGAGTCGCAATGAAGAGTAACGTTGCACGATTTTACACATAAATCGCTAAGTCTCTATTACGCCAAACAACTACATCACACTGCTTCAAAATCAACAAGTCCCAAACCCCTACCCTATCTAATTTGAACTAACGATGACCTACCAACCAAAACGTTAAAATAACATCGGAAAAAATAATAATAAAGATTATCGAGGAAATTGGATCCTTTTTCGCCAAGTATTACAATGAAAATATTACGGACTGGTGCTTAAGCTAGTGGTTACCAGAGATCTAGCCTTGGCAGTTAACATGTTTGTACGATGCTTCCACGTTGGTCTTAAGTGTGCTTACATTACATAATTAATTTAATGATTAGGCTATACCTTATTACTAATTTTATAACAGCTCTTTAAGAAATGTTTCCCCTCCTTTTTATTAAGGATTATAAATTGTATCCGACTACTTTAAGCGACAACCTTAGCTTAGTCCCTTGATATATGACTCTCCATCTTCGTTTTCCAATGGTATTTCAATTTATTTCGAATGGGTACAGCTTAGAACTATATCTTTTAATGAAACAAGCTTCAACCCTTAAGCTTTGAAGCAATTTCTTTACGCATACATCCAAGACTAGCGATAAAGTGGTGGAATCGTATAATATAATAAATTAACATCTGAACAAAAACGGTTTACTAAAACCTTACGAACGGAATCGGTTAAGCGGGATGACAACGTTCGCAAATATGTTTCACGAACAAAATAGTATTAAATTAACGTACTCATTATGTTTATAAATAGAACCCAGAAATTTGAAATCGTTACCAATACGATTATGTTATTAAAAATGCCCTTTCTACAAAAGGATCCGCTATCGCATAGCCTGCGAAAATATCAGCCCTATTAACAATACTAATACAATTTTCACGCCGCTTTATACCAAACGCGTCGAATTTTCAACGATGAGAACGCCTCAAATTCTTCCGATTCCTATTACGAAACCGACTATTAACCTGTCAGCACGAATTGTAAATAAGCTAAATGTAAACACTTCAACTAACCAGTAAAGTTTTCTAGCGTCAAAGTGCGCTTTTTGGTATAAAAGACTAGGATAGTACGAAAATTATATAGAGATGAAAGATGAAATGTTATAGAGATGAATTATTTTTGCATCATGTTTCAACAATAAAAATGAATAGATTAAAAATTATAAAATTTTATTATATCTGCAATAAGAATACGGTAATAACAACCATAATATTTTTATAACAATAATACGCGGGTGCTATTATAACCCTAACGTGAAATAAACTGTTATTATATTATTTACAAATTGAAAGCTAAACGTCTGTAAAAATATTTATATCTTTTTAAATGTTTAAAAGCCTTTATTAACTAAAATCGGTATTATATCTCAACATCCGTTGCCAAACCTATTATTTTCAAGAAAGTTGTTAATGATGCACTAATTAAAGCGATACTACCTTCGATAAATCCAAAGAATATTTGTAATGATCACACTAAATACCCGTGAGTATATAGAAGGTGTCAGAGGATTTATGTTATCAAGAAAGTAGCAGAGGTACTAAGTGAATAATATCGCAACCGTGCAAGTAATGATCAAAAGCCGTGAGGCTATTCAGACTATACTGAGATTGAATACTTAGATTGAAAACTGAAGAGCTATGAAGTAAATACTATTCATGTGGTGATAACCGTATCCTTATATATCCGTGCCTTCATACTATCTTCAGTACTGGATCCCTTGAATCAGTGCTATGCTCACTGATCCTGGATCACTTGGATAAGTACTGATCCCACTGATCCTAATTACGTGATTGGCTTAGTCATTTCCCCGCTGACAAAGGAGAAGTGTTCCCTACCTGATATGTTGGACTTTAGGCTCTAAGTGGCTCAGCTGCATACTGGCTTGCTTCCTGACCCGCTATCATGCTTGAGTCGTAACAATATAACTCATAGGTCATCAGATCTTAATTTATAAACCAACAAATTTACAACTTTAGTATCATTTATAACGATATTACCAAATTTGCGTTATCAATAATAATAATAATGGTAGTAACATACGCTGAAAAGCTAATAGTAGTAATATACCCGTGTGAAAGAATCAAATAGATGTTATAATAACGGTTGTGACCGTCATACAAACTGGTACCAAACAACGCGTTACTTGTATTAATTAAATCAAACTTTCGTATTGAAAGGAAAACCGTTTATATTTTCATTACTACGCGAATATTTACGGAATTCGAACTTGTCTTTAAAATTTGGCTTGGCACCCGAGTAACTTTTGCATTTAAACTAATATAAACGTTCATCTTTTTACCATCGATAATTTTATCAACTCTCTGAAAGAAAAAGGGTTTTTTTTGTATGTAGTCGCATATTGGAGTGAAAAAAAACCTTAATTCGACCTAATATCTTCTTCATAATGAATAAAAAGTTCCCTGTTTAAAGTAAATTTACTCTATAATTCTATTTATTATTTTGTCACTATTTGTAGGATCTTAGACTTTGCAACGTTTTTAATTTGATTAATTGAAGTAATAGTAGTATTTCATAATCAAGTGGTGGATGTATTGTTCTAAGTTTGGCAGACTATTTACCGGTTTGCGCAGTAATCTTTGCGGCCAATACTTGGCGCGTGTTCTATTGAGAAGTGGGCATATGCTGAATTTGAACTTACAGTAGACCCACTAGATAATACACTCAATTTGCAGTCAATATAGTCAACTTTACTGTAAATAAGGTTGACCTACTGCACTGCAATTACTACGGTTATAACAGTAACCACGTTAATAAATGTATTTTATATATGTGATAACGATGATAATGAGTAATTTATTTGTTAAGTTTCATTATTACCTATTTTTATTTACTCCAACGACTTAACAAAGATTCTGGGTACGTTATTATTATTAACGTACATCTTGATTTCATTGAATTTATTGAAATATCAACTTCTATGAATATTAGTATTATATTTAGGTTTATAGTAGCACTTGCATATCATATGATATTATTTTGGTTCAATCTTAAATAAAGTAAAAGTAAGTGATTTACATTGCTCCAAAGTATTTATTGTTTTTATATTAAACAGGTAGCTATTGTATATGAGAATAGGGGTTTTCATCTGGATAAAAGTTACATAAAATGGTAAACATTACGGTTCTTTACGAAATACTCCGATAGGCACGGAAAGATCTGAGTATTACTATGCAATTTATATCCGTTTATTTAAAGATTTTAATCAAGTACAAACCACGAAATAAATTATCATTATCAACAATATGTTTCCGGAGGTTTTGAAAGAATTTACACTTTTACTCCATAGAACCTTCAGAGATAAATTTCGGTTTTATTATTAGGCACTCGATTATGGTATCTCTCTTTCAAACAATAATTAGGGGTAACCTTCAGAAGACTTTTAGGGCTCGTTATACGGGATATTACAAGAAGAACTTTTGGCATTACAGGAAATATTAACGCAGCTATTAGATTAATATTTTATTCGCGAGAGTAGGTTTTTAATGGGTACCCCCATATTTTTCGTTAAGAAAACTAAAGGCGGCCTATACTTTTAAGTCGACCACTAACAGCTTAAATTTTTACAAGAGCTAACCGATACCCCTTTTTTTCATATTAAAAAAATATTACTAATATTTCAAGAGTTAACTAGTTTATTAAACTCAATATCATAATTATTCTTCACAAGTATCAAGGGAGGCGATTAATGGAAAACTGCGTTTCGTACTTGTTTGGTTTTTTCGAATAATTAGTTACCTCCTTTAGATTTTCCGGCGTACTAACCACCTTTTAACGGCATATTAATAATATCTTACACATATTTCTCAATATTTGTGATTAAATTCATATAGAAAACATATTAATTCATGAAAAATATACCTTTAATGACTATAACTTTATAGTAAAACAAATACTAAGCGTTTAAAACGTCGTTGAATTGAGTTTTCATACATCCAAATGTGACTTTCGCGTTTTGAATACTAAAAATTTCAAATTCATTATCGAATCATGAGTTGAGGTGTAAATGTATCCGAAATATTACGCGTTATTTATAAGTGAATAGTTTTTATTTCTCTATTAGGGGTAGGAAGATTTTTGGGGTATGCGAATTTTGACCGATAATTTCTTTGGTATTATTTTAGAATTACCGGCCCCTAAATAAAATTGATTAGAAATTGGGTTACCTTTCGTTGAAGGTTTAAAAAAGAAGTTGCGTTCGAGTTTCTTAAACTTTCGTTCATAATAGACTCTATTATCTCCTAATAGAACCTTAAAAAAAAACCTTTTTAGAAGCAGACTGTTTCAAATGTGTTTGAATGGGTTTCCTGTTTCCAAGAAACGAACAAGAAGTACACCACTTCATGTATTACATCCGTCGTATATCACCCTTCTAATATAATTATGAAATTTACGACTAAAAGCTTTTAAGAATTATAAATTGTTGAAAAATATGGAACGAAAATCGTTGTGATACATATATCTTATTTACCATTTGTGCGAATTATTAAAACTAGTGTTGGAACACTAGTAATCGCAATGAAACCAGTTAAATATACTGTCAATTAAGTTAACTGTACTAACTGAAATTTGACTGTATTGCTTACGAGTTGACTGTATTAACTGCAAAGTCAAATACAGTATGTGATAAATTCAAACTAGGGTACGTTAAAAGTAATTAACTATACAAATTAGTGTGCAGACCTGCTATCTCATTAACAAACGTAGAACAATATATCTTTTTCTTAGCCACACAATACTGATGTTACTTCGAGCACCATTCGAATATATAAAATTGCAACGTCTAAAGATCTATCATCGGCAAGACTTATCAATACTAATTAGTACTTATTAGGTCAGGCACAGATTGGCTAGATAGAGGAAAATGCTACTTTCTGGTTACGATTTGGGTAAAATCAAAGTAGATGAAAGATTTGTGCGAAGGGCTTTTACTACTTAGCTAGTCTATTACGTTATTAGGTAAAGAAGACTTTTGGATTATATTAGTTTATAATGGCAGTTTAGAGATAGTCAAAGTATCGCTACTTGGAAAACACCATGAAATACTAATCGAATTATCTTGAAAACATTAAGATTAACCGTTAAAAGTATGAAAAATTATTGAGTTGACAAACGGCTAAGTTGATACTATTGCAGGTACTATTACTAAAGAACTACCAAGTCCTATGACCTACAACTTTTCATCAAAACTAAAGACAAAAAACAACTTTTTACCTTACTTTCTATACCAAACTTTGTCCTTTACACCAACTCTTTATTTAACACTACTTTATTTTCCCTCCACATATATTAAAGCAACGTTAAATATTTTAAAATTGCTACAACAAGAAAAAAAAGTTAAGTATCACCAATTCGCGTTAGGAAAGCTATGTCGCGTGACCCCACATCAAATCACTAAGTCCCTTTGCCCAAAAAACCAAGTCCCAATATTCCCATACCATCAATTTCCCATATCAAAATTTCTACCGCAAACGCCAAGTTCGATACCACCATTTCCCCCAGCAGAAAAGAAGCAGTCAAAGCCTTTAGACCTTTGTTTTACAAATATTACGATGAAAAACTTTGGGGAAGAGATGTTAACGAAGATTTCATTGAGAAATACCTCATTAATTTTGTTGGACATTACGTCTCTGAATAAGATGGTAGCGAAGACTTTGACCGTAACACTCGTTATTTCCAAAACTTTCGTGAGTTTTTCAACAATTATACTATTAGTGTTTGGAATGAAATTGAAAAGTAACTTAAGTTAAATTATCGATTAAGTTTGGCTATCACAGGATTCATATCCTAAAAAAGACCTTAGTTCCTTTAGCGGAGGTTTTTTACTAATTAGTTCAACTTAGGTATTGCTTTTAAAATCTTTGTCCTCAATATTTTTGATGTTAGAACCCAAGAGAAAAAGAAAATGGGATTGAAGACTATTAATTATCTTAAATACGTTTAGTGAGACTGTCCCTTAATTCTCAGCTTAATTAAATTTTTAACCTTTATACTTGCACTAATTTTGTATACTCTAACGATTATGAACTAGTTAATTTTCTTGGCAGTTTAGCACCTTTCCGTGATAGCGTAGAATACTCGTTCGGCGGAAATAAAGTATGTGAAGCAACCGCTGCGAACGTGGTAAGAGGTATTAACGTCGGCGTTATCCATCAGTTAATTCAGTAAGATCGTCAAATTTTTCAGAACCTTCGTTACAATCGTAAAGTTCCTTTTCATCTTTAAAACTTCCTTCAAAATCGCTAATGTTTCCCCTAAAATTGGTAAGTTCTTTAAAGTAAAGGATTTTACAGTAATTATGCCTACACATATATGTTCACTACAAATCCTACAATAGGACTCTACCCCTCAGGTTAAGTAACTGTCAACTACCCCTATTATCGCGATTCCAAGACTTTAGGTGTTAGGCTAATAACAGGAAACATTATTGATGATTGGGAAAATTATTGCGATCTTTCCTCCAAATTTATCAAAATAGTTAATATTAATTATAAGCTTTTTACGGATCTCTTGAAATTTTTTAATGACGTAGAGAAGTATGACTGAAAGCCTTATAATCTACTTAATAAGAAGATAATGCTATTCATTAATATATGTAAGTTAATGAAGGTATATCCGTCTGGATTTTACTTATTATACTGTAATTTTCATAAGTCATGCTATTGACTACCACCTGAACCTTCTAATAAGGGCAATGATTTCCCGCGAGTTCTACTATGTCATAAACAAAAATTTCGAGTATAACTTCTATTATGCGTAATCTTACACGGATAAGACTACAACGAAGTAAATGACGATAATAATGAAAAAGGAGGAAGTATCCATAAATATCCTTACTAAATGCTTAACAAGTAAATGTTATGTTAGCAATCAATATGGAAAGTATATGTTGGCGAGGTTTCATTTTACCAATAGGTACGGGTACCTGTCACGAGCGTTAATGAGTTTGAATATGCTTTATAACGCCAGGATGTCATTTATTAACGCTTTTTTAGTCAATTACAGTCCTTGTTTGCGATAGTGATAACCAGTACACCAAATGTAGCTAGTATATACCCCTATATTAATAACATTGATGATTGGTATAATAAAGACCGCGCGATAGTATATTTCATTAAACGCAAATATGAACGATCTCAGTGTTCAAAATCTAATATAAAACCTTCGGATTAAAAGCAATATTTACACTGGCAATATCCACGGGGATAACATTTAAGCGGACCTATTAACCGTAAAAACTATCGTCGTAATATTGTTAAAAGATGTTGTATTTATAGTAAGTCCGATTGTGAATTAATTTATCATCCTCCATTTAAACGTTATAAATAATAGGTAATATATTATACCTTATACCCTACTACCTTCAGATGAGATTATTTAAATGAAAACGTTAACTGCAAGGGTAAAAGGGCTGTTGACGATGACTATATGTAAAGTAAGTCACGTGGTCTCAATATATTTACTTTAAAACATACTAATAATCAATCGACCATACCTTTTATACTACTAAAGTAGTGGAAACCCCTATATCTTCGTTGAAACCCAAATACCTAACCCTTTACACACCTTTAAACTTTGCAATAGTCATATAAATTATATTTTTTAAGGTATCATTACGAATGAAGGAGCAATAGGGCACTTAATTTAAGGCTGCTTATAATACCTAGAATTACCGAAAAAAATATTATTGCTACAGAGATTAATCCTTAAAATATTAGAAAAGCCAACATTGGTTTCAGTTCTAGAAAACAACTATCGTTATTAGGATCGAAGATTGAACAAATAATTATTAATAAGATTACGTTTTACATCCTTAATTTTTTCAATTCATTCCTCCTTCGCATGGAAAATATAAAAATACTTGGTGTCAATGTTAATATCAACTTTAACGAACTATTTAAAAACAGCCCAGGTTTCATTTCTTCTTTAAATAAATGTATCTTTGGTTTTATTTGTAAGGACCAGAGGTAAAGTTACTAAATCTGACTAAGTGAAGGTTACGTTTATTGCACCTTCGTTTTAATTACTTAACTGTCGATATGCCACATAAAGTTTTTAAATCCTTAGCTTATAAAGACGTGTAATATTTTCTTTGGAGATTATTTAAAAGATTTACTACTATTATTAAACTTATATTAAAACACACCGAAAATTTCATTTTATATTCAAAGATAACAAGGATTTTCATCACGAGATATTCATCAACGTATTTTACTTGAAAAACAAGTTCTGTTAAGGCTTATTAAAGTATTGGAAAAGTAGAAAAGGCAGACGCACTACTTCATAAGACGTATAATATCCTTGTATTATAGATTGTAAGCTTTACTTACTAAGATGCACGCGGTTAAATGACGGTGAAGATTTTAAACAATACTGAAGATCTTAACGTCTCGGTATTAACTTTATTTGTTTTTAAAATATATTTTCTTTTAACGAGTATATAGTTACTGTTAATAAATACTCTGAAAAGGGTTATTGTAGATATTATTATACATCCCTATAGTTAGTAAGCGGCCACGCTGCAAGTTACACCCTTATAGAATGCTCGATTACATGCTATATTGCAAAGTACATTCTTGTAAAGTGCATGATAGTATGCCACCGCCCAGAAAGGCTATTAGCAGAGTGCATGGTAAAATGCGACTACTAAGAAGGGAGATAGGCAGAGTGTATGGTAAAATGCCACTGCCCGGGAAAAAGCTTATAAGTTTTTACCTAAGGTGTATACTCCCTGAATACCTCTTTTTCCCTCCAACTATCTATCGTTGACATATATTAAAACTCTTTTACTACTATTGTTATGTTAATATAACCTATGAAATAGACTTCACTAACACCAATTAGTAGCCAAATCGATGGATTATGAACAATTTAGGAAAAAAGAAACGAATTAGAGTTAAATACCTAGAAAGACATGTTGTAACGGTCCCGATTACCCATTTTTAGATATTCAGCTTTATTAAAAATGCACAAGAATATGAAAAAGTCGTAAATTTAAATTATATTAAACAATTTTTTTTAGTGCAATATTATTAAATCGATTAGTTCCCTATTTACTAAAAGTCTCATTACGTTACTATTAACTCGATTAACCTTTTAGACATATACATACACTTTTTGAAAACTTTTTTATTACGTATTAAGTGACGTAAGATGAAACTATCAAGTTTCGAAACCCCTTGTTACAATTTATCCGATTTAAAAGCAATATCCGAACCGCTTATTAATTTGGGAAGCGGTTCAAATTCAACTTTTAAGGCGCCCCTAAAATTACTCCACGCGTTAAAAGCAATATCTGAACCGTTTAACAAAACATATATTACGTGTCTAAAGTGAATTTCGAAACGCTTAAGCACATTTATCGAATGCTAAATATATCATTCGAAATGCTTACTATATGTAACCTTACAAAACATCACAAATTTTACAAATATACCTTCCTACTTTTTTCTTCCAGTTTACTTTACCACGTTCACCTTTTTTCGTTCGCCCTAAATTACAATGATTTTTTGAATCACTAGTTACGATGTTTAAGTTTATCAACTTCTTAGATAAAAAACTTTTATAAAAAGTTTAACCGCTAATTTAAAACGTTTTATCAGTTTATGGTCATGCTTTATGTGCATTCTATTTATATTAGTCAGCGTCAAAGAGCTTAACCCAAACGTTTCATTTCATTTCATTTGATTTTCATTTACTTATTATGCGCTTTCATTTTTCCTGTTTTATTTCATGTATTTTTATTTACTTTTTTCTTCCGAAACTCATTCAAATAAAGTACTTTAAACGTATATGAATCTAGACTATTATGCTATATTCACTTTTACAACGCTTCGGCAATTCTAAAAAGCGACTAAAATAAATTTTTAAACGTTTCGATATCCTCTATACTCTCGTAACAGTAATTTACTTACAATAACCTTTAATAAAACTAGCCAATATATTGATATTTTATTTTAATATATAATTCTTCGAAAAAAACTCTTTATAGATTTTTTACCTCAAAATGTAGAATCATATTATGAAATCGTTAACGGAAAACTTAAACTTCTAGGTGGAGAATTCGTACGTTATGAACATGATTTTTTCTATTTGGAAAAAAAGGTATAAAGAATAGATATATTTCATAATTTTGGAGAATAAATTTCCAAGTAAATGTTAGAAATGTAGTATACTTTATACAACTAAATTTTCAAAATATAATGGGTTGAATTACGAAGCGGAGAAATTAATACCCTAGGTGGCTAAAAAGGCCGTATTATGAAAGCTCTGTTTATTATAGCTTAACTTGAAGAAATATTAAATTTAGTGAATGAATTTGTATCATAAAAAGACTTTGTAAAAGGATATGAACAAGCAGGACGTAGGAAATAAATTATTGAAAAATGCGGAAAAAACTTTAAAAAAATTTACGTACTTCAAGTTCAAAACGTTCCGAAAAAGATGATCACGCCCCAAGAAAGGTATTTGGAGCTTAAGAAATTAATAACGGAAAAATAAAGGCTACGAAAATCATTTACCTCTCAAGTCGAATACGGTTACTTTTAAAACGTGTTTTTAAGGATAAATACAGCTTTAAATACTTTCTGGATGTAATTAAATCTCCTTGAAGCTGTAATGAAAGCGGCTTAAATGAGGAAAACTATACTTTCGAAAATGAAATAAATGGTGATGAACGACAATACTAGCCTTATGGACTAATACATAATAATTACAAATCTTATTATAATTTCCCGCTATAACGGTTCTCTATTAATGAATGCGACCTCATAAAGCTTTCTAACTTCATCAGGCTGTATAATAAGGATCAAAACTATAATGGCGAATCTTATGATATCTTCGATGATAAAATCGATATAATGTTTAATAATTGAAAAAAATTAGTTATGAAACATTTACAATTTCATGTAATTTTACTCGAAATAGTAACTAGTTAAGCCAAAAATGATATATATTCCACCTTACACAAATGAAAATATTTACGAAATGCAATAACCATTAAAGAATGCATTTCGATACAGAAATAAACAAAGAATTTTACAACTGAAACTAGATAAGTATTACGTAGAAATCCGTATGACATTAGCGTAAAAACACTACTTCAACCCGACAAAAGGTGCTTACCGCCCAATTAGAGAAGTTTCGGAAATACCAAAGGGTTTTTAAACCAAAATATAAGTGAAATAAATTGTATATCTAAGTAGTAATAAAAGCGTGCCATACAAACTGAAACTTTAACCTTATGCAACTTAAATCGGAAAAATATTTAAAGACTTTTCATACGAGTTTCAAAACATTACTTGAAACCTAAATACGCTGATGAATGAGTCTCAGATGAATGTTTGTAGCTGAAAAGGATAAAAACGAGGGTTAAATGGCGAAAACGAACCTCATAAAAATGATATAACACATTTCATATCAACTATTTAAGTATCTGAGATATAAAGAATATAATAACCTTAAATTCAGGTATCAAGGAAATACATACTATAAAATTCGACCTAGAAACCGAGGATAAAGCAATAACTAACGTAAACGACCTTATAATTGAATTTAAAACTTATTACAAATACTATAATACCCTTGAAAAAGTATACCAGCTTTTATAAGCTTTTAAACACGATATATTATATGTAATAAAGTTGGATATTGATCGAATAATTATGTAGTATACGAATAAATCCGGGTTAAATGATAATTTTCAACCGATTATCGATTCGAATACCAAACAAAAGCCAATCTCGTAACTTATATAACCGATAACGAAAGGATAAAAAAGGATTAAGACGCTTACCTTGATGAGAATAACTGTGGAAAAGACAACTTGGAATACAAAATATACGAAATAATTCAATATACGAAAACAGATTAACAAGAATTTATAGGCTTGTAAAACGCCTCATTTCTGCATAAAGTAAGTCTGAATAGCGAAAGCAACGTATTAAACGCCTATTTAACGTCGTAATTTTCATTTTTTAATAGGTACTGCAACCGCTTTCAGGGAATAATACGACATTTCAGCGTAATAGAAATTCGGACGGCTGGAAAACGATAATTAGATGTTTTTGCAGCGAAATTTTCCAAATTTTAACTCTACCGGATGGGAAAATACAGGGATATTTTATTCGGAAAAGGTAAAACGTCATTATTTGGCATAAGTATTATGAACATACGATTTGAACCATTCAAAATTTATGTAATAGACTTTGAAACATCATTTTCATTTTCGTTAACTAATATGAGTAAGCTTGAAATTAAGGTTATAAATACGATTAATGAATTAATTCGCGCTTCGGATAACGCATCCGTATCATTCCGTTTTAAATTTGGATACTTGTAGTTTTTCCTAAAAACGCGTATAATGAAAGCCGTTAACCTGATGTAAGCGAAACTAAAAATATTATATTATCATTTTGAATACCCGGCGGCAAAGCCCTTTTCACAGGTACTTTACGTAATAGAATACATTAATATAGGAAGATTTGTACTAAAAGTAATCCAAAGGTTTTGATAAAAGTACCAACTATATTAGTAAGCTTTACTACGGTTATAATTTCATATTGAAGATAATATGAACTTCATTTACCAGTTAATTTTAAATATAATGTACTTTAATTGCCAACCAGTATTACACTTCGTCGACGTAACAATAAAATTTTAGGCTGCGAAATTTACACGGAGCGTTTTCATTACAGTTTATTGTGATATTTTGGTGAATTGTTAAACGAATTTTTATTTAGGAATTTTCAACTGGATTGCCTACGATATAAGTATAGCATTACACTCGACCGAATGACGTATTAAAGCCTAAATTACCGGTAGTAAGTGTGGATAAATACCAGTAAAGGTACTATAAGATATTGTAAAATACGAACGGTATTACGAACCACTTTAAAAACGTACAAGTTACTATGTCAAAATCTAAAAAGATACCAGTTTTAAGGAGTTAATCTTGTAAATAGCGGTAAACGCCGTAGGAAACACCTTAAGTTAGAGAAAACCAATCCTAATATTTTTTTTTTTGATATTTACCCCAAAGTCTATATGGATTTAACGTCATTACCAGTTACTATGTTAAGGGAGAATGCTATAGCATAAGATATAGTAACATTAAGTTTTTTGTGGACTAAGAATAATATTTCGAAAGTATTGGTTATAAGAAACGATCTGCGTAAAACTGGCGTTTTGGACTTATTATTATAGTTTGAAATCCTAGTGTAAAAAACGAAAGAAGGGTGGATTAGCCTCTAAAATATGAACGGATTTCAAAGCCATGATATACTTTTAGACATGTTAAGTGGCACAAGTCCATATTACTAAACGATAGTACAAGAATGAGAAAAGGAAAGTGTGGACGATAACAGCGTAAAAACGTAATTCGAAAAGTGATATAGACCAAATTACTTTTACAATAACAAATTCAGACCGTCTCCAAAACCTATATACCTCACAGATTCACTATTATAACCTTCATCACATTATAAAACCGTTTAATTAATATAAGTGAAACCAGTATCACGTCGTTGAGGATGTTTACTCAATCTAAAAAAAGAAACGTTTCAAAGTCTTTATTGAAAGCTTTTATTATTATTTTAAATGAAACAGTGAACCATTAATTTAATATAGAATTTTATAACTATTTTATTATCATAGCCTCAGGTAACCCTTTTAATAATTAACCTATAAGGAAATTTCCGATTCAATCGAATAGAGCGTCTTTCGCTTTTAATGGTTCAACCTAGTAATTTCCAACGTTTACAAAACATTTCCCACTCATTGAGTTTGCGAAGTAAAGGATGAAAACAAAAATCCTTATAAGAACAATCGCTTTATAATGAAGAAATACGATAAAGCTGGTAAAAAAGATATTATAACTTAATCGTCTATTTCATAACAGACGAGCTATCGTTTATTTTTAGTGTTTACCACATCTTCTCGTATTCTTCAAAATATTTTTACCGAGCTTTGTAATATTATATAAGCCTTTATATAATTAGAGAAAACATTTTAAACGATGTTTTGACGCCTATTCACTTGTTGAACTCCGAAAATACTCTTTACTCAAAAAGATATCACGTATTTTCAACCACTTTACTTACTTGTTAAGGCTGGTGTATACTGGTATCATACTTACAAAAAGAATTATAAGGAGCAGCTCGGAATAGTTAGCTCGACTTTTGACTTATGTCTATTAGTTTTACCATTATATTCTAATCTATTTATATTTTTCTGAATGTAAAAGGGAAATAAACTTATATTATATAATAAAACAGGTTTAGTTATAAAAGAGAGGAAATTTTAGAAGTACGAATTAAAAACGAAACCTGAAGTATACCTGGTGTAAGACTGCTGAATTGATTTTAACGGTATATTAATTACGTTCTGAAACGATATTCAAAAACTTAATATGAAAGGGGCAGTTGAAAGAGTTGACTTCATTAACCTAATTAGAATAAAATGAGATAACGAACGCAAATGTCAACGTATAAGTAAAGCTTAAGTTATATTGATTGCATAGTTTAAAGCCTTATTTAACCTTTTTATTGCTATATAATGTTAGATAAACCCTTCTAATTACGTACATAAAGTGTTTAAGAAGCGCCTTACGTAATAAACAAGTAATTCAAAGCGCGGCTTATGTTTTGTTTCGCTTGATATACGTATAATAAAGTTTTTTTTATTTTTACTAATAATTTTTTCGCGAATGATACCAATTGTAACTTATAAATAGAATTTATATTTATTTTTAATAACGAAACCGGCTCGAATCGGGTTTACGTTATATAATAAAGTCATTGATTAAAGATTAACCAGATATAAACGGGTTAATATGAGCATGTTCGTTTCGGAAATTGATAGTATGGTTAAAGGATTCCATTTCGGTATTACTATAGCGATAATGGTTCGGATAATTATTTAGAATCTTAAGTTAAAAGATTTTTTTAGTAGTATATACTGACTCTTTTTCTCTTTACGAATACTTTCTCAAACTCGGCACTACGAACGAAGAAAGTCTTATAATTGACATCAATGTTAGTAGGCCTTGGACGTTGCAACGTTGTCTATTCGATTGGTCTTTGAAGTAACAGTAGTATTGCGTGGTCAGATGGTGTATGGGTTGTTCTAGGTTTGGCAGACCGCTAGCCGGTCTGCACTGTAATTTGTATGGCTAATTGTTTGGCTCGTGCCCTAGAGTGAAGTGCAGCATACTACACTCGATTTACACCTAATGCAGTAAGTCTCCAAAAAGTAATACACTTAACTTGTAGTACAGTTAACTTTACTGTAAGTAAAGTTGACCTACTATACTATATGCAATACTATTCCAATACTGGCGGCTTTTTAGTTTGTGCGTACGTACGTTAGTGTGGCTGACCCATCTTTTTCGGTTAGCACTCAATAGCGGCCTCGTACCCCCTGTTTATTCCGATTAACTTCCAAACTATATTACACCCAATTGCATGCAAATTGACCCTATTTGACCTTAATTGCTTCGTTTCTCCGAAATCAGAGTTTATTAACTCCTACAAAAAGTTCTCTCATTATAGTCCTTCATAACTTCAACTGTGCCATTTAAACAGGTTGCTATCATCAATCCCTTGGCAGTCTTCCAATTTACCAGCACATCATTGTCCATAGTTACGTAATTTAGGGTTTTCGGGCGGTTTATCTACGTATTCCTTAATACGTATGGTCAGTTCATTGCTGTCTACAACCCTTTTTAGGGTTTTAGTTAGTGTAGCTTTCATTATAACATTTGTAAGATTATCTTTGCCATCTATTTATCGGAACTTCTCAATCTCACTTTTTTCGTAGGTTTCGCGAAGTGTTATCACGTAGATTATCAGGCGTTTTTCACTGGTAATTCCGAGCTTTAACAGGTATTTGAAGAGACTCCTTAAGTAGGTATAAATCATTTCCGGAATAAAGGGATTCTTCAATTGCCTGGGAATAAGGTTGAGGGTTTTCTATAGCGTTATACTTACATTAAAGTCCGCCATTATGCTGTAAACCTCTGAAGCTAGTACGTTTCGTATAATCTTCTTAAACTTGACGAAAGTTTGGTAAATTAGATTTCCGATAATGTTGAATTAGTTTTCCCGCTTATTTTAGTTAACGAAGTTTATTAGGAAGCCGATCTGAAAGACAAGTCGGTGTTGTTTGTAAAAAACCCGTCCGTAAAGATCATTAGTTTGGCTTTTAAGAGGTCGATTAGCACCACATTAATCCCGCTGTCTAAGTTACGTATTTATTACTCTAACCTTTTATTTAGTCGATTAAAGTCTTTATTTATTAGTATTTGTATTTGTATCGTAATGGATAGGTTATATAAGGTTTTCGGTTGGTATAGAGTAGCAACATAGCTACTCCATACACGTTATTTCAAATACCATTAAGCCCTAACCTTATTAGTCTTATCGATTGTGGTAAGAATAACGTCCTAACCCTTTTAAAAGACGTTTAGGCCGGTATTAATACCAAGTATACGAATTGACGATTTATTAAAGTTTAATTGGTTATTTTCTATCAACGTTATCACTGGCTTATAATTTTAGAACTTGAAATCCTCGATCGCTTATTATTCTTATGCCATAAAGCTATCCATTCCAACAAAAAAGGTATCGTTAATTTGCATGCCTACTATACTGAAGTCCCTTTTTTACGTTACTAATAAGTACGGATCGTATGTTAAAAACTTTATCGTTAGTCGGAACTTGAAATACGATTGGTAAGTTAGAAACCAGTAAACGCTTGCCTTAGTCAATTTATATAGTGGTTTGATATACCGTATTACCATTTCTGGTGGGTAGATAGTATGGAGTTCTTATAGTAGCTTTCATAATACAATCCATTATAAATCCGTTACTAATTATATATAGGTTTACGTAATATCACGGTTATTAAATATAAATTTGCCCTTAGTCTTAACTAGTAAACTTATTTCCAGGGTAACTATTAAGCGTTAACTGATTTTTTCAATCGTTAGTAATTACGTAAGGATTTAGTTTTTGCCTTTATTACCGTATCCTTAAATGATTAGCCGTAACATTTTATATGGCCGCCTTATGGTTTTGCCCTCAACTTCATAAATAATTTTCGACTTAAAGATCGTAACGTTTGGGTTTCAGAGGTTAAAGTTAGTTTTCGATACAAATTATACTACACCTTAAATTAGTAGGCCGTCGATTTTGACTTTGTTGTTTTCTTTAAAGGTTTTGCTGAAAGTTTTAATAATCCCTTATACCCTAAGTTTTACTGCTAAGTTTTCGTTATTCTTTTCTTTTTTACTTACCCAAGTAATAATGTAAATACGATCCGGTGTATATTTCTTTTCTTTAATATTCTTATTTTTTGGAGGTCGTACGCCCTGGAGGCTTTTTATTGGTTTATTAATAACGGGTGGAAGAGGGTCGTGTTGGCTCGGTTGCTTTCCTTATGAGGCTTAAGGGTTTTTATCTTTATTACCTTTAATGTAAGGCTTAACTTAGGTAATTTGAAAAGATATAAAACCGTTAGCAGTTTTAATAACCACTTTAAAGTTTACGATACTTAATATCTTATGCGACCCTTTTTATTTGCCCGGTTTTTACTATACGAGGACTTTACTTTATAGTAGTAAAACAGATACGTTGATTATTATAGGCCTATTTTTGGTATTAAGGGCGTTATTAATTTAGAGACGTGCTAATTCTCTTTGTAGTTCCCTTAAAGCTTTGTTGTAAGTTTTAATACGTTTTTAAATACTTACCGAGGATAGAGATTTACTCGTTAGGTGTAGGTACGTTTTAAAAACTAGGAGCGTTGACACTAAGTCGTTAGAGTCTACGATGTTATTAAGGATTTTTGCTACCATTTATAGGCGTACTTTTGGATCCATAAAGCTTTTAATTTTTAACGTTAGGATGCCATACGTTGGGCGAAGGAGGGTGTGTTCCCGTTTAACCTTTTTAATACTTTAGTGGGATTCTACAGGTACCTGTTTATAATGGATATCCATTATTTTAACATTTTCCTAAAACTTTGTTGCCGTAAAGTTGATACTGGTATCGTAGACGACGACGTTGGGTTGACTTAGGTACGTGTTAATCCATAATATCCTTAACATTTCCAACCTATCTTTTGCCGAAAGGGATTTTCAAAACTTGATTTTGTAGAAAAAAGTTGTAAAGTTAACAATGTAAAGAATAAGATTATGATCTAAGTAAAATATATTAACAAAAATTTTATAAATAAAGTTTTTATCGTTTTTTAGTATAAATTCATATTTCCCAAGAGCTTGGGTATACGTTTGGCTGTAGTGGAAAAGCCTTTTAATGGCTTTTAGGGTAAAATATTTCACGTTATTATGCCCTAAAGACTTTAGGACTTTATATAGTTTGTTAATAGTTGAGTGGTTAAAGCGACGGTATAATTAATCTATCTCTAGATTTGTTAGATTTAACACCATTACTTCTGGACCTTGAAGATGAAACTATAGGTGCCCTTATTTCAAGGTAAGTGGAAACCTTTAGCCGTTTTGACCAGCTCGTCTACTTTGACGTCTATATTAACGCCAAGGGTTTTCATGTCCTTTAAGAAAATTGGGAAAGGGGTAGAAGACTTATAAATGTGGAACGTAATAGCTTTTACAATAGTTTGAATTACCATTGTTCCCAGTGACAATAATTTTTCGTTTGTGATAAAGTAAACTTTGGCCTTACTAGCATCGTGACAATCAATCTCAGTAGCTATGGTGCTTTCCCTTCGTAATGCTATATACTGCAAATAGCCTTCTATTAAGTACCTTACTGCCCTAGTATCTGGCATAATACCTTAAAATATATGGTTCGCGTAACGATCTGGAAGGTTAAAGGTATATAAAGGGTTAGGGGTAAAGTTATGGTAAAGTTAAGGGTCTTTACTATTCAAAAGGTATAAAAAGATATAGTTGGTTAGTTATTGGGCTACCGTATTAAAAGCAGTATTTTTGTGTCACTTGATTTGTTTAAAGGCGTTGGCGGCGTTAGTTGGCTTATCGCCTTTAATTTTTACCACTTGGTTTAAGTAATCTTATTTCGAAGAAATCGGGTACTAAACATGGTACGCTGCTTTTTTATTGTTGCGTTCGGCATGGGAGTGGCGAGTTGATTAACAGCCAGTCGTATTAAAAATCCAATATCTTTTGTTACTATTACAACGATAGTATTTACGGTTAATAGGTCCGCCTAAATCTTATAAGCGTTAACGTGAGCATTACCACCAGTTTGGTGTTGAGGCTAATAAACCTGACTTTAAGTATTATGGGATCTCGTATTTGTGGTCAACGTAATTAACTACCGAATATTTTATTATATATGTTAAGAAAATTGCCGGCTTGGAAATATATACCGATCAAGTTTGGTATACGTATTATTACAGTGGTAAGCGAAAAAACGTAACTGGTTAAAAAAGCCTTTATAGGTGGTATTTGAGCGTTGTAGGGCGTATTCGAACTTACTAACGACCGTAATAGCTGCCCGTATCTATTCGTGAAATACGGCTTCGCTAGCGTAGGCCATTCCAATTGTATTTTAATATATCATTAACTTGTTAAGTATTTAATTGAAAAAATTTATTAGTAATTCTTACTCTTTTTTCTTTTCCATTATTATAGTCCACCGCGTTGTAGCCTAGTTTATATAGTATTGCATAAGGTAGATATCATACTTAAAGTAGCCTTTTATACTATAGTAGATCTCGCGAAACGTAGTGGCGTTCGTTAGAAAGATCAAGTAGTAGTCTTTAGCGTAACTTGTAAGGATTCCGGGGAATAGTAAGTAAAAACTAAAAGGTAGGAATTCCATCCATTTACAAATATTATAAAAAGGCATCATCTTAGTGTAAAAAAGGTTATAAGGCTTTTCGTTATATATTTTTTATATTATAGAAGATTTTGGTAAAGTCCGTCATTAACTTGTAGTGAATGTTCGCTATTTTAATAGGTTTTAGAACAAGGTCGCGATAATTATCCTTGACTTAGTTAATGTTTCCTAATGGTTTAAATCTTAATGGTTTTAGGACCAGGTGTTAAAGATAATTACTAGTCGCCTAGCTCCAAGGGTAAAGTCTTATAGTAGGGCTTATGGTAGGTTCGAGCGCGTAGGTATATCTGAAGGGAAAAGGCTTTTAAGGGTTTGGGCGGTGTACTTGCTGAGGGACGATGGGTACTTGAAGGTTTGGGGAAGCCTGACAATTTTTCTTAATTGATTAGTGTAAAGCGCCAACATTAATACCTCTAACCACGTTGGCAGCTGTTGCTTTACGCGTTTTACCACTGCTAAGGGCATACTCCGTATTGTTATGTAGTGGTATTAAGATGCTGAGCAGATTAACCGGTTCTTTATCTCCAACACGTAAAGAAATTTAACTTAGTTAAGGGTAGGTTAGGGGTCTTTTGGAACGTATGTAAGGGTGTTAAGTTTCCTTAGCTCCCTTTCCTTTAGATCGTAGGTCTGAGTGGCATTTTTTAAGCTGGGTTAAGTTATATAAAATCTCTGCCAGCCTTATGAAAGTCTTTTTTAACACATAAATCCCTCGGCGTTTAAGTTTCTTTTTTAAGTTTAGACTTGATAGATTTTTAAATTTTCTTTTATATATCAACAGTTCAGTTGTCGAAGAACTTACCATACTTGCGAAAAGTACGGTTACCGCGGTCACGTTTTTTTCCGCCGTTTTTCTCAACGATGTAGTTGCCAATGAAGTTAACCAGGTATTCTTCGATGAAGTCTTTGTTAATATCTTCGCTTCACAGGTCACAGTTGTAGTGCTTGGTAAAAGCAGCTCCGAGCGCTTTAATCGCCTTTTTCTTGGCGGGGTCGGTAATGGCTTTAAAGTGGGCGTTAGCAGTAAACATTTTGAAGCTTTTGTAGGACGTAGTAGGCTTGTAGGGCGAGGGACTTGGTGATTTTTAGGCGTAGGGACTTGGTGTTTTTGACGTAAAGTCGCGTAGAAACTTGATAACTTAGTGAGAGGTCGCGTAACGTAGCTTTATTGGCGCGACTTGGTGTTTTTTGCTTAGAGCAACGAAATTAACGATTGAAGCAGCGTAAAGAGTGAAAAGAGTAAAGTAAGGGCAATGGTGTGGTATGGAAGGAAAAGCCGAAGGTCGTTATTAATGGTGGAGGGCGAAGGTTGTTTATTGTAGGCCGTAGGACTTAGTAGTTTTTGAAGTAGTAGCACCTGCAGTAGTACTGACTTAGTCTTTTGCTAACTTGCCGTACTTTGAGAATTCTGATAGTTAATCTCAACGTCTTTAAAAAGGATCAATGAAGATTTCTTGGTGTTTTTAAGTAGTGATACCGTTGCTTACTTCCAGGGTTCCGTTGGGGACTGACGCAACCCAAAAGTCTTTTCTGTTTTCCTGCCGTTGGGGACTGGCGCAGTACTAATAGAGGCTCTTCGAAAGACTCTTTCCTTTACCCTAGCCGCCGTTGTTGACGTAGAGCTTAACCGGAAAGTAGCTTCTTCTTATACTTAGCTTATTTGTGCTTAATCTAACAGGCAAGCACTGATTAGTATTGGTAGGCCTTAGAAGTTGCAACGTTGTCGATTCGATTGGTTTTCGAAGTAATAGTAGTATTATGTGGTCAGATAGTGTATGAATTGTTCTAGGTTTGGCAGACCGCTAGCTGGTCTACACTGTAATTTGTATAGTCAATTGCTTAGCTCATGCCTTAGAGTGAAGTGCAGCATACTGCACTCGATTTACACTCAATGCGGTAAGTCTCTACAAAGTAATACACTCAACTTGCAATACAGTTAACTTTACTATAAATAAAGTTGACCTAATACACTGCATATAATACTATTACAACCATTAAAGCATTATACGAATCGTATAAACGTCACGAAATTGAAGAAACCAGGTAAATAAACGAAAAGTCCAACTTATTAGATGTAATAATTAAGGGCGTTTTCAATAGTGTATTAAAAGCGCTTGTGTTTACAAACACTTTTTTTCGTTAACGTTATCAAAAAGGTTTTGTAACTTTACTTTAGAAAGACTTTTATACCTTATACTTGTTACTTCCCGTGAAATTGCTTATTTACATCGCTTTTGACATTGCATAGCTTTTTGAATTTACTATTTATGAAATGGTTTAATATTTCATTTCTTTTTGTTTTTACCATTGACAATTCATTTAGAATTATTTTTCAAGGTTTACGTTTCTTATTTGGTACTTAAGTTATAATTTTCCTTTGAAAAATAATAATAATTCGTTTATTGTACTATTACCAGTATTAAAGCCAGACGAACTAATACGATTTAAAAACAGGTAACTAATAGTTGTTATCCGGGGATGGGAAGGAAGAGGTTAAGTCGTTTTTGTTATCCTCGTCTTCACTCTCGTCTTCTTCTTCATCGCTCTCGTCGCCGTCAATACCAACGTTAACGCCACCTTCGCTATCGACGCTGTTATTGGCGACGCCGCCGGAAAGAGGGCCTCGCGCCTTAGGTTATATACCTTTAGGTGGACGACGCAGGGGAGTTTTACTCTCTTTAAAACAACGCGCGATAACATCTTCAAACTCGCTTACGTAATATATGCATAAACCTACCTTTGAGGTAAAGATAACAGTTGTTGTTCTCTAAAGCTACCGGTTAAAGCCTATTGCAAATAATTATCGGCCTATTTAAAGTATTGCGAAAGTAGTTTTTGTTGAAAGCGCCAAAAATAAGGTATTAAAATAATATGAAATACTTAGTTGTGGTAAGAATTGCAAATGAAAGTAATAGGTAACTTAATGTGAAGACAGTAGACATATAATTAGGTTTTGGTTTACGGCCCTAAGATTATCGAAATGGGAGCGTATCCGTTACCAATCTGTTTTTAACGGTATAAATGAGCCAAACAACCCCAGGTTTAACGGTAATCGTCAATAAACTTACTTGCGGCCGTGGATGTAATACATGGCACGTAGGGTGTATCTATTGGCGGCCCAGGGACACGAATCCGAGTATACCGTTCCAACGCTTTATATGACAAAACAACCTTACAAAGTACCCTTTCTAGACGCAACTCGAGGCGGCGAACGAGTTAAGCCGCCTTAATCTAGTTTATAAAAATATTGATATAATATAAGTTAAAAAGAAAATAAGTAATACGAACTACGTTATAACTTAACCATATTACGTTTACGGTAGTGAAAGATCGCCGTAGATAATAGGATCTTTAACTATAGGGAAAAAGTAAAGTTAGTAACCTCAGAAGCCCTCCGTTCTATTTTTTGAGGGTAAGGGAAAGGAGGGGAGGAAAAAAGGGGAAAGAAAAGGGAGAGGTTGCTACTTGATCAGCAATGGCGGAAAAAAGGAGAGAAAGAGATGTGAAGCCTTAATAGGCGGCGGCAGCGACGAAGGGAACGACAATGAAGGCTGATATCGACGATATGTTATCTAAAACAGTAAGGCTAATGGTAATGTTAGCGGTGGCATGGCAGGCGGCGGCAGCGGCTACCTTTTTCTTTTTATGCTAACGCATTAAAGGGCGCCTTTTACTTTTATTCTTACGGGTTATCGATTTTAAAAGCAATCGAAACATAAAATTAGTTAAATGACCTACCTGTTATAACGGTTTCATTAATTAATTAAAATATTGCTTTAATTATATACATGCCGTTTAGTTAATTAGGCATTTACTTTATAAGTAAAGACACGTTATTAAAGGGAATGAAAAAACGTTTTACCTGGATCGATAACGATATTGTTAGAATAGTAGTAATTGAAGTGCAGTAGGTCAACTTCACTTATAGTAAAGTTGACTATACTGACAGAAAGTTGAGTGTATTATTTTGTATGAGCCTACTATACTGACGGAAGTTAAGTATAGTATACGCCTAATTCATACTAGGGCATGAGCCATGCAATTAGCTATACAAATTATTATGTAGACCGGCTAGCGGTCTGCCAAACCTAGATCCATACATCAACCACTTGACTACATAATACTACTATTATTTCGACCTATCGAATCGACAATGTTGTAACGTCTAAAGCCCTACCAATACTATCCAGTACTTATTAGGTTAAGCATAAATAAGCTTAGTAAAAGAAGAAGCTACTTTCCGGTTACACCTTATATTAACAAACGGCGGCTAGAATAAAGGAAAAATCCTTATGAAGAGCCTTTATTAGTACTAAGATAGTTTATAACAGCTAGAAAACAGAGAAAACTTTTAGGCGCCGCTAGTCTACAACGGCAATTATAAAGTAAGCGATGGTATCGCTATTAAAAACACCAATAAATCTTTACGGATCTCTCATAGAGAAAATAGTTGAGATTAACTGTTAGAAGTCTTAAAGTTCGACGAATTAACCAACGGTTAAGTCAGTACTACTGCGGGTGCTACTACTGTAAAAACTATTAAGTCACACAGCTAAAACAACTTTCAACATTCGACCTTTACCAACAACAACAAACGACCTTCGACCTTACCCTTTATACTAAACCTTTGCCCAAACACTGAACTTTCCCTCTAATTTACTCTTTTTAATTCCCTTACTCTAATTAAATCGCCAAATTCGCTACCCTAAGTGAAAACACCAAAATTCGCCAAGATGCACCGAAAGACCACGTCGCGCGACCCAACGCCAAGTCGCTAAGTTCCTACACGAATTCATACCAAAATACCAAGTTCCCACTCCTAAAGATTACCATGTCCCTCGCCTTACATGTTATACATGAATTAGAACATTAAAATGACTACTATTAACGCTGACTTTAAAGCTATTGCCGACCCCACCATGAAAGAATCAATAAAAGCCCTCGAACCTCTCTTTTCAAAGTATTAGGATAAAGAGCTTTAGGGGTACGATGTCGATAAAGACTTAACAGAAAAACACCTGGTCAACTTCGTCAGTAATTATATCGTCGATTAAAATAGCGGTAAAGAATTTAACCGCGGCAACCGTATTTTTCGCAAATACCGTAAATTATTCGACGACTGGACTATTGATATGTAAAAGAAGAGTTAAAAAAGTTGTCAAGTCAAATTTAAAGGCAAAACTTAAACTACGAGGGATTTATATACCAAAAAAAAGCTTTACTAAGCTGGCAAAACCCCTTTTCGATTTAATCTAGCTTAAGGAATACGTTTAAAATACACGTCGTAAATTAAAGGATGTTCAAAAACCCTAACAGCCTTACACGCGTTTCAGGAGACCTCACTTTTACCCCTAACTAAGTTAAGCCTCTTTACAAGTTAACGATAAGAAATATTTTAATTTTCTCGGCAGTTCAACACCTTTATGTAATAACGTGAAGTATTTATTTAGCGGTGGAAAAGCGCGCGAAACGGCGGTTGCTAATGCAGCCGGAGGAATTAATGTTAAGGCTTTCCACTAGTTTGTTAAACAAGATACTCAAGTCCCTTAAAACCTTGAAGTCTCTATTACCCCCTAATCTTTGAATTAAAACCACCAAACCCCTTGAAAGCCTTCTTACGGAGGGTTTACTTATACGTTCGAACCAAATATAAGTCTTACTATAGGACTTTACCTTTAAACTACACGACGAGCAATTACCCTTAGCACCGCAGTTCAAAGGCTTTAGGGCTTAAATTACTAGGAAATACCACTAAAAACTGGGACAATTCTCGCGATATTTCTTCAAAATTTATTAATATAGTTAATATTAATTAAAAACATCATACGGACTTCAACAAGATTTGAAATGATGAAAAGAAGTATAACGGGAAGATTTATAACTTTTCAAACGAAGATAATGCCTATTTCAAACATTTGTAAGTAAATAACGGTTTTCTATTTTAGTTTTTACCTACTATGCCCCTAAATCCTTACAAAACACGCTAAGAATTACTGTCTAACCTTTCTTACCCGAACAACTTTTCTTATCCGAAAAACTACCTTTTTCGAAGTTTACGATAACATAGAAAGCTATTTTCAACATAAAGTCTACCTTAGCTAATAACATAGGGACTAAGCTCCTACGAGATGAACCATAATAATAGCGAAAAGAAGATAGGAGGAAATGCCAATTGTGTTGGAATAGTATTGCATGTAGTGCAGTAGGTCAACTTTACTTACAGTAAAGTTAACCGTACTGCAAGTGTATTGCTTTGTGTAGATTTACCGCATAGTGTGTAAGTTGAGTGCAGTACGCTGCATTTCACTCTAGGGCACGGGCCAAGCAATTGGCCATACAAATTACAGTATAGACCGGCTAGCGGTCTGCAAAACCTAGAATAAGACATCTACAATTTGACCACGAAAGACTACTGTTACTTCGACTAATCGAATAAACAACATTACAACATCTAAGGCCTACCAACACTAATTATTGTTTATTAGGTTAAGTACAGATTGGCTAAGTAGAAGAAAAAGCTGCTTTCTGGTTACGCTTTGCAATTGCGCAAGGTAAAGGGAAGATTTTTGCGAAGGGTATCTACTGCTACATCGGTTCTGACGGCAGTTAGTAGAAGAAACTTCTACACTGCGTCGGTTTTTACGGTAGCTTAGAGGTAACGATGGTATCGTTATTTGAAAACACCAAGAAATCTTTATTAATCCTTTTTAAAGACGTTAAAATTAACTGTTAGAAGTCCCAAAGCTCGGTAAGTTGGAAAATGGCTAAGTGAGTACTATTACTGGTGCTACTACCGTAAGAAAAACAACTAAGTACCTATGCCAAAATAACAACCTTCGATCACCACCACCAATAACCACCTCCGACCTTACCTCTTATACTAAATCTTTATCCTACTTTAATCTTTTTTACTCCCTATACCATTTCAATCGTTGAGCCCACTTCCCTGAACGAAAGCAATAAGTCGCGCTAAGAAAGCTACGTTGCGAAATTCCACATTAAATCGCCAAATTCACACGCCCCGAACTACTAAGCCTTCACACTCTCAGATTACCAAGCCTATCACTAAAACTAACACCAGTCAGAAAGTTAAGATAGCTTTCGTTAACGCTTAGTTTAGAGTCATTACCAACTCTATCAGATAGGAGAAAATCAGGGCTTTCGGCGGCATATTGGAAAAAAATTACGATAAAGAACTTTGGTATACCAATATCATTAAAAGCTCTACCCACGAGTATCTTACCAACTACGTCGGCCACTTTATCATCGACGTCGACTACAAAGGTCAAGATACGAGCGTCAAAGCCTTTTTCAACTATATCGAGTTTTTTTAAAGACTGGACTTTTAACATGTTAAAAAAAACCAAAATTTTATTAAAATTAAAGCTAAGGGCCGACCTATATAAACGAGGGATTTACTACCCTTAAAGGTCGGTAAAGATAACAACTTCTCTGACATACTTTATGAGTACATTACGGATAAAAAACCATGATGGATTTAAGAAGAACAGGGAAAAGGGATCACTGGCGATAGTAACCCTTAACGTCCACATATACGTTCGTAAGGACCTATGCGTAAACGTAAAGAATCAGTTAACTTACACTTTGAAAGTCCTTAAATCCACCCATTAATTAAATAGGAACCTCGACGAACACCTTAATACCATGAGAATTATTATCAAGTCCCTCGCGACGGAAACCCTTAGGCCTATTTCCTCCAAGTTCCTTGACACGTCTAGTTTTAATAGCCAAATTAGAGAAGAACCGGCTTTACATGAAAACCTACTATAGGAACGACCACTGGTTTTCTCCCTTCAAACTTAGCCAAAGGTAATTATCCTACCCACTAACAATAAAAACAACCTTAGTCCTTTTCCCAGCCAAAAGATATAAAGGGTCTTTACAACTAGTATATTACCCTTTCCCCTCGACGCGTCCTCATAGAGGATACCGATTATACAATAATCACCACGTTTATTAAGATCTGTGGAAAAAAGAAAAAGTATAACGGTAAGCCTTATAACTTCCTTGATGTTAAGTTACGCCTATTTTTCAATATCCATCGCTAAATAAGGGTTAAGTTGCTAGGTTTTCAATAGTTATTTCCTAATATCCTTATCTGCTAAATCGAGGATTACTACCTTCGGTACCTAATGAATTGTATCTCCTTTCGTGAAATCTATAATAGCCTGAATGGCTACTTCGAACACGATATTAATCTTGCCCAATATTATACCGATTGGAATATTATTAAGAAGTCTTATAGACTAGATTACAAAAAAGAGTCGAAAAGTAAAATAGATCTTGTTAATTCAATATTTAATAGGCTAATGTTTTGTTAACAAGTAATAGGAAATTTAAGATTTGGCGAAAAAATCCTACACCAACAGGTCCGGCAAATAGTTACGGGTTATGAAGAATTCGAATCCGCTCTTTAATACCTTAATACCACTTACGAAGGTTTTTGTTTTTAGCTAATTACGTTCATTGTTAGCGACTATAACTACTGAAATTTTCAGCTCAACTAATATATACACTGAAGCTCCGTAATTTAGCAACGAAAAAGAAGATCCTCCTAATTCTTATTACATTGATCGACGGTATGAAAGGCTCGGCCAGTACGGTTAACAAAAGGTTTAGACCTTTACCTACGGAAAATGTTATTCCTATTTTTCAAGGTTATTAGGCAAGCTAAGAAAATTTACATTAGGCTTTAAAAGATATTGGATTTACGGTAAAAAAGCTTCTGGTTAACACGTTATACTGCCGCCGAATGTAAAGTAAAGCAGGTAATGAATTGCACTTAGTTCCCTTTACTTTTAATTAGGATTATATCGAATAAGTTACATAGTTTAAAAGAAGTAAAGATAAAGAGAAAAAAAGAAAAGCCAGAGATTATCGGCTAGTACGAAGATACTAGTACCGGCACTTTCACGGAAGTAATGTAATAATTAGTCGACCACGCCTTTTTAGACCGCTTTACAGGTAAAAACCCCTACCACCGTTACGATGATAAAAACCTTAGCCTTCCATACCTCTTTACTATTCGAAACCGTTACGCCAAATAAGTCTTTTAAGGGATTATAACGGATATGGAGACAACATGGTACTTAATAGGAGGCTATTCGTAATACATTGCATTGCAAAGGGATACTAATACTGTTACGAAACTTGACTACGCGGATGCTGGCAAGGCTAAGGTTAGCTTTAGCCTTGGAAAAAAGCTATCTTTACTGGGATTGATGACGGTAAAAACTATTATTAGCCTTATTGTTTTCTACATTTTAAAATCCCCTAACCCCTTTCTTCTTTTCCTGGAAAATATGAGAAACCTCAAGGTTAACTTTAATGTTTAGACTATCGAACTAATATAAGTTAAAGCCGGAAAAAGATTTTCATTTAACCTTAAGTAAAGGAACTTCTGATCTTATCTTCAAGGGCTAAAAGCAATGGTGTTGAACCTAACGGAGGAGGAACTTCGTTAACTACATGGTAGGTTCAACCACCTGATAACTAATAAGTTTTATAAGGTTTTGAAGGCAGCTGGTTATGAAGACATAGATTTATTAGCATTGCAGCTAGTTAAATATCTTGATCATTACTGTTAAATATACCCTTGAGCTCTTTGAAGGTTTAAATTTACTTTAAACGAAATTTAAAACCTTAACTAGGAAGTTTTCATGAACGTATTTTACCTCAACGGTGAGTTAGTACTATATGTTATAAACTTTGCCACGGATTTTTACGGCGTCAGGTTCCTTAAGACAGCGAAGGCAAAGGAAATATAGGAAGCATTACGTATTTTGTAAATAAATATGTAACTTAGCCCACTAAGTGTATTGGTTTACGATACTAGTACTAATTTTACTACGATAAAGTTTTAAGTCAATGTAAAGTTAATTGGGATTTAGTATGAATAGGTCTCCGTTAAAGTTTATTAGAGTATTAATAAAGTCGGAAAGGCATATTCCCTTTTAAGAAAAGCTTACGATATCTTTACATTAGAAATCAGAAAGTTTACAAAATAAAAAGTATTGTTTTCAATAGCGGTAAAATATTTTAACGATACTATAAGCTCTAACGAATTTATATCAACTTTAAAATTATTTAGGGCTTACTTACGTATAACAGTTATGTCGCTATACTCTTTAAATACCCAAAAACGTATTATAGCATATAAAAAATCCTTAAAGGAACTAAGGAAAAACTCAACACGCTGTTAGGTTAATAATACCCTTAATATTAGGAATAGAACTTTAATAACAAACGTACTTTTACTCCCCCTTAAAAGTAGAGTCCTTACGTAACGCGAATTAGGTAAATGAGATGGGCGGTATAAAATCTTAAGTATTATTAATTTAAACGTGTTAGTTAAAATTAATAACGACCCAGTAAATTTTCGAGTTATATAAGGTAATTGATAACGAAAACCCCTTAAACATTTTAAGTCTAATAAATATACCAACGTTGATAACCTCCGAATTGAGCGAATCAGTCAACACAACCCTTGCGAGCCAACTATTAACAAATTAATAAAATGTTGGCGACGTGGACGACTACCTAAGGGAAATATACATACTAAAAAGGAGAATGATAGGGACTATAGGCCTGGCAGTGTATAGATAACGACGTAGGTATCATAAAAATAAAATTCTAACGGAAAACTTTCCCTTAGGTTATACGCTGAAGGCATTATAAACATATTGGGCAAACCATTTAAAGAAAGTAATTAAGTGGAAATTAATGACTTGCTGTTACGGAGTGTTATATAATTTATGCCGTTAACATAATTCAAGGCCCAAATGTTATTATATTTAAATTAAAAATAATTTACAAAGTTAACGGTAAAACCACAAATCGGCCGTACGTAAAGTTACGGTTCCTCGTTTAAGAATATGGTAATTAAGGTAAGGATTATATTTTTATTTAATCGCCTATAGTCTCAAAAATTAACCAACGTTTCATTTTCGCTATTGCTTCCAGTTTGATTGTTAGCGTCAAAAGTTCATTTACACTTAATGGCCTAGAAATTACATAAATGTATACGTAGTCTAACACCAATCTTTAGCGAATTATACTAATGAAATTACCAAAAGAATTGAGGGACAAGTTTCCTGCGGGTACGATAATACGTTACATTAAGACTTTATACGAATTAACTAAGGCAGGCGTTTACTAGTTTTTAACGTATTAAGCGTACTTTCAAAATAAGCTCGGCATAAAGACTTTAACGTTTGACCCGTAACTATCAATCGTAAAGGTTACAAACTTTAGTATCATAGGTATATAAACTAATGATACCCTTTTTTTCGGCGATATTAGTTTTGTAGCGGCGAAATAACGTGTTATTGAAAAGTCAGGCCTTTAAAAGTGTAAGCCAATTAAAACGTTATTTAAAGATATACAACTTAAATTCAATGGATCTTCACTTCGTATTTATGGTACTAGGGCTAAAAACGGTATTTAAATTAGTTTACGTTAAAAAGGGTAAGCTACAAGCCTAAATATTATCGACAAGGACGACGAAATAAAATTACAAAAATACTTCGAGCAAAGGGCTCATACAGCCTATATTGTTACGCTATGCCAACCGAAGGTATCGTACGACTTTTCCATTACAATTCAGGCATGATAACCGCAAAACGATAACTTTAACAAGTTGAATAAGCGAATTAAGTGATAAATGGTTATATGAAAAAAGGAATTCACATGGTTTTTATAAATTTAACGAAGTCGAAGCAAATAATATTCGCGGACGAGTTATTTATCAATAATACTAACCTTACATCGTAAATTAGCTCTTTAATAATATTCATCAACGAGGATGAGTCGAAAAAGAAATTTACGATTACCAGAAACCTTGTATATTAGAAATGTATTGAGTATAAACGTGTAATCGGGAGTGTACTAGCTTTACAAGTCTATAATATAATAGTAAGCTATAATATGGGTATAGTAACCAACGGTACATTAAGGATTATTATGAAATAGCTAAAATTACCACTGATACCTTTAGTAGTATATACAGACTTCTGAAGCCTTTACGAATGCCTATCAAATCTGGGTACGACTAATTAAAAATGCCTAATGATAAATGTGAAAAAGTTAAAGGAAATATACGAAGCCCATGAAATAGATAAATTCTTATGTGTTAACGGCAAAGATAACCTTACTAATGCTTTAACCAAGGCCACTCTCAATAGCGCTTTAAAACGGTTGGTAAACAGTAATACAATAACTATACGAATTAAGGGCTGTATAAACCTTCCGATACGTAACGTGAAGGAACAAGGTTGCCCTGGAAAACTGAAAGACCGCTAGGGTAATACTGGCGATAGTAGTAATTTAAACTACTGGCAAAAGGTACGTAAGTACTAGTGTACCTCATTTGCGCAGGTCTATAGCGAAAGATCTGTATACAGGATTTGAGGAACGAAGACCTCGGAAGGGTAGAGAAAAAGGGCCTCAAAGGGCCGTAATTAAAGTTGATTTTAGTATAAATTAATCGGAATTGATAGGGGTCTGGCTTGTTGGTAATTCCCGGATTTAGAAGGGATTTTAGAGGTTGCCACCAATTAATAGCAAGCTACGCTAGCATATAAGTACAAAACAAAAAGCCGCCAGTGTTGAAATAGTATTGTATGCAATAAAGTAAGTAAACTTTATTTATAGTAAAGTTAACCGAACTGCAACTGTATTTCTTTCTGTGGACTTACCGAATTAGGTATAAGTCGAGTGCAGTACGCTGCACTTCACTCTAAGGCACGGGCCAAGCAATTGGCCATACAAATTATAGTGCAGACCGGCTAGCAGTCTGCCAAACCTAGAACAAGACATCCACCATATGACTACATAATACTATTATGACTTCGACCAATCGAATCGACAACGTTGTAACGTCTAAAACCTACCAACAAATAGACTTATTAAATTAAATGCTTCTTAAGTTAATATTATACCAATAAATAATATGGAAAACCCATATGAATATAGTTATACTTCACAAACAGGTACGGGTAGTAATTACAGGCGTTAACAAGTTTAAATACTCCCTATAACGCCTAAATACCATCAGTAAAGGATTTTTTTAGACAATGCCACTCCTTATTGATAACTATAATAACGCGTACGATAAACTCGTCTTATATATACCCCTAAGCTAGTAACTCCCATAACGTAAATAAAGAAAACCTTACGATAATTCATAACATTGATCGTAAGTACAGATATAGGTGCCTTTAACGGCTAAAATCTGGCCTAAAGACCTCAAACTAGAGTAATAGCTATGCTAACGATAATAACGTTAAGAATTAAGCGGATCTATTAACCGAAGAAACTATCATCGCAATAATAGCAAGAGATGTTAAATCTTTGATAAGTCTAGCCATTATTTAACTCGTTACCCCCCTACCGAAAGTAATAAGAAAAAGGTAATGTATTATATGAAGTACCATAATACTTCCAGATAGGATTACTTAAATTAAACCACAGAATTTGAAGGCGAGAGAGAAATTAACGGCGACGATACCCCTAAATAAATTAAATAACATGACAATGAAACTCCTTATACGGCTTAGGAACTAACCAACCACGCTTTAATATACCGCCTGAGCGGTAAAGACTTGTACCTTTGCATTATCCAAGATCTTAACCCCTTACATACTTATAAACTCCATAATTGTTACACAGATTATACGTTCGAAGGTATCATACCAAATATAGAGATAACAAGGTATTTAATAAGGGGTTATTCGTAATACATGGTATAAAGAAGGGAAAGTATTACGGCTACTAAAATTAATCGTTATGATGTTAATAAGGTTAAAATTAGTTTTGAATCAGGTGAACAACTATCATTGTTAGATATGATGGTAATTTAAACTATTATATTACTAATTATATTCTATTTCAATCTCCTTCTCCTTTCCTTTTTTACTTGAAGGATACTAAAACCTTAAACGTTAATATTATTGTTAACGCCGACGAACTAGTTAAAAACAACTAAATGTTTCCCCTTACTTTTAAGTAAATCTACCTATAATTATATCTTCAAGGCCTAAAGGTAGTTATGTTAAACCTGACAAAGTTGAAAATGCGTTAACTATATCAGAGCTTTGACCACTTAATTATTAATAAGCTATATAAAATTGTAAGGGCCGTAATGTATAAAAATATGGAAAACTTTATTTTTGAAGCTATAAAAAAGATTCGTTACGATTTTTAAACATATAACTAAGCCTCTGAAAATTGAAATTTGTATTTAAAAATAATAAGAACTTGAACTTTCAGGTTTTTATTGATTTGTTTTGCCTAAATAAGAAGCTTATTTTTTTATATTTTTAACTTCCCAACATTTTCTTTATGAAGCCAAGTTTTTAAAGTTCTTATTGGCAATATATATGTGGAAAACGTTAAAGATATTATAAATTAACATGTATTTAGGTCCATCTAACGGTATTGTTTACGATACCGATATCAGTTTCGCGGCGGCAAAGTTGTCAAAAGATATTAAAATAATAGGATTTCAGTATAAACAAGTGCCAATAAAGGCCTACTAAAACATTGGAATGGTTCAAAAAATACGCGTACTACTTCGCCAAGCGTATAATATCTTTACACTGGAGATTGGTAGCTTTATGAATCTCAAGGCACGTCTTTAGATAACGGTAAAGGGCCTAAAGAATACTGTAGGCCCTAAAGGCCTAGTGTCAACGCTACTGGTATTTGAAGCGTACCTACATCTTACTGGTGAGTCCTCATTATTAGTAAGAACCCAGAAACAAAGCCATGACTTACGGCAAAGTACTGAAGCAACTGCGGAAAGATTCGGTACGCCGCCAAGTTAACAAAGCTTTCAATATCAGAAACGACCTTACGATTATTGACGTATTTTTTTCACCATTACAAAATGAAGTCTTCGTATAGCGGGAGCCGGGTAAATGAGAAGAACAATAAAAAACCTTAAGCATTGCTAACTGTAAAGTAGTTATTAAAAGTATTAACGGGCCGACAACTTTTCGTACCTCTTAAATTAAATCCTATATTAAGGTAACTAGCAATAAAAATCCTGAAGATCAGCAACTAAACTAATACGAGCCTCTTTTACCTATTATCAATAAGCTGATAGAACGCCGTCAGGGTGGACAACCCTTAAACGAAAGTAATGTTAAAGAAGAGGAATATAAACCGAGTCGCATTTATAATACTGTTTAGGTAAATGGAAAAGGGAAGGATAACTAAAACTTGGCATTAAAGCTTCAAATACAAGGTATTATTAATACCTCTGATAAACCCATTAAAGAAAGCGATAAGGTCGAGATTAACGGATTATTAATTCGAAGAGTTATATAATTCGTGCCGAAGACAACTTTAACTTTTGAAACCCAAATATAACGATTTTTAAGTCGAGAAATATTGACAAGGTTATGATTGAAACTATAAGCTAGCTATAAGAAAATTGACGTATAATCGTTTGAGGATACGGTAATAAAAGTAAAGACTAGATTTTTACGTAGTCGTTAACGATTAAAAAAATCAATTGGAGTTGAATGATTGTTTTAATAACAAGTTCGTTAACGAAGATAAAACGTAAATTTACGTTTGAAAGCTAATATATAACTTAAATATGCGCGTAATTAGTAACCGATTTATAGCGAATCGTTTTGCTAAAGTTGACACAGGAATTACATTCTATTTATTCTTTAGGGATGATAATACAATATATTAACCCGTTATATAGACTAGGTAAAGTAAACGTTTATTAGTTTCTAATTTATTAGTCGCATTTTAAATTACAATTTGGTATAAAGTTTTCAATATACAACCAGTGTTTATTACTAACGTAGGAAAAATAATTCGGCCCAATAGATATATAAATAAACAATACCCTTTTTTAAAAAACGGCTGGCTTTGTAATATTATAATAGCAAGCGACTAAGAACTTTAAGTTTCAAAATTATAAGCCGGTTATAAGGTTGCCTAAAATAATTAATTCAATTTTAACGTATCGTTAATACGTATACTTAGTATGAATACTAGCTTTAGTTTTTGTTAAAAAGACCAAAGAGTTAATTTAACCATATTTGACATAAGTAATATAGCTAAGTCTTGACAGTACCTAAAATAGCGTACCCGTAACACATATATCGCAACTTTATATTAAATAGAGGCCTTTTACAACCTATTTATTACGGTATGAATATAAAGTTCAATAAATAACGATTTCAACCGGCTAAATGAAAGGTTCAAAGAGAAGATAGAAAACTTAAACCGGGGGATTAATATAGTTTCAATGGATGTTTCGAAGGCTAATTTTATGATTTCTACGAACGGATCTTTTATAAATAACACCGACCTATCTTTAAAGATCGGCGTCCTAATAACACTCGTTAACGAAGATAAACGGGAGGATGAGCTTAGCATCATCGGTAGCTTGATCTATTAAACCTTTGTCAAATGTAAAAGGATTATACGAAATGTGTTAGCTTTTAAGGCCTACTGTATATTTTCAGGCTTCAATATAGGTATAACATTATGAGAAACCCAGAAAGTTATTACCTGGTAGCTAAAGATTTCTCCTATTCTGGAGGCAGTTGTCATGACCCAGACAGCGGTTAGGTCAGGAAAACAGGTCAGCAAGGAAACTGCGCCACTGAGACGCCTGAAGTCTAACACATCAGGCGGGGAACATCTCTTATGTCAGCAGACCCAGGGTTAGGGTCAATGCCAAGGATATGTTGGATATGTTGGATATGAGGTTATCCAAGCTATCTAAGGACATGCCAAGGATATGTCGGATATGTTGGATCGGAGGTTATCCAAGCTATCCACATTATACAGTACTGAAGACGTATGAAGGATTGAGGATATAAGGACACGGTCAGCACCACACAGATAGTTTTTCCTTCATAGCTCTTCAGTTGTCAATCTAAGTATTCAGTCTACCCTGAATAGCCTCACGGCTTCTGATCATCACTCGCACGAACACAGTCTTGATATTGCACCTTTTGTTACCTCTGCTACCTTACTGTTAACATAAACCCTCTGACACCTTCTACATACTCACGGGTATTTAGTGTGATCATTACAGCAGTTTATACCAACTCGAAAAACTTGTTTGAATGCCTTTTAAAATTCCAAACCACCAACGAAAAACGCCTAATAATAGACGTAATGATCCTCCACAAGGCCTACGAAGGCAGGAAAATCGAGGAGGTCCGGTAAATTAACGGCAATGATAATTTTTCTAATGCTATAGCGAAAGTATTACTTAAGAAGGTTTTTCAAGGGTTGGTGGATAATAATAGGCTATCTATACATATCGCATGTCATGTTAATATGCCTCCCGGTAAGGACAAATTATGTGGCGGAGGTTAAAGATGTATTAGCGAATTATACAACAGAAAGGGAACTTTCGATAGGGAATTATTTAATTGGCATGGCTCAATTGAGAGATTTTATTAACCTGTGGTGAAAGAACTTTTTATAAGAATTGATGAAGTCGAACCTTCAAGCCGTGTGGCAATTAAAGACAATTGGGGTTAATTGAAAAGTTAATGTGTGCAATTCAATATGGAAGTTAATTGGATTTGACAAGGGTTTAGCTAATTAACGAGGTTGTAATTTAACGGTTACCGGAAAGATTAGTTAACCATACTGGCATACAAGTACAAACTAAAAAGCCGCTAGTATTAGAATAATAGTAATTATAGTATAGTAGGTCAACTTTATTTATGGTAAAGCTGATTATAGTGATTATAAGTTGAATATATTGTTTTTTGTAGGCGTACTGTATTTGCTGCAAGTCAAGTATAGTATAGGCTTACTTTACACTTTGGTATGGGCTAAGTAATTGGACAAACAAATTATTATTTACATCGGCTATCGGCTTCCCAAACCCCAATCAATATATCCACCACTTGACCACGCAATTCTACTGTTATTTCAACCAATCGAATCAATAACGTTGCAATGTCTAAAGCCCTACCAACATATATATCTTTTTATATTAACCGTAAGATACGAAACACCAATAATTCTACTTTTATAATCACACCGTTATAGGGATTGATAATCATATCTTTACCAATTACCTAAACAAATTATGGCATATACTGCAGTTATTACCGCTGCTAAAACTACTAATTAGATACTTATTATGGAAATTACTAATTAAAACTACTATTACTATTAAAACTGGTAAGTAAAACCTTAAACGAACTATGTGAAAAATACTATTACCACTAAACGATGAATTGGAATTCGTAAAATTGAAACTATTACTATTAAATGACGGATACGGACCCTATTAAAAAAATAGAAGATTTTCTAATTAAATATCATTAAATATATTTATAGTTAGTAAACGGCCACATTATAAGTTGTTTCCTTACAAAGTGCATGGTAATGTGTTACGCTGCAATTTATTTTCTTGCAAAGTTTATAATAGCATGCCACTGCTCAGAAGGTTTATTGACAAAGTACGTAGTAGAATGTCATTGCCTAGAAGGAGGATTAGAAGAGTGAATGGTAAAGTGCCACTGCCCGAGTGAAAGCTTATAAGCTCTCCCCTGAGGCATGCACTCTCCGAATATCTCTTCTCCCTTCTAACTATGTATCCTCAATATACACTACAACTCTTCTACCATTACCTTTATGTTAACTTAGCCGGTAAAGTGGATCTTACCGATAGTTATGGAGTATGATAAAGCTCTAAAGAAACAATAGAAAATTTTTTCACAACGTCAAGTTATTAATACCTTTAATACTAGAAACGGTCTTACGATAATTAACGTATTATTTTTACCCCTATACGATGAAGTCTTAGTATGGTGAAAACCGGGAAAATAGGATAGCCTATTGAAAATGTTAAATATCGTCAACTTGAAAGTAATTGTTAAAACTAATAATAGTTTTGCGACGTTTCTTATAACTTAGGTCAAGCCTTATATCAAAGTACTTGACGATAAAAATGGTAACAAACTTCTTTAAGTTATACGAACCAGTATAATATGACGATCTGTTTATTTCAAACGTATTAGAAATTTATATACAGAATCTTTCATATAGTTTATAAAAGTTATTTAGGTTTAAGAATGTTTTCATAGTAATAATTATAATCGAGGGTATCAATATGTTATAACCCAAGGACACGGTCATCACCACATAGATAGTATTTCCTTCATAGCTCTTCAGTTGTCAATCTAAGTATTCAGTCTACATACCTAAATATCCTAACGGCTAGTGATCATTCTACAGCACGAACGAACATCTTCTGATATTGCACCTTTATTATCTCTGCTACCTTACTGCTAACATAAACCCCCTGACACCTTCAATTTACTCACGGGTATTTAGTGAGATCATTACACAACAATACTAGAACTAGGTAATTAACACATTTTATAACACTGCTCATAAAGGTCTTTTACCCTTATTCCTGTTTTTTTCCAGGGATTAAAACGTATCGTAACTTATAAGGTATCCTAGGCGTTTATTACATGAGTTCTTTTTCATAATTAATATGGAGAGGAAACCCCAAAACGATTCGTTACGAACTTTATGGTACCCTTACCTATGACATCGAATCCGGTCTAAGAAAGGATTAAATCGCATCAATTTTATTTCAAAATCTATATGGAAGCTTTGAAACTCTCTTTTATAACCCTCTTTTATTGAAAAAAGTCGTTTAAAGCTTCACCACGATTTACTTATCTTCATTCAAGGTTTCTTATTTAGATTTTTGATCAATATTCGATAAAAAAATAACGAATACAGGGTTTAGAACCCTCTATTAAAAACCCCAAAAAACCCACCACTCCCCCTAGTATTATATACGATTTACATATCTAGCCTCGTTAGGCTTTTTCTTAACGTATTTTCATTTATACTCGTAACATTTTATTCAACTGATATTAATACTTTGAAAACAAACGTTTTGAAGAAAACGAATTTTTATAAAAGCCAGACATATAGAATCAAAATAACAAATTTATGATCATACCGGAAAATTCTAAATTCTTACATATTATTAGTCGGAGTAATTCAACTAACATTCCGAAATATGGTAATTTACCCGAATTTACCCGCATAAAGCTATTTGACTAGTTATAAACCCTTTTCTGAATACTAAATCCCTAATTTACGTTGATTGAAAATTTGGGTTTACTAGACTATATCGAAACGGGTTGACGTCGGAGAATTTGTGGATAAATCTTTAAATATCGAGTGATATTGTAAGGAACTGTCTGTTATAAGACACAAGACTCTTCTGTATCTTTTTAGAATAACCATCGCCGCTACCATCGTACTTATATTGACTTTAAAATCTAAAAGTCGGTGTACCAATTACGGTGAAAAGGGTTGAGAAAAACAGGTTGAAATTTATTAAATTACTACAGGGAAATTGATAGTTACGTTTTATAAGATTTAGAAACATATTGTTATCCTTAAACACGCCGGATTATATTTGGTAACATAGTAATTCAATAATGACGATTTCGATTAACTTTTTATTTAAAAACTATAGATGTTAAGCACCCCTTATTCCATCATATCATTATATTGTGAATAATTTCGTTGGTAACGGTTATATAAAAAAGCCTTGTGGCTACAAAATAGGGGAAAACCGGGTTAAATTAACCTGTATCCATACTCAAACGATCCTTCTAACTCCATTCGGTAGCGGTATTATCTTTACACATTTTTTCAATTTAAATAAATTATTACATTTTACTCACGCAAATAGTATAATAACCTATTTTCAACACGTTTAATAATAATAAACAAGGAATTACCAACGTTTCTATGACCTTTATTATCACTGTTACGATTTTACTTCAAATTTTACAAAAACTTTACCAAAAGGTTAATTTAAAAAAGCAGCCTTTAATTTTGAAAATCATGCTAAAGATCAAAACGTAAATTACCCTACTATTTTTATAAATGAATTGAAATAATACCTCGGCGGGTAGATGTATATCGCATATGAATACGCAGATTTTCATAGCAGTAAAATTATCATGAAAAGGTTGAACGACTTTTATTCTAATATTGAGGTTTTCAATATAGAGGCTATCGAAGCTTTCCAAGACCTAAAATAGAGTATAAGTGTTTTTATGGAAAGAATTTTGGTATACGTTAATGATAACTTCACAATTCAAGGCTTAAAAGGCAACGATACCAAGTCGCTCTAATAGCTAAATAACGAATTCCACGTTGTCTCTGAAACTATTCACGAATTCTTATAGGTAAAAAAAAGCCTTAAATACATGAGTACTACAAGAAATTAAATCGTTAGTAATTTTAAAACCAACAGTAACAAAACTAATATATACCAATATGATAATGATTATTCTTAGATTAATAAAATTAAATTTATACTCTCATTGAGGTCAAAAGTAATCGAAAAAAATACGATTAAAAACTAGATAGGTAATCCCTTTAATGTAAACCTTTGGAAATGATATATTAGGCTATACCTATGCTAAATTTTGTCAAAACTTGGTATCGAAACTAATCCTCTTCTTAGCCACCATCATTACAACTTTTTTGTATTATTTTTAAATAATAAATAAGAAATATAAGTTTTTACGTCATATTATAAGCGTTTTCAATTTCTCAAAGCGAATAGCGTATTATAAATGGTATTAACAAAAGCTAAATTTCGTTTTTATTTTATATTATTCAGCCTTTTTGAAAGTTTAGATAGTTTCATTCCAATTATATGGAAAACTCCCAAATAAGCAAGTACGTGAAATTTACATTTGTAGAAAAAATTGATCCTTCAAACCTTCTGATAATTAACGACTAAACTAGGGTACGTTCAACGCTCATTAGAAATAATCAAGTTTTACACCCATAGATAATACTTATACTTTACGCTCGCTGGCCTACCATAAACTACAAACCTTCAATCGACTACCAATTCCATTACAACGGCCATATATATCTTACCAAACGTTACCCCCCACGCCCGTCCCTTTTACTAGAAAAATATACGGCTTATAAAAAAACGGAGAGGGGGGCGGGTCCGATGAAAGAATGAGGTAGTAGGGGCAGAGACGGATGCATCAAAAGCGTGTTCATTCTTAACTAAACCCGTGTCGCCTCCGCTATTGCTGTCGCCATAGTTATCTACGTAATCTTCTATGGAGAGTGAAGTTAATAGTTCCGGCGTTACGTGACAACTAGCTAATAGCGCCGCAGCCATAACCTACATAACGCCACCTTTTGCTACCTTGACGGCAATGTAAAGGGGTTGCCGGAGAGCGATTAATCTTCTAGTCGACGCCTTAGCGATTATGCCGGAGCGATAAGCGACTAGGGGCTCGGTTATAGCGATAGAGTCGGGAATACACTCGCTTTTACACTTTATTATTACCGTTTATTAATATTCAACCCCTTTACATGAAACCGACAAAGGTTTTTTACAACCGTAATAGGCGCATTTAATGACCGTCCCACCCCCTCTAGCGTAGAACCAATCTCTATATCCCGCTAGAAGAAAATTGAATATAACCTGTATAAGGCTGTACTTTGTGGGGTGAAACAGAGCTAATGAGTACTGTGTTAATGAGAGTGAAAAAGGGAGAGGACAAGTAAAATCTAGGCATCAGGGGAAAGGGTTTGAATGTGTGTATATGTAGGGGCCTCTTAAATATTATAAAGCCCGTTATAAAACTCGGCGGCGGCGGCGCAAGGCGCGTATAAGGCTTTTTTTCCTTAATAAAACCTTGATTTAGATTAATATAAGGATATTTACTGACAATAAATAATAAAACATAAAGATTCATTACTAAATAAGGTTCATAATTAATGAGATTTGAAAAAAAAAAACGTTATAGACAAGATTTATTTTAATGAAAGTTCCATTTTATTCTATTTTTAGCATAGCATTCATATATTATTAGACGTATATAATTTCCCTAATAATCCTTCATAGGGCCTAATAACATATGCGACCGCAATGCGTTGGACTCTCGCCTTCTTCACGAGTTATTTCTTGGTACATTTATTTTATAGGGCTCTTTTCTTAAGGATTCACATAATAACATCCCCTACGCAAGTGAATGTCGTGCGGAAACTAATTAAGCCGCGTTTTTAGGCTCAAACAAGGCTAAAGTTTATACACCCAATGGTATATAAAGTATGGGGAACCCTAACGACTTGATTTTAAGGATCTTTCAAAGGCTAGGGGCTTATACAGGTCTCAGGAGGCCTTGAGTTACAATATATCCCACCAGTATCTATAGGATTATATTGTAGCCGCAAGTGTCATAAGTCATAAATGATACTACACAATGATTAAATAAAAACCGAGATATATGAAATAGTTCACTGTTTAGTAGTGATATTATGGTCTTTTCATATAAATACACTTATATTATAACCGGCTATTATACCGTAAATATCCAAAATATGTATGTTTTGTATAAACATTTTACATTTAACAGAGGTCTCGTTAATCAAGTCGCTCATAATAGTAAACCAGTTATCTTGTAATCAATTTTTATTGACGATAATCATAAGAAATCTAATCCATAACGACAAGTTAGTGTTATGTATAAATGAAAAGCTCTTAAATATTATTGATTTAAACCTTATGAAATCAATATGTACTATGTTAATCAATTAATCTTAATTTCATTTCTATGCTAATCTCTCATCAAAACAATCCTCATCTTTGTTGGAGATGTTTTAAACTTGTATTGTAACGAATATATTATAGGATACATTCAATTTATATAAGGCCTTAATATAATCGTTACGGCTACATTATTTCAAATACTATTTAGCCCTTATAATATTAGTTCTATTAATCTTGGTTAAGGTAATATTTTGACTCTTGGAATGAAAATCAAGATATTTTCTATCGTCGATATTATATTTTCGGTTAAATAATGAGTAAACTTAAAATATGGATTTTTCATTAAGGTTGCGATCGTCTTATAATTCTCAAACTTCAATTGTTCAATCGTACTTCATGTTATTATAACGAACCTATAAATTCCGACAGAATATGTATCGTTAATTTATATACCTACTATATCGAAATATTTATTTGCTGACAAATTTAATAGGACTAGGGGGTAATTTAAGGATTTAATTCCTATTTAAGAATGAAAATACGACTAATAGGTGAAAAAAAAACTTACTTCAGCCAATCCGTATTGTGGTTGAATATATAATAGAACTGTTTCTAATATGTACTTGTTACGGAATTTGTAGAGTAACCTTAAGAAATCAATATTTGGTAAATTGATCGTTCACCAAGTTTATGTGTAAATAATATTACAAATTTTGAAGATAAACTCTCAATTAATACATATTTACAAACGTGTTGACAATGCAATTAATAAACGTTAGTTGATATTTGAAATAGTTAGAGATTACGGAAGTATCAAATATTTGACTTTATTACTATATCTTTGAAAGATTAAATGAAACTACTAGTATAAGTTTTCCGAAATATTTCTTTCAACTTCGTAAATATTCCTCAACTTGAAAATGGTAACGTTGGGACGTTGAAATTAAAATCGCGTTTAAATACAAATTATATAACTCCTCATATAAGGAGTTTTTCAATCTCGTCTTTCTCGCTTTACTTAAAAAGTCTACTCGAGGTTTCGATAATTTCCTATATGTGAAGTTTCACTGTCAGCTCCTAGTCGTTATTTCTCATCTTGCTTACTTAAGCAATTATGTACGTTAGCACCAGTTTATATTCTTTATTATTATGTTTATATTTCCCCCTCTTTTGTCTGGAATGCGTCTCTATTGATATCTTGAATGATTAATTACTAATAAGGGTAGGCTGTAGAAGCTAATTCGATTGGATAAAGGATCTTGATCTTGATTCTCTTCAATATATAGTTTTTCTTAGGTCTCAACAAAAATCGTAAAATAGTCAATAGTTTCAATGATCATTTGTGAATCAATTATATTGAAAAATTCCAAATATGATGTCCAATTTACTCAATATTGACTCTATAAATTTAACTCACAATAATGAATTTAAAAATTAAATTCTCTGTAAGTCGTTCTTGATATAATGATATTATTAAATTGATTCCTGTATAATTTCCTACATTGTGTTTTTGAGTCTCTACTAATACGTCATCATTCTTTTTTGGTTATTAAATAATGGAGACAATTCATTTTTCAAACGAAAATATACCTGAAATACCAACAGAGTAAGTATTAGGCCTTTAGTGACCACGATTGCACTTAAACCCTTCATCTCCATTTGAAAACATACCTTTAGTTTTTGAAGCGTCTAATCTTAAATACAAAAATGTTATACAATTTTTTAAAAAAGAATATACGTTCTTAACCTGTCTAATAATACATAAAAACTTAACAAATACCTATTTACATCAAACCCCAATATGTTGATATTACTTTCAAATTATACAATTGAAAAGTTAATATTAACATCGTAAATGGAAATGTTTGGTAACTCTAGGTAAGTGTTGATGTACAGTATCCTTAATGCTTTTGACGTATTTTTCACGGAAATTAACTTAAGGAACTTAATGCTGTACAAAAAGGTAACCAAGAACACGACATAGAAAATATGTCTGTTTTCCATATAAAAATATTAATTTAAATCCTATAATAAAATTCTTTATTATGTTTCAAAGTAAACTTAAACCTTTTAAATTTTGAAATATGAGTCTCATGATAATTGAATACCCTTTTGAAAACATCTCATAGGAAATATTCCAAATTTCAATTCCTCACGAATTCAAAATTTTTAAATAACATATAGACGGCTTGGTAGTTCTAATTCCGATGTAATTAATGTATTACCGACTTCATTAAATATATTACTATTACATATAACCCTTGTATATAGAGCCATACATATGCATATTGAAAAGATAAATGGAATTTTTAGCACTTTTTAACCAACTTATGAACGTTAACGTTAATGTCAACTTTGACTTCAACACCAAGAATTATATTTCTTGAAACCAACAAGAAAAAAGATAATTTGATTTCAAGGTGTGAAAAGTAATCTGTTTTACTATTATTTCTACAGTAATTATTCATAATAACTATAGTTTTTTTATCTAAACTAAAGACAACCTTTAGTTGATGGGAATTTCAATAATAAATTCCTGTAACGATTGTATTTTTCCGTTGCAACGCAATATATGACAGACACTATCCTATTAAATACCTCACTGCTTCCATGTCAAGAATAATGGTTTATAACATATACTCCGCGTAACTATGACAGAAATTAAAAGTGTGTAAAAAGTTAGAATCCGTATCTTTATGATGAAGGTAGGGGTTATCGCTTATTATACAGTATAAAAATGAATAATCCGTAAGTTATTATATTACTTCAAAAACAACATGTTTTTATTAAGAAATTCGCGTTAACGAGTAATAATCATACATATTACGTAAATTTCCTTAGAATGTTCTATTGATCGTGTAACACGTCTTCTCTATAGTAAATTAAAACATTGTCTAAATCATCCTCTTTCAAAATAGATAAGATATTAGATTAAATACATTACCTGATATTTATGACGTTTATTAACATGGTTACGATTTATCTAATAATTGAACATATTAAAAATTCAATAATTCTTCTTACTTTCACGACGATTATGTTCATTATTATCGTATCCGCTTGAATATTAGTTATATTTATATTGCTAATACAATTTCCAGTCCAATGGATTTTAAACATTTTGGAATTAAGTGAATCCAATATATTTACAATCGATGTAGAACGAGATTAGAAGATTGTTATTACTTTAGTCACAAAAATCGGCAAGTTAGGGAAACATACCCGTTTAATTTGGCGTCCACGCTATCTCAGTCGTATACAGAGATTGGAACTAACGGAAAAAAACCTGATACGTGGCATCCGGGCATTGAAAATCGTATTTATACTCTTTAATATTCTTAATGATCTCCTGAACCTATTGAAAAAGTGTAGAGTTTCCCATGTATATATTACTTATTACTTATTGATATAGCATTTACTGATTAAACTTATAATTAAAGGTATTCATAGATATTTGTTTCTTTTTTAATTGATCATTGTTGTCATCCAACGAATTATTACTCAATCCGTGTCATTTTACGCAAGTGAAAAAGTATGTTCTAAGTGACGTTTTATTACGTTTTAAGTTTGGAGGAAAATACGCACTTGAATCATAAAACTTAAGTAATATTTTTGAATGTACTGGGTAATAATGTTCGGAAATATTAAGTAAAAACCTCAACGTTAAAACTTTATTTTTCACAGATGTTTGGGAACGGTATTATATTGTTATAATTATTATTTTAGGTTTCCCGTAATACTTTTCTATATAATTCTCAATTTTGGCGAATTCAGTACAGAGTTTATGATAAATATTGAAATTATTAGCCAATGTGGAAGGTTAGTTACGATAATCATTCCAATTAACAATATTATTTTATACAATTAACTTAAAACTTAAGCTTCTAGAGTTTAGATAATGATGGTAGTTGTTAATATTTTAGCTTCAAAGATAAAATCCTATGACAGGATTTATAGTGGGTAGGCTCATATGTTCAGACGTAACTTCTTGGGTCCCATGTTATTATGCTGTGAGAAACTTTAAGATAAGGATAACTTAAATAATCTTGACAAGTTTCCTAACTTGAACCTTAAATAAAACCAACACTAATTTTTTGTACCACGTTAGCAGTCACTACTTGACCTACTTTCCTTTCACCAAGCTTTTATTCTACTCTATTTCAGGCAGAGTTTTAATGGGCTAACAAATAAATAGGATCATTATAGTTAGAATATAAAATAATATCATTAGAGCGGTTAAAGATTGAACCTATTTAGGGATTTGTGGGTTATCTTTTGAAACATATATAGGAGCGTTGGTAGTAACTAGTTATCACAAGCTGATGCCTTTTCTAGTGGTTTCTAGGGATCTATCCCTGGTAATTACCACGCTTTTAGATTTTTTTACGCGGCTTCAGAGTATGCTGACGGTACGTAATCCATTATATAACTAGGCCTCATTATATTACTAGCTTTATAACAGATTTATAGCTGTGGATCTTCCTCTTTTTCATATAGAATTATTAATTGTATTCGACTACTATAAGTTGAAATTTAGGATTGGTTCTTTGCATATAATTCTGAATATTTCTATTTGCGACAGTATTTCTTCTTCGAATGGTTATAACTTTAGAAAATGTTTCGGATAACCCCATATTAAAACCTTGAATATTGAGGCAGTCTCTTAACATATAATTCTAAAATCAGTTATTAGAAATCTCAACCGTATGATATAAAGAATTAACAGACTAATAAGAAAGTTTTACCGATTTTTTATAAACTGAATAAAATGACTACAATTACACCGTTCTAAAATATATTATACGTATTATATAATATAAGTTGATATATTCATTACGTTTATAAAAATGAACTGGTAGCTTAAATACGTTACTTACGCGTTTGGGTTACCAAAGCAACTTCTCGCCCTATGTATAGCTGTTGACGTATAGTATATGTAAGATACCAACTTTATGAATAATATTAATTTAATTCCAGCCTAGTTCCTCATTAGTAGCCTCATTGAGTTACCCGATGATGACGATATTTCCGGTTTTTTCAATTGAGATTACAAGCATAACAATTAGATTCATAAAGTTAACCGTTGACGGGTTACACATAGGCATTTTAAACAATCAAAAACAGTCTTTGGGTATTAAATTACGTCTTTAAATAAAAGGTTTCACTAATAAGTAAATTATAAGACGATGAAGATTTCATTCATATAAAAAAATCTACTTTTACATTATTTTAAATATTGGTAGGGTATAGTTAAGACTATTATAGCAAGCTACTACGTCTTCAGCAATGATGGCGGCAATAAACACCTTGTAGGCTTTATAACAATATTCCGTATCTATTACCATAACCCTAATGGGATACATACTATTATCACAGGATTTATAAATTTAAAATAAGGTATTATTAAGCCTTTTGATTTTCTTTTAATATTTAGAAGGCTTTATTAACCAAGTTTGATGGTATATCGGGGAAATCCGCCATTAAATTCATTATATTCGAAAAATTTATAAATAAAACCTTGATAAACGTGTTTCGTTTTAATACACCCAAAAAGTATATCAAGTGTTTCTTTTCAATTTATTTTCTCATTCAACGGTTTTACAACCTTTGTATCCGATATTATAACTTCAGCGACGGCGGAGACTATATCGGCGGTAATGGAAATGGAAGTAACGCTTACGACAGAATAACTGGTGGCAATAAAATGAATTCAGAGTTTATACCCGTATGAAATAACTAGAGAAATATTGTAGTAATGAGAATGAAAGTTTTGCACGCCGGTAATAAAAGGCGTATTACATAGATTAACTAAGTTAAACGTTTTTATTAAACAAATCTGGTTTATATTTACGATATGGTGTTAATAGACAGTTAATTTCAATCTATGTCTTAAATAATCTTTAAAACCCGTGTAACTTTGGTATATAAGTTAACAAGAGTGTTTATGTTATTAATACAGATAATATAATCTTGTTTTAATAGAAGAAAAAAACAGGTTTATTCATCTCTAGATCATAAATAATATTTCCTTTATAATAAATTTACTACATAATTCTATTCATTTTGTCGACGTTTTTGTTAATATAGTTTATCAGTATTAAAACTTTATTGATAAGTAGTTCATTTGTCTATTAAAGTTACCGAGTATTTTTATTCCCTCCAGACGTTATAATAAAGTTATTCGATATACTACAGTTATAAAATTACGATTTATTTTCTTTAGAGCTTATTAAAACGTTAATATCGAAAAATATAAACATCGTATTTAGATTCACGTTACTCTACATTGTAAATACAATATTATTTTGGGTAAGGTATTAATGAAACGTAAGTCAATAACTCATACCATGTTGATATTATTGAAACAATATTGTTTACTATTTGTAGCAGTTTAATTAGAGTATAAATAGGTAATTTTACTCAGAGTAAAGTTGCTATACTCATTATAAAGAAGTTGATTTTTGAGTGTTCGATTCAAATTAGCGCATGGTCTAAGCAATTAACCCTATAAATTACTGTGAAGATCGGCTAACGGTCTGCCAAACCTATATTAATAAATCTACCACTTGATTACTATAATACTACTGTTATTTAGATCAGTCGAATTGACTTCATTGTAACTTTTAAAGCCTTATTACTAAATATTTATATTATTTGAGAAAGGAACAAATAATTATAATATATAGGACGGGTAGTTGGTATTCACATACAAATTAGTAAAGGGTGTAATCGTTACGGTTTTTTGAATAATGGTTTAATGCATATGTAAAAATTAAATTAATTTTATATAATTTGCTTATTTTTCATAATTTTAATAAAGTATTAACTTCAAAATGAATTTTAAATATAAATAAAAAATTTAGATTATAGTTTTTGAAACCTTTTTCATTTATTGACGAAAATCCTATAAAAAATACCTATGAAACTTTTGAAAGTTTATTGTGAAATAGGTTTTGAAAATAAAAATCTGAAACGACTTTTGAAAGTTTTTTAAGACCGATTATATGGAATATTACAAAAACAGCTGTTAGAGGTACAAAATATCAACCAAATTACACATTAAAAGTTCATTTGAATTAATATTTTAATAAAGAATAACTTTGTAATTTTTGTCAAAAAACTTAAATACGGTTAAATATTTTTTATTATTTATCGAAAACATAATGTTGTTATCTAAATTAACCGATAAACCCTTTCTTTTATTCAAACAACATTCGATGATATTCCACAGGCTAATTGATTTAAGGAACTTAGCATCTAGCCCGTTTTTTCTAACTTTGTAACGAAATTTTTCAAAAAATAGATGCTGCGTTATATAGTTGTTTCGATTTTTGAATGTTTTATCACCTCTTCTTACCTTTCCGAAACACAAACCAATTCTAATGGTATATTAATAAATTTTTACACATATTGTTTTATATTTTGGTTTTATATACCCTAACGATATATTTATATTTCCGAATAATACTTTTAACGACTGCAATACTTAAGTTAAATATGTATTTATAATTTGAAAATGATTTAGCTTTACTTAAACCTATTTTCCTTTGAATTTCACGTTAAGAAAATTTATTATTAAAGCTTTATTATTAAAATCAGATTTAACGTATATATAAACCCGAAAACCCTACGTATTATTTAAAAGTTGATAATTTTTCATTTGATTTGAAAGTACATGATGGTTTTTATTTCGTTAATTCTTATCGAAAGTATATCTAAAATCCATCGAAAATTATTAAACTTTGAATACTTTCAATTCAAAAAAATTTTTTATTTAAAAGTTAGAAAAAAGTCATATTTAAATGGTTTAAACTTTCGTTTTTCATAATACATATTTTTATACTATAAAATACTTAATTTAAACCCCGGTTAAAAGACGACTATTCTTAATAAGCTATGGATAATTGTTTGATTTAACGTTACGAGTAGAAAATTAACAACCCCTTAATGAAATATTCTAGCCGTTCATTACACGTGGAATATGATTACGAAATTTATGATAAAAGCCTTGAAAAATTTATTACGTCATCAGCCATGATAATGGTAATAAATACCCCATAGGTTCTGTAACAATATTTCATATCTATTACCACTACCCTAACGGGATACATACCATTATCGCTTGATTTATGATTTTAAAATGAGGTATTGTTAAGCTTTTTAGTTTTCTTTTGATATTTTAAAGGCTTTGTTAACCGAGGTCAATGATATATCCGGTAAATTAACTATTAAATACATTATATTCGAAGAAGTTATTAACAAAGCCTCTATAAAAGTATTTTGTTTTAATATACCAGAACAATATAACTAGTAGTTATTTTAAATTTAGTTTATTATCTATCGGTTTTATTACCTTTATATTAGATATTATAACTTCAGCAATGGCGAAGGCTATACCGGCAGTAATAGAAACGGAAGTAACACTTATAGCAGAATTAGCGGTAGTAATGAAATGAATTAAAAGTTTATATCCGTACGAGATAATTGAAGAAATAGTGTAATAATAAGTATAAAGTTTTATACGCCGGAATTAAAAGTTGTGTTACCTAAATTAACCAAGTTAAACGGTTATTGTTGGTAGGCCTTGATCGTTGAAGCATAGTCGATTCGAATCACTGTGGTCGAAGTAACTGGTGCTGCATTGATATTGTTGATTGATGTATGTAAGTTCTAAGTTTGGCAGACCGCTAGCCGGTCTGCACACTAATTTGTATGGCCAAACGCTTTGGCCTGTGCCCCACTTTAAAGTGGGCATCTATTGCACTGCACTTATAGTGCAATGTATTCAAATCCCACAAACTGCAGTCAATTTGAAGTACGTACAATCAACTTTACTGCAAGTAAAGTTTATTTGACTGTACTGCACTTGACTGCTATTCCAATACTGGCGGCTTTTTGTTTTGTGCCTGCACGCCAACGTGGCCTGCCATCAATTGGTAGTAACCTCTGAGATCCCTCAATCCACATGCCAGACCCCTGTCAGTTCCACTTAATATGTATTGAAAATAACCTTAATTTCGGCCCCTTGTGACCCTTTCGCTTTAGTCTTCCGAGGCCTTCGTTCCCTAAATCCCGTGTACAGATCCTTCATTATAGACCTAGGAAAATCAAGTACGCTACTATTTACGTACCTTTTACCAGTAATTTAAACTACTGCCACTACCATCGTTACTATTGCCCTAGCGGTCTTTCAATTTGCCAAGGCAATCTTATTCCTATACTAGGCGATCCACATATCCCTCGATTCGTATGGCTAGCGTATTGCTGTCCACAAATCTTTTCAGGGCGCTATTGGGCGTAGGCTTGGTAATGGTATCGGTAGAGTTATCTTTGCCGTTGATTTACCGGAACTTATCGATTTTTCGGACTTCGTATGCCTCTATTAATGCTATTACGTCTATTATCAGTCGTTCTTTATTGGTCGTGCCTAGTTTTAATAGGCATTCGTAAAGGCTCCAGGAATCGATATACCCTATTATGGATATCGGAAATAAACCTAATTGTTTGGTAATAGTCCTTAATATGTTAATCATTTTGCTGATGTTAAAGCCTACTATTATACCGTAAACTTCCAAAGCTAATATATTCCGAGTTATACTTTTAAATTTGACAAATATCTAGTATATAAAGTTTCCGGTAATCGTAAATTACCCTTTAAACTTATCTTCGTTCACGAAGATTATTAAAAAGCCGATTTACGATATAAGGTTAGTATTGGTAGCGAATAACCCATTTGTAAAGATTATTAGCTTCGCCTTCGATAAATCCATAAAAACTATATTAATTATTTTTCTACATGATTCATTTATTATTAAATCCGCTTGTTTAACTTATTAAAGTTTTCGTTTTATGGTTTCTGTGCCTTCACCGTAATGAAAAGGTTGTATAATACCTCCGGTTGGTATAGAGTGGCTATGTAGGCCGTACGGCCCCTTTATTCCAGATATCTTTATACCTTGGCTTTATCAACCTTATCGATAATTATCAGGCTCTTTACTTGCCCTTCTTAACATAGGCTAATGTAAGTGCTGCTTTTAGCCTTAATATTATAAATACGGAATAACGATTCATTAAAGTCAAGTTATATACCCTTAACCAACGTTTCAACTAGCTTATACTTTGAAAGGTCTAATTTTTCGATAACACATTGTTTTTCCGCTACAAATCCAACATCGCCAACAAAAAGGGTATCGTCAATTTATTTACCTACGATATTAAAGTCTTGACCCTTTGTAATTAATAGTCACGGGTTAAATATTAAAGTCTTTATACCCAGTTTATTTTTGAAGTATACCTGGTACGTTAAAAACTAATGGACGCCTGCTTTAGTTAATCTGTATGAAGACTTAATACAATATATTATCGTGTTATAAAGAAACGTATTTTTGAGGTTTTATAGTATTTTTAGTAATATAATTCGTTAAAGATCGGTAGCAGATTACGTATACGTTTACGTAATATTTCGGTCACTAAGTATAAACTAACTTTTTTCACTAGTAATTCAATTAATCATAATAACAACGATTAAACGTTTGCTTATATTTTAAGTTATAGGCGATTAAGTTTGGATTAAGGTTTTATCTTTATCACCGTATCCTTGGGCGATTAGTTGTAACTTTTCGTACGGCTGGTTCGTAATTCTACCTTAAACCTTGTAAATTATCTTCGACTTCAAAATAGTGATATTTTAGCCTTTAAATTACGTTAACGGTAGAAACTATATAATCACCCGTAATAGGAGGCTGTTAATTTCCACTTAATTACTTTCCTTAACAAGCTTACTCAACGTGTTAATAATACTTTCGATACGTAACTTAAGAGTAAGTTTTCCGTTAGACTTTTCGTTTTAAGATACTCACACTGCTATATATGCTTTACCAAGCTTGTAATTTTCATTTTTATCCTTTTAAGTGTATATCCTCCTTTTGGGTTACCTTTTACGCCGTCGACATTCTATCAGCTTATTAATAATCAGCTCGAAGGTTATCGACATTGGGACTTTTATTAAACTTAGGGGGTTTTTGGTACGGCTTAACTCATGTAACTCGAAAACTTACAGGGATATTAGTAATTTTAACTATTACATTTAAGTTAGTTATATTTAAAATCTTGTACAGATTATCCTATTTTCCTGGCTCGCATTATATAAAGACTTTATACTAAAAGGGGAGTAAAAACACGTTTTTTGTTAAAGGTCCGTTCCTGGTGTTAATGGAAATTTTAACCTAGCGGCGTGTTCATTCTTTTTCTTACTTCTTTTTAGCGTTTTGATATATATTATAACACATCTTTAGGTATCTAGTGAGGGTGACGACTTATCTATTATACGTGAGTAAACTTTAAATATTAGCAAAGTTGGTATAAATCTGTTAGGGCTAATAATATCGTTAAAATATTTTACCACTATTTAAAGTCTTGCTTTTTATTTTATAAAGCTTTCGACTTTCAGTATAAGAATATCGTAGGTCTTTTGTAAAAGTACTTATATTATTTTAACCTTATAACTACAATAATAAGCTTTTATAGGGACCCATTGATACCAAATCCCTATTAAATTTATATTAGCTTAAAGCTTTATGATAATAAATTAGGTGCCGGTATCGTAAACTTATACGTTTGGTAGGCTAAGGTACGTGTTAATTTATAAAGTACGTAATACTTTTATTATTTTCCTCGTAGTAATAATCTTATGAAACTTTACATTATAAAAAGACGTGTCAGAGTTTATGACGTGTAGTACTAGCTTGCCGTCCAAGTAAAATACGTTGAAGAAAATTAACGAATTAATGTTTCGATTTTTTAACGTGAATTTAAAGCTTAAGGGGGCTTGGGAATGTGTTTAGAAATAATGGCAAAGGCATTTAATTACCTTTAGTATTAATAGGTCTATATCTTTTTAACCAACTACCTTTAAAACCTTGTAAAGCTTATTAGTTGCCGGGTGGTTAAACTTACAATGTATTTAACGAAGTTTTGCCTTCGTTAAGGTGAATACCATTGCTTTTGGTCTTTAAGGATAAAATTAGAAATGTTACTATTGAAAGCTGAATGGAAACCTTTTATCGGCTTTAATATATATAAGCTTATCAGTCGCAATATTAACGTTAACGTCGAGGCTTTTTATATTTTTAAGGTAAAGGAGGAAAGAGGAAGAAGACTTTAAAATGTAGATAAAGATAAGCTTAATAATAGTCTCTATTATTGTCGATCCTAATAAAGATATCTTTTTCCCAAGGTTAAGGATAACTTTAGCTTTACTAGAATCCGTTTAGTTAAGTTTCGTAATAGTATTCATATCCGTTTATAATAAGATGTATTACGAATAAACTCTTTTTAAATACTATGTTGCCCCCGTATTAGGTAATATTTCCTAAAAGACTTGTTTAGTATACCGGTTTTAAATAGTAAAATGGTGTATAGGGTCAGGGTTTTGATCGTTATAGCGGCGGTAGGGGTTTTTACTTATAAGGCGGTATAAAAATACGTGGTCAGTTAGTTATTACGTGTCTTCCGGGCTAATACCGGTGTTAGTGTTGGTATTTTCGTATTGGCCGATAGCCATCAGCTTATTTTCCTCCTCTTTAACTTCACTTCCTTTAAATTACGTGATACGCTTTATATAGTCCAATTTTGAAATAAAAGGGTATTACGCATAGTATATCACCTGTTTTACATTACGCTCAGCGATAATATAACGTGTTAACGAGTAGCCTTATTTACCGTAAATCCAACATTTTTTAACGTTTAAGTTAAACTTATTTAACAGACTTAAAGATTTTGAAAAGAATAAATACCTTTCTCCGTAAGTAGAGGCTCGGACCCTTTATTAACCGTATTTTCCGGGCTTTTTATATCGTCGATTAATGTAATACGAGTTAAAAGTTTTTTTTCGTTACTAAATTCCGAAGCTTTTAAATATATACTAGTCGAGTCGGAAACTCAAATAGTTACGGTCGCTAACGAAGAACGTAATTAGCTGAAAAAAAACCTTCGTAAGTGGTATAAGAGTATTATAAGGCGTATTCGAACTCTTTATAACCCGTAACTATTTACTGGACTTATTAACGTAAGGTGCTCTCACCAGATCCTACGTTCCTTATTACCTGTTGGTAAAACATAAACCTTTTAAATATCTAATTCAAAAGGTTAATTTTACTTTTCGACCGTTTTTTGTAATACAAAATATAAAACCACTTAATAAGGTTCTAATCTTTATAATATTAGGCAAGTTTAATATCGTATGCAAAATAACCTTTTATATCATCGTAGATTTCGCGGGAAAAGGTATAATTCGTAAGGTATCGGAGGTAGTAGTCCTTAGTTTGGCTGGTAAGAATATTAGGAAATAAAAAGTAAAAACCTGGTAACTTAACTTTTATTTAGCGTTAGATGTTAAAGAATAGGCGTAACTTGACGTCGAGGAGATTATACAGCTTACCGTTCTACTTTTTCTTGATTTTTTAAATATTAACTAAACCGGTGATTACCGTTCATTTCGTAACTTTTATAGGGGTCCGTTAAGAAAGAAATGTGATGTACTGATTGTATAGACTTTTTTTTCGCATGGCTAGGGAAAAGAATAAGGCTATTACTAGTACTGATAAGAAATATAGTTACCTTTGGCTAAGTTTAGAGGGAAAAAGCTAATAATTATATTTATAATAGGCTTATATATAAAGCCGGTTTTTCTTTAGTTTAACTACTAAAACTGAATTTGTTAAGGAGTTTGGGAGAAGTAGTTTTAAGGGTTTTCGTCGCGGGGGACTTGGTAATACTCCTTTTAGTGTTAAGGGGTTCGGCGAGACTTTTACTTAATAGACTAGCGGATCTAAGAGCTTAAGGGGTATGGATACATCGATTTCTTTTAAATAGATCCTTACGAATGTGTATTTAGTCGTTGTAGGTTACTATTGCTAACGACTCCTTTACCCTTAGCTAAGGTTTATTAAGGGTCTTTATTCGTAATGTATTCGTAAAGTACGTTAGTGAGATTGCCGTCTTCGTCGACCTTTAGAGGTCATAAAATCCCTCGTCGGCGTAAGTTAACCTTAAACTTGACTTTAACCGATTTTTCTGTTTTTTCCCCATATATTTAAACTTTAGTTTCTAAAAAATTCGACAACATCGAAACATATGTTGATGCTTGTATCTTTATTGTTGTGGGCGACTTCGAGGATAAAGTGGTCGACGTAATTGGTAAGGTGCTCGGGGATAGAGATTTTAGTGGTTTCGGTAAACCAGAGTTTTTCGTCGTAGTGTTTTTCGAGGATGCCGTCGAGAGCCTTGATTGCCTCCTTTCTGGCAGGATTGGTGACAGCTTTAAACTAAGCGTTGGCGGAAGCTATCTTGGTGTTCTGGTTAGTGTAGGTTTTGGTGATTTGGAGGCGTGGGGACTTGACAGTTTAGGGCATGTAGACTTGATGATTTAATATGAAATCGCGTGACGTGGCTTTTTTGGCGCGACTTGTTGTTTTCGCTCGGAGCAGCGAATTTGACGATTAATGTAATGTAGGGAGTAAAAAAGAGTAAAGTAGGGCAAAGGTTTGGTATAGGAGGTAAGGTCAGAGGTCGTTATTGGTGGTAAAGATCGAAGGTTATTGTTTTAGCATAGGGACTTAGTTGTTTTTCTTACGGTAGTAATACCCTTAATAGTATTAACTTAGTCGTTTGTTAACCTACCGAACTTTAATACTTTTTACAGTCAATTTCAACGTCTTTAAAAAGGATTAATAAAGATTTCTTAGTGTTTTCGAATAGCGATACCGTCGCTTACTTATAGACTGCCGTGAAAAACCGATGTAACCTAGAAGTCTTCTCTACTAACTTCCGTGAAAACCGACGCAGCAATAGATGCCCTTCGCAAGAATCTTCCCTTTACCTTGCGCAATTACAAAGTATAACTAGAAACTAGCTTCTTCTTATACTTAGCTAATCTGTGCTTAATCTAATAAGCACTGATTAGTGTTGGTATTTCTTTATCGTTGCAACATACTCGATTCGAATCACTGTGGTCGAAGTAACTGGTGCTGCGTTGATATTGTTGATTGATGGGTGTAATTTCTAAGTTTGGCAGACCGCTAGCCAGTCTGCACACTAATTTGTATGGCCAAACACTTTGGCTTGTGTCCCACTTTGAAGTGGGCACCTACTGCACTGGACTTGTAGTGCAGTGTATTCAAATCCCACAAACTGCAGTCAATCTGCAGCACGTACAATCAACTTTACTGCAAGTAAAGTTGACCTGAATATACTGCACTTGAATGCTATTCCAACATTTATATTATAAAAATTTGGTTTTTATTTACATTACGATGTAAATAGCTACCTAATTCAAACTTATGTCTTAGATACTCTTGAACGTTCGAGTAAATCTGGTATAAAAGTTCATAAAAGAGTTTATATTATTAGTAACAATAATTTAATCGAGTTTGAATAGAAAAAAAATGTAATTTCTGTACATAATCGCGTATAAAAGTCAAAAAGACTATAAAAGGAAAGCAGGTTAATTTATCTATGAATGATAAATGATATTCTGTTCATAATGAATTTACTGCATTGGTATATTTATTTCATAGACGTTTTGATCAATATAATCCATTCGTATAATTACCTTTTTAATAAATAATTCATTCGTCAATTAAAATTACGGAGTATTTCTATTTCTTGCTAGTATAGTGATAAAGTTATCTGATATACTTCCGTTACCAAATCATGACTAATTTTCTTTAAAACTTATTTAAACGTTCATCACGAAAAATATAAATATCGTTTTTGGATTTACGTTATCTTGCATTATAAATACAATATCATTTTGGGTAAGAGACAAATAAAACGTAAGTAAATGACTTATTATTGGTAGGCCTTAGACGTAGTAAAGTTGTCGATTCGATTGGTCTTCAAAGTAATAGTAGTATTGCGTGTTCAGATGGTAGATGTATTGTTCTAAGTTTAGCAGACCGCTAGCCGGTCTGCACAGTAACTTGTATGGCCTATTACTTGGCCCGTACTCTAGAGTGAAGTGCAGCATACTACATTCAACTTACACCTAATGCGGTAAGTCTCCACAAAGCAATACACTTGTAGTACGGTCAACTTTACTTGTAAGTGAAGTTGACTAAAACGCTAACGTTAATAATTCTAACCGCGTTGAAAACCCTCGCTTCACACGTTCGACCGCTACTAAGGGTGTATTCAGCACTATTACGTAAATGTGTTTAACTACCGAACAGCTTCACATGCTTAGCGCCGCGAGTAAAAAGGTATAATTTAAGTAAGGGTAAAGGGGAGGTCTCCTAAATCGCGTGTAAGGGTGGTAAAGTCTCTTAACATCATTTTAATTAGGGTGTGGTTTTTAAAGGCGTTTCTAAAGCTGAGCTAGGTGGAAAAGCTTTTGTGCCAGATTTATAGTACCCTATAATGACATATAGACTTCTTATCGCTTAAGTTTTACTTTAACACTTAACTTAATCCATTTTTAAATTGAAATCCACATTATAGTGATTTAGTCGACGAAGAGGTTACGAAAGTTGTTAAAGGTATGTTTATGGGCTTTAGGATTACTATGCTCGACGATGTAGTAGCTGATGAAGTTGGTAAGGTAATTTTTTGTTAATGTTCTATCGATATTTAACGCCCAAAGGTTTTCGTCGTAAAACTTTATAAAAGTAGTTTCGAAAGCTTTAATTACTTCTTTCCTTTTGGGGTCGGCGATAACGTTAAAGTAAGCGATTACGGTAGACATCTTAAGGTTTTGGCCTGTATAGGACTTAGTAGGGTGTATAGGGCAAGGGATTTGGTAATATTGAGCGTAGAGACTTGGTGTTTTGGCGTAGGAACTTGGCGAATGAGCGACTTGATGATTTGGCGTAAAATCGCGCGACGTGGTTTTCTTGGCGTAACTTGATGATTTTCGCTTAAAGTAGAGAATTTAACGATTCAGGTAACGTAAGGAGTGAAAAGAGTAAATTAAAGGCAAAGATTTGGTGTAAAAAGTAAGGTCGAAAATCATTATTAGTAGTAAAGAGCGAAGGGTATTTGTTGTAAGCCGTGGGACTTAATCGTTTTTCTTTCAGTAGTAGCACCCGAAATAATACAGACATCACCGTTTACCAACTTGCCGAACTGTAAGATTTCTAACAGTTGATCTCAACGTTTTTCTTTAAGAAGGATCTGATAAAGATCTATCGGTGTTTTTAATAGTGATACCGTCGCTAACTTCCAGATTTCCGTTGTAAGACTAATATAACCCCCCCCCCAAAAAAAAAATCTGTTTTCCTACCATTGTGAAACTAATACAATACTACTAAAGGCCTTTCGCAAAAGTCTTTCCTCTACTCTAGCCACCGTAGCCGTAAAACGTAACCGGAAAGTAGCTTTTTCTTCTACTTAGCTTGTATGTACTTAACCTAATAAGCACTCATCAGTGTTGGTAGGACTTAAACGTTACAACGTTGTCGATTCTATTGGTTTTCGATGTAATAGTAGTATTGCATGGTCAGATAGTAGATGTATTGTTCTATATTTGGCAGACCGCTAGCCGGTCTGCACTGTAATTTGTATGGCTCATTTCTTGGCCAGTGCTCTAGAGTGAAGTGAAGCATACTACACTTGACTTATAGCCAATACGGTAAGTCTCCACAAAGCAATACACTTGCAGTACGGTCAACTTTGCTTGTAAGTAAAGTCGACCTACTGTACTGCATGTAATACTATTCTAACACTTATATTGTTCTAATATTGTTAAAACAATATTTTTTACCATTTTTAGCATATTAATTATAATATAGTTAGTTAATTTTACCTACAGTGAAGTTAACTATACAAACTATAAGGTAATTAATTGTAGAGTGCTTGATTCAAACTAGGGTATTGTCCAAGAAATTAGCCTTACAAATTACTATATAAACTGGCCAACGGTTTGCCAAACCTAAATTAATAAATACACTACTTGACTAATGTAATACTATTATTACTTGAACTAATCGAATAGATAATAATACAACGTTTAAAGTCCACCAACAAATATATATATTATTTTTGATACTAATATATAATTATAATATTTAGGAAAGGTCGTTTACATTCAAATGAAAATTATTAAAGGATGTAAAAGTTTCGTATTTTTAAACGATAGTTTAATAAATACGTAAGAATTGAATTACTCTTATATTATTTACGTTTTTTTTTCCATATTATTAATAAAATACGAATTTTAAAACGAATTATTACCATCAGTAATTTTTTTTGGAATATATTGTACAGAATATTACAGAAAAATCCATTAGAAGTATGAAAAGCATTAATCGAATTACTTGATTAAAATTATATTCGAGTTAATAGTTTAATAAAAAATATCTTTTTGATTATTGTTGAAAAACCTTAATACGGAATAATTTTCTTTATTTTTTTTATCAATAATTCAATGTTATTTAAATATAAACCGATTAACCTATTTTTATTAAAGAAAAGTTCGCTAATATTTCACAAACTATGTAATTTAGGAAACTAAGTATTTAGGCCGTTTTTTTAAACCATGTAGAAAAAGAGAAAAAAATGAATACTGCGTTATGTAGTTGCTTCGATTTTTTCTAATATTTTATTACCTCTTTTAGCTTTTCTAAAACACTAACCAATTTTGACGCTATATTAATAACGTTTTATGTACACTTACCTATATTTTAGTTTTATATACCCCAAAGATATATTGAATTTTTCGAATAAGACTTTTAACGATCCTAGTACCTAAGTTAAACAGGTATTTATAGCTTTAAAACGATTCAGCTCAATATTAACTTATTTAACTATAAATTCAACGTTCAGGAAATGAATTATTTAAGTTTTATTATTAAAATCGAGTTTAACGTATATATTAACCCGAGCACCCTACGTATTATTTAGGACTTCAAAATTTTGAACTTTATTTAAAAATACATAAAGTTCAACATTTCATTCATTTCTACCGAAAGTGTATCTTTAATTATTCGACAATTATTAATAATTTTCATACTTTCAATTCAAAAATAGGTTCCCTTTTTCATGACGTCAGGAAAAAGCTATGTTCTAAAAACTTAAACTTGGGTTTTTTTAATAAAACCTATTCTTATCCAATAAAAAACTAATTAAAAAACCTGGTTCAAAAACGACTATTTTGGATGAGCTTTAGATAATTACATGCTTCAACGGTACAAGTAGAGAATTCAAAACCCCTAAACTAAATATTCCAGCCGTTTATTACACGTTAAATATAATTACGAAATTTATAATACAATCCTTGCGTTATAAACTCGGGTCATTGACTATTGAGTCTATAGGTTACGTGACTGTGTACGTAACGGGTTAGGTAATATACGGTTCGAGTTAGGTCCGGATGCGAATCAGGTACAGTCCGTGTACAGTACGTATAAGGGTACGTGACAAGCTGGGCGCTAGCTGGCTATTGGCCGGGTGCGGACAGGGTACGGTCCGTACACAGCACGTATGAGGGCATGAAACGGGCTAGGAACTGATTGGGTATTAGCTATGCTAATAAGTTCTGTACGATAGGCTACAATAACTTTTCTAGTGCTTTACCGTATCTTAATAGTAAACCTTATTTTGTATTTATTTGGTTTGTTATTATAGGTTGGATTATAATATATTATTAAGGTCGTCTTTTATCTTTTCAAAAAAATATAACTTGTGATAAACGAAATAACAATAAATATTAATAACTTTACGCCATATTATAACGTTATCGGGACGTATAGGCCGCCGGAGAATATAAATTTTTCCACCTTTATAAATATATTTTATCTTTTTCAAGCCAACTTCATTCGACGGATTTATTTTACGTACAAGATGACGTGTTGAACGATTAAATTTATATTTGATGTGAATAAAATATGGATTAAAAAAGCTTGGTATATATCATTTTACGAATAGTGATATTATATGGCGGCGGTAAAGTAAACGATTACGCCATATTACGAAGCCGAAAGATATACGGGTATATACGATATAGGGAAATTTTTTAATTATATTAAGGCTGTTTCTTACGAACTTTACCGCGCGGATAAGGTATTGATTAAAGGGTTTATTTATAAGCGATAACGATTTATGGGTACTATTCGTTATTAGGTTCGAAATACTTTTGGTTTAAGCGGGTAGCCTAAATAGGCGTTCGGCTATAAAGTATAATTATTTACGTTTTCGCGTATCGTTACGTATTTGTAACAAATTTATTACGATAGATATTAGTTATATAATTTATATCGTAACCTTGGAAAAGTACTGTGAATTCGTCAACGAATAAAAGTTTTTGAATGTAAAACGGCGTTTTAATCTTTAATTAGCAAAATCTATATAGGTTTAATGAGCGGACTGTAATATAATTATAATAGGGGTTTACGCTTTTTAAATATCTTCATTAAATGGTTGTGGTAATCGTGGCGAATTATTTCGAAATAGCGGCCAGTAATTTTAGTAAATTTATTCGGTACGTATTTAGGAATAAGGAAATCAAGCGACGTAGGCGACGGTAAAGGAACGTTGAATTAGGTTTGCCTCATGGCGTTACGTACGTTATAATTTGTCGACTTATTATTAACGACGTTACGATTTTCGCACGGTATTACCTTTTACGTAGGTATATACAGTTTAAGTTGAAAAGGTAAAAAAGGTTTTACATTAAAGCCGACGGAAAGAGCCTAACTTTTGCATATAATTTCGTTTAGGGATTCTATAAATTTAATAATGTAATTGTAAAATCGAAGAAAGAAAAATAGTCTTATTCAATTAAAACACATATAAACGAAGATTTATTTTTTCACATCTATGCTTTTAATAATACCTAATTTTTCAATGTTTAAGTCGATTTTAGCTATAATTACAATTATATTATAAGCGAAACTTTGGTATAACATTTAAGGATAGAGCAAATTCAGCTATTATATCTTCGAAATTTTGGTACGATATTGAGGTTATAGCAAAATACGAGTATTACCTAAGTAGCTGAGTTTCGTATAGATGTTGATAAATAGTTGAACCCGATATGAGTATATATTATTTCTAGAATAATGCGGAATATCGTTTTTGAAATATTTTAGATACGATATTAATTGGTGACCTTAAATTTTAACGGTAATCGTTTAGTAATTTAGGATTAAAGAGGCTTATTTGTCGACGCGATAATAACACGTTTTTCATCGGGGGGTATATAAGTCGTAATAGGTTTAGTTTTTATCGGTTTGGTAAAACATTTTTATCGAAAGATATAATGTACGAGGGATTGATTTTGGTTAGTTTTTATTATAAGCCTTTTCGAAATAACGCGGATTTTATAAGTAACGGCGACGATTACGGTTAAAGTAAAAAAGGATTAGTTACGTTTTTTACCAAAATTGGTGAATTTTTGCGACTTATTCGATAAAGATAAGGTTATAGCCTTACCCTAATATTAAGGGATATTTGATTATTATATTTATATTAAACCGAATAAAGATGGATTTTTATTCAAAAGACTTTAAACGTCGTTATATTCGATAATATAAAATCAATTTTTTAAGCTTCGACGATAGATTACGGAATTAATCAATAAGCATTAGATTCGGATAAGCTATTTATCAGCTGTAATACTGATATTACTTTTTTTTTGAATTCGTGAGGGGGGGACGGCTTTTTGTCTATTATCGAATATTAAATAAAATAGCCGAGTAAAACCGCTTTCTTTTACCTTTCATTAAAGAGATCTTACATACGATATCGAAGTCGATATATCTTACGAAATGAAATATTTTAACGGCCTTGTACTGTATCCGGGTTATACATAAGTAAAAGGAATTAACATCGTTTCGTACGCGGTTTGGATTATTTAAATGGTTGATTACCCCTTTTAGGTTAGCAAAAACGCTAGTAGAGTTTTAACAATACATGAATTATATAATGGCGGATATTTTGAATGATTTTGCTATAATATATTAAAACGTTTTTCTGGTTTCTTTTAAGGTATTAAATAGGATGATATAACGAAAGTTCTCGTGGTTCTGGGACGTTTAAGTAATACAGGGTTGAATTTAGATTTGAAGAAGTGTGACTTCGTGGTTAAAAAGATAAAATACTTGGGTTTAATTATAACGGTTAGGGTAGGTATTTCGGTCGACCCCGAGAAAGTCTAGGTAATCCGCAAAAATGAGTTATTACGTATTATTAGGGAGGTTCGAAGTTTTCTAGGTTTTATAAATTTTTATTGTAATTTCATTAGTAATTTACCCAAATTAGCGAATTGTTTCCTCTAACTACTAAAGTAAGGAATTAATTAGGCTTGAACGAAACGAAAGGAATATATATTTCAAATTTCAAAAGATACCTTCATTACGGCTCCGATTTCCGTATATTAGGATCCCAATAGGCTAATAATATTGTAAATCAACTGTTTGGAAACGGCGTTAAAAGGATATTTATAGTAATGAAATAAGGATAACATTTTAAAATTGATAGCTTATTATTTCTTACGACTAATAGATGCGAAACTTAATTATAATATTTACGATAAGGATCTTTTCGCGTTAATATTCCATTTAAAAGCTTTATTATCCGAATTACTTAATATCCGTACCCCGTTGACAATCCTAACGAATTATGAATAATTAGAATTTTTTTTATTACGTTTGATTTCAGAACGTTAGGCTAAATAAGCCGAAATCCTTTTGCTTTATTAACATCACTTGTGGTATAAACTCGTAACTTAAGACGCCTGTCCGGATACATTAACCTGTGAATTATAAAATAAACCCGAAGTTAAGGAATATCGCGTACGGGTTTTTTAACCTATTTTTATTATTATATTAAATATAAAATTAATTAAGTTATATATCAATGCAAAGTGGATGGCGACGGGTTATATAAATGATTTTATCAAGATAAAATCTTAGTTTTTAGATTGTGAAGATGTATATCCCAAGGATAAGTCGGAGGTTTTTGAAGGGTCATCGAAGACGAAACCACCCCGGGCCCAGCTCGCGTCCAGATAGTTATGAAGGATAACGCCAAAAGATTTCAATACGACGAAACCGGCGCTATCATTACGGATTAGACCCGCGTTAAGCCCGTTAACATTGTTAACCCCGAATAGTTGCCTTATTTTCGACCTGGGTACGTTAACATTATTGTAAAATTGAAAAGTAACGAATGACCCATTATATAAGGTTTGACTATGAATGGTTTGCAAAGGTATTGAGCGTTTCCCATCTTCATCAAGATGATCAATATAAATTACGGATCATGAAATTAACCAGAGAAACGTATTATATTATTGTAACCGTTTATAATTATCGAATTAAAAGCCATTAATGACGAAGATTTTCTAATAAACCTAATATTCACTTATTATATATAATTTACATAAAAATTTATTGTTTTACTTTTTTAACGGGATTACTATTAGCAGGGAATGGTCGTAAATATTCGATATTTATATCGAATATATACGAAATATAATAAAATAAAACTGCGTCGTACCTTACGAGAAAGCCTACTTGAATCCTTTTTAGTACAAATCAGTAATAAACATATATTTCGGTCGACTTTATAGTTAATCTCTTAATTATCAAGGGAGGCTCTCGATATTTTCAAGTTATTATAAATAGATTTTTTACGTTTGTTTAACTTAAGGTTATATAGTTTTTAATTAACAATAAGTATATAAAGCGCTTTAGGGATATATTGGGAAGATGTTATCAATTCGCGGCTTTTATTAATAGTAATCAATATTCGTATTGGATAGTCGTATTTCAAACAACCTTATATTTCTTAATAGCAGTCGAATAACTTTAGTTTACAACATATTACCTATAAATAGATAATGATATGAAACGAATAAGTTAGGAAATTCAGAGGTATTTACCTATCGTTGTCGATTCTTTGTAATATATTAAGGTGTTGTATTTACCCGTTTGTTCATTTACGTTAAATAACAGGAAATCGATTGTAACCGGGTATAACGAAAATTATTTGGTAAATAAGTATAAATTATTACCAATTTTAAAGGTAAACGAATATATAAAGTTGTTAATTGATCTGGCGAGGCGAATTACTGTATTTTTAACTTTTTTATATAAGGGGGCGGAATTAATTTAAGTGGTGGAAACTTATATTTAATAGTGAAAAATCGGCGTTAAATTGTAGGCGATGTTCGAAGAAACTATATAAGGTGGAGTATTAGGTTTATTTCAATATTCATAATATTAAAACCAACCATCCAAATGAAAAGCTTAATTAACTTTATAATTAGTATTAGGTCTTCGATATTTCGAACCTATTTAATATCGTTTTGGATATTTTCAATAATACCTTCTATTTTATGTAAACTTAGTTAAATAAACGATTTCGGACCTTTTTCTCCCCATAAGTCTTATCCAACATTTACCCGGAATTAGTTTTTGTTGTAAATAATATAGGGAAGGTGTATATAATGAATTTAAAGTTTAAGAATTTTTGTCGGTAAAAACGGAACGGGGCGGGGTTCGTTTTTTATTAGTTAAGTAAAAATATTATAATAAATCGAAATGAAAATTACTCTAAAATTGCTAATATACCGTACCGCTAGATAAGTTTAAGGTGAAGTAAAGGGATATTCGTATTTATAATAGCCCGATATTTTGATGTAGGTGTTAAGCTTATGATAAAAGATATATATAGGGTGAGTAGCTAATACCTTCAAAATAATATATTACTTATGAAAAGAGAGAAAAATTTATCATTTAACGAGATCATAGTGTAATAAGTAAAGCCGAATAAGTATTACCCGATTTTCTTAGATACACATCCAATCGTAAAACGGTTTTTACCACAACGTAACGAAAATTGACCTACTTTTTATTATTATTATTATCAAGGTTTAACGAGTGTTAGTATTATTAACGTTAAAGGCCCTTTTATAATTGACTTCGGATTTTAGGTAATGTCGGGGGAGGAAAACAATAAAAGACGTAACATATATTAATAGAAACCGATTAAAAGTGTTGATAAAAGGCGGAACAAATACGGGGCGACGCCGAGGATAATGGATAATATGAGAAGGGATGGACGTTAGGGGAAGTCGATACCGAATAACGTGAAAAGGGACAGACGTTAGGGGACGCCGATGATAGCAGATAACGTTAAAAGGGATGTGTGTTAAAAGAGGCCGACGATAACGGTTAACGAGGGGTAAAACGAAGGACTGAGTGGGGAAAACGACTTTTTAAGCGCGTAATGAAATGATATAATATATTAATTTAACCCGGGGCCACGCGATTGGCCCAGGTATAATTTTACGCCTATTTGTAATCGGTTCGATTCATTAGTTTTCAGCTAAGGTTAGTAAATTAAATATAGGTAAAATTGTAACCTATATAATTAGGCTTGAAACGTCGTTTACCACATTTCACAAACTGTAATTTATATTAGGTATAAAAAATATAACCTAAGTAATTATATTATTTTAGTTACTTGAGTTGAAATTACGAAAAGATTTATAACGGTAGCTAAGGATAGCCGGGAAGAAAACGTTACGTGTTAAAATATAATTAGCTGAGAGAATTTTATTTCTATAAATAGGCGATATAGTAAAAGGTAATAGAGTAGTTTTAAGGGAAGACAGACCCAGAAAAAAGGAGCTATGGGGACATAAAACTCAAGGGGTAACAGCTTATACAGCCGGTACGATGAAGACTTTTTATATCCGAGTAATATCATAAAACCAGGTAAAGTAATTAATTGATTTAAAAAACAGGGGTATAAACGGGTCGATAACCCGTGATATCTCCTTAACGCTAACACGTAAGGGATTAAATATAGCCCTTTTTCTCGGCCGTAATAACCAATTAACGTAAAAGAACAGGTAAACCGGGTAAGGTCGTAAATAGGCTAATTTTTGAAATATATTACGAAAAAAGGTTAAGTACTAGTATGGCTTTTGTTAAAATCAATTCTTAAGATTATTTTATTATGGACATTTCAGTAAGTATAATAGCCTTACACACGATTAATTCAGATATAAATCAAAGGAATTCCGAAGTTAAAAAGGCGGTTAATATACAGTATATAAACGTTTTTAACCTATAAAGAAAGAAATTTTCTACCATTTTCAGTATTACTAAAGATGAAAAGACTTTTTATAACGTAAAACGGGTGTAAAAAGAAATTAATAGTAAGGCATTCATATATAATAAGGTAGTATACCTTTCGGAGCGATTTGTTGTTTTTATTAGGGGTGTCGATAGTAATATAACCTAAAATAGTTTTATTATATACGTTCGTTATAAGGACGAAGTAAAGAATTTTTTCAATGATATTTATAGAAATTAGGACTTGGAATATAAAGGAGGAAAGTAAAATTATTACGAAAAATGGTGGATGGTAAATGAAGAAAGCGTTGTAAAAGGGAAAAAAGGAAGTTTTAAGGGTTATAAGGTCGTTCGTATTTATAAGGATTGGTAAACCGGATTCTATAAAGGTTACGTATTATAAGAAACGCGTTATATGGTATTAAAGGTAAAAACGCGGTATTATACGGTATGTTATACGGTATCAGCGATAAAGAGTATATATTATACAGCGCGTTGAAAGGTACGTTATACAGTATTAACGACCAAGTTAAATAGCGCATTATTTGGCGTCGGAGGCCTGAGGTTAAATCGGCATATACGTTGTAGGACGCGTTTGACGACGTGTTATACGGCATCGAACACCTAATGTTAAACCGGTTAATATATAATATAGCTCGTTAAATAGGCGTTATACGGCACCGGTAATATAAAATAAATCATACGTTAATTTCAAGGGTACGTTGAACGATGCTGGTAATTTAAGGTCGAATCGGCCGATACGTTATACGGCGCGTTAAACGTCGCGTTACCGGCTAGCGTTTGGCCCATGTATTCGGTTGGTAAGGCTCGCGTTTCGCGTTTAACTAGTGGAACGCCGTAACCCTTATAATATTCGGGTAAAAGGGGGGTATAATATAAACTTAAGCTATTAGCTCTTAATTTTATAGGTTACGTAATTATATACGTAATGAGATGAGTAATACCCGGTTTAAGCCCGGTCCGGGTACGGACCGAGTATGGTTCATATACGGCACGTGTAACAGTATGTAACAAGCTAAGCGTTAATCAAGTACTAGCCGGATACGGACTAGGCACGGTCCGTACACGGCACGTATAAGGGTATGTGACGGGCTGGGCACTCGCTAGGCACTGGCTATGCCCATAGGTCCTATACGGTGTGTCACGGTAGCCTCTTCTAGTATTCTACCGTACCTCAATAGTAAACTCCATTTGGAATCTACTTGGCTTACCATTGTAGGTCGGACCATAACACCTTGAAAAATGATAGAATATTCAAAAATATAGAGCGCCATATTCTGTAGTATAGCCACTCCGTTTACTGTTATTTTAAACTATAAAAACTTGAAATACTTTATAATGACGAGAAGACTTTTGGAAAAATCAACACGTTAATTAAGAATTTCTTTTTTTCAATTTGTTTTACATTTATCTATAATGAAAGAGCGGCTTGAATACCACCCGATACGGTATTGCGAAAATAGTAAACATCTTCAAACACTTGTTTCATCTTCGCTATTTTAACCGGGAATTACGTCTTACTTACTTAGAGTAGTGAATTACCTCTCTACTTTCGAATTTACATATCTCCTACCTCACTATCGTTTGTAAATTCATTTCCGAAGGTTTTCAAAGTTTAATGCATCACAAGTTTTACCATAATTCGGATACTATTATTGCTCAAAATATTATATAACCCCACTCAATTCGTATAATACATATAGTTAACTGTAATTTCCCTATAGATATTCTTATTGACAAGAACCAAATATTGCAGGTATTAATTTCGAAATGTATAATAAATGATAATAATTACGTTTTATATTTCCGCAACCGAATATAAATACCTATTTTCAATCCGTTTACTATCTTATTAACTCAAGTTACGTGAGATGTATTTATAAAAGACCAACATGGTCGCAACTTTACTATCGTTATATTTTCGAAAAAAAGTTCTTTTGGCTAGGTTATATCATATTTTTCAGAGTTTTCGACATAATTATAATGTTTACAAACGAATGGACTATCGGAGATATAATTAGAGAAAACTTTGGAAACCCTTATTCATTTCAGATCGAACTTAAAGCAAGTTATTCGTTAACTTCATAGTCGGCATCTCTTAAAAACATATTTATAACACACATTATTTCATAATAATTACGAGTTGTTACGATTAATATGATAATTTAAAAGTTTTATTAATCATACATTTAAATCTGATATTAAGCGACTTATGGATTATTATTAGTGATTTGATAGGTTTCCTTATAAAATTGTCAATAAATATAACTCAAATTAAACGGGAGATTTTTGAAAACCCTTCTAAGACTCAACTATAGTATAAAACCATTTAAACATTACATTTTACCGCAAAATGAAAAACATAACTAAATGGGCTCAGTAGGAGGTTTTAATTTACCTACACTTTCTCGTTATTCATACTTAATTTGACGAAAATTATTCTCCTTTAAATTTTTAATCAGTATGAAATCGAAATATAACGATTATTGTGGATATTACTAGATATCACTATAGTTAGCAAGTGTAGAGAAGCACTTTAGCAGAGTGTATATTAGAGTGCCACGGTCTAGGTGAAATCTTATAAGCTTTCATCTAAGTTTTGTACTCTGTTGATGCTTATTTTAGCGCTTGTTTCATTTCACAATCATTTTTGTATATCATACTATCTTTTTAATACGTCGACGTTAATACGTAACCGATATTGATTAGTTTCCAATTGAATCGATTATAGGTAACCTAGAAAAAAAAAAGAACTTCAGTTGAATACTTATAGCGGGATGTTATAGCAATCATAATTGTTTCGTGTTTCAATAATACGATTTATGAAACTATGCGGAAGTGTAAAGAGATTGAAAAACCTTAAGTGGCTTTGAAAATGAAGATATTGAGTAAGATATCATTAACTCGGTTAATACCCTTTGATTATTAGAAGCCCCTTTATATTACCATTTACTCAGTTGGCTCTTTGGACGTATCCGGGAATTTATTGGAAAGCTTCCTATCGAGTATCGGCTACGTAATCCATCAAGTTTCAGACTTTTTCATTGGGTCCTATCCGATTAAAAATAGCTTTCGTACCGATGACTTATATCTTGGAAGCGCCCAAAATAGCTTTTGAATCATTGGTAATAACATTGAAGTGCTCAAAGTCACACACGGCATTCTTACACAATATTTAAACTCTTGTATATAACTCCTTACCTTGGTATCCAATACTTTATTTTTCTATATACCGCTTATTTGATTTGATACTTGTAACGTTTGAGTTTATAAGCCGTTTAGTTTGTGTAAAACTTGCAAGCATTGAATCACTAGTTTTTGAAATTTTGTTACATTTTATTTTCCTTTCATTTGTATATTTCAAACGATCCATGTTTGATTTGAAACGCATTGTTATATTTTATCTTTCTATAATTTGTTTATTGTGCAGATTTTCACGTTATTTTCAAACCCATTTAATTAAATGATTTTAAGCGTATACAAAACCTTATTATTATATTATATTTAGAATAGTACCTTGTATACTACGTTTCCATTTTCATAGCTTTATTAACGAAGAGCTTCAATAAATCTGGAGGGTATATAGACATTTTTTTCTCGTGTAAAGCTTTTTGAGAGAGCTTTTTGAAGTCTATTGATTTTAATCTGTAGGATAATATAATCGAAGTGCTGGTAGGGAATTTAGGATTTTGGGCGGTAGATACATATATTATAAACGTGATTTTTAGTTATTGATAGTAAAAGACTTAGGGGTTTGATGTATTTGATGGTTTTAGGGAATAGATTTTGGATTGGACGTTGGAAGTGTAGCGTATAGTATATAAATTAATTTTGAAAGTGTTATAGGTATAATTAGCTACTAAAAACATCAATTGGCCTGGTGATAAAAACGGTTGCATCATAGAAACGTTAGATACTATAGTCCAACTTGATGAAATGCCAAGTTGCGACGACAGGAAACTGTTGGAAGTGGATCTTATGATAGGATACTAATTGAAATAACGTAAGAAATAGCTTATTGAAGATATACGTAACTAGTAATTACATGGACCCACGTTTCGTACATGAAGTATAAGACGTTTAACAAATTTAATTGCATTTCGCAAAAGGTTGATGAACGTTGGGGACAAATTTATATGAAAAAAGGAAAAGCCGCAGAGGTTATCCTTCATTAGGGTTAAAACGTACCCGCTTTAGCAAGCACCTTAGAAAATTGATATGGGTCAGCCCACTTCTAGATCAAAAGAGACAACCTTTTTGACCACACCAAAATCGGCCCAAACCAAGGACAAGATGTTTCTGGAAAAAATATAGAAGGTAATGAAAATACATACTAACCTTGCGGACCAATATTCATAAAATATAACCTATATCATGATCGATTAACTTACTTATTCCACACTAATAGAAGTATTCTATAAAATTTACAAACTTGGTTCAACTGTAGAAAAAAATTAAAAATTATAACGTCCAATTGAACAATATACTTGATAATAAAATTCGAATGATGTTAAATACTTGTAAACGATTCAATATCAAACCTTTGCATCTTTATATCATTTTACCCAATATTTTGATTGGGTAAGTGCATGAATGATATATATAATATTTTATACACATCTATACGTTGATAAAGTATTACAATCATTTAAAAACTTATTTCGATACAGCGATCAATTACGTATTATAAAATAGGAATTGAACGGGAATTATATAGACATTTGTCAAAAGCTAAAGTGATGATGCAAATAAATAGTAATGAAAAATATTCACTATTTGATTGGTAAAGTTGAGTAAATGTCAGGAATTGCTTGGACTGAAGAATAAAAGAGACAAATTATTCATTTAAGTAGTTACGAAAATTTGTGATAGAAATTGGAACTTTAACTTAACATTGTTTTAACCAGGAAAAGACTTGGAAGCTTTGTGTATGAGATTTATAACATTACTCAAAAACTTGATAAATCGATAAACGAGTAGTAAATTAGTATTTGTAGCTAGGAAAACCAAGCATAACAGTTTGTAAATTATAATGGAGGACCTTATTACAACGATTTACTACGTCTTAGATCCACGATTTAAGGTGTATTCGAGGAATGAAGACTTTAATCCGAACTTTAAATACGGATTTAAGGGTCATAAAAGTTAACGAGAATGTTTCGAAAACTGTCGATAAGGTCTCTGCCTATTTCACGTGAAGTAAAAAGTGTAGAAGAGTAATTATAAGATTGGTATTGTTGTAGTAAAAGATAGATTGGTCAGGAAAAATCATTCCAGAGAGTGAACACCAAGGATAAGAGGTTATAAACCTCTTATCCGGGTAGTGACCCTTTTGAAATTCGCTTTAGAATACCCCTTCAAGACCGCTTCACGCATAATATACTCTGAAAATGCAATTTGCAGCGTATCATGTTATTATGCACTCTGCAAAAGTGCAGCCTGTAGCGTGTCACGTTATTGTACACGCTACATGAGTGTATTTTGTAGCGTGATGAACTGTCACCTAAATATACTAACTATAGTAATGTATAATAATATCCATATAAACAATATTTTTTTCTCCTTTCATACGTTTCGTATACATAATCTAGTGGTGATAGTATGGTTATATTATGGTTCGTATTTGTAATTCAGTAGTAATAGTATAGTTTTAGTGTGGTCCGCATTAGTCGTTTAATAACGATATTTCTAATTGGGAATAATAGTGGTAAATACCATTGTTCTAAGAAAAACTTCTTTCTTTTTTCTTTCTTTTTTTATTTAGTAAAGCATTAATGTCAAGAATTTGGTAACGTGACCTTCCTCGTAACGTTCTTAGGTGTGGTAGCTATTAAAAATATCGTTTATATTGTAAACACATAATCTGTATGGTTTATTTTCGTAAAATCGGGTTTGATTCAGCTTTTGGAACGCTTTGTAGTAACAGAAACGTATCTAAGTTATTTACTGTAGCCGTAAGGGGCGTATAAAACGTAATATCCAAAGTGTTTGTTATCATTTAGTCCGTCTGGTCTTCCAGATCGCGTTTCAAAGTATTGTAACCCGGTTTGTCCTTAAAGCCAAGGGCCGGATAGCTAAAGATAGCCGCTCTTGTATTAAGGTTTAATTACGTATAGTGTACTAGCTATTCCTCCTCTTGATGCTGCGGCCTGGATTACGTATTTAGACTCTCCTTTTCTTGAGATTGCGGCCGAGACTACGTATCCAAACCTTCCTTCTCTTAAAGATGCGGGCCGGAAAGCGTATCTTGACCTCCCTTTTTTTGAGGTCGCGGCCCAGACTACGTATTCAAACCTCCCTCCTCTTAAGGTCTCAGCCTGGATTGCGTATCCAGATCTTTCTTCTTTTGAAGACGCGGCCCGAAACGTGTGTTTAGACTTCCCTTCTTTTTAGGTCGTGGCCCAGACTACGTATCCAGACCCTCCTTTTCTTCCTTTCCTTCTTTCTCATATAGCTTTTCTTTTACTTGATGTTATAGCTTAGACTGTGTAGTATCGGATCTTTTTATGCCTTGCGGTTGTATATTGTATTTAACTCTTCGTTTCGTTCATATATATTTTACGACCTGTTTTTTACGTCATGTCAGGTATTATTCTTTTACAAATTCTGTTTGATATATATCTTTATCTTTCAATTTAGTAGATCTATAATTTGTGTTATTTTGTATAGGGCCTTTAAAAGTCAGCTATTCGCGCCTTCTGGAGTATAAATATATTTAGTTAGTAATAGTATTCGTAAGTCTTTAGCAATGAAGGGGTTTACTATTTACTGCATGTTTAACGTCCAGTTCGAAATTCTTTCATGGAAATTATCTAATATATCAGGTTCTTAGGTTTTCTCGCAATAGAAAAAGAATACGGTTAATATATACGTGTTTGTAATGTATAGGTTTGGTTTTTTTTAACTGGTATATCGATGGTGTTATCTTAAAGACCCAAGTTTATTTCCTATATTATAACCTTTTTGATTCCCATATAATCGACTAAAAGGTTAAAGTAAGTATTGGCTTCCTTCGGTGTTATTAATATTGTGGCTATGGCTGTAAGTATTTTAGATCGGTTAGGTATAACGATTCCTATATGTATCTGGTATGTTAGAGTGGAGTAAGTTGATGATATCGTGCCATGGGTAGTTTTGAGTACTCTTAGATTTCAAAATGTAACGTAATTCGTTTTTCAAACGGTAAATATAAAGTAGATAGGAGAATGAAGCGGTCGAAATAAAATTACTAACGTTTTCGAATATGAATCAATTTCAAACAATACGTACATAAAAAGTAACTATAAAATAGTTAGGCGTTTTAAATTGATTTTGTTACATTTGGTAGCGTTATACTAGTTTAACGGCTAGTAAAAATTCAACGTTGTAATGGCTAAACTCGAAATATATAAGGCGAACATGAAAAGACAGATAGATTAAACCTAAAAAGGAAAGGTAATATGGGTATGAGGAGGTATATTGTAGGTTTAGTGTATAGGTCTTGGTTCATATTTGGTAAGCGGTCTGCATTGTCGTATTGTAGACGCTTTTGCTAGAGCTAACGGTTTAGTTGTTTCGTTTAGCGTCGTTTTTAGATTTCGTAAACGGTTTGGATACTGTATTCGTAACCACTACTTCATTTCGTAAGCGGTTTAGATGTCGAATTTAAATCGGATAGGTTCTAACGAAGGGTTTCGAAACTTATTGGTTTTGGATTGCGTAGCTTAGTGTATAATAAGACGCCTTTCAAAAAGTTCCTGGGTAAGTTAAAACGATAAATAAGGGTTAATAATGGCATAACTGTGATTTTAGTAAATGAAAAGCTAAATAAAGGTTAATGATATTGTGTTAAAGTTATTCTTTTTAAAGTTACTTAACTTTTACAGTTTCTATACACATCCTATATAATTTTTATCAAAACGTATTGTTGAAGTATAAGTAGTTAGGACTGTTGTAACATCTTGTTACAGGTATTTAACTTGTATATATATTTTTTCTAGGATGTTTGTAGTTGACCGAATCGTTTATTTATTATTATCGGTAAGGTCTTTATTTATTTCACGTAAAGTAAAAAAAGAAAAAGAGTAATCATAAATTGATATTGTTATAGTAAAAGATCGATTAGTTTGGAAAAAGAATTTCATAGAATATACGTTACGAATAAGAGGTTATAAACCTCTTATCTGGGCAGTGGTTTTTTTGCTAGACGATTTGGAATACCCCTTCCAAACTGCTCCATGCATGATGCACTCTGAAAGTGCGATTTGCAGCGTGTCACATTATCATGCACTCTGTAAGGGTGCAGCTTACAACGTGCCACGTTATTGTGCACGCTGTAGAAGTGCAACTGGCAGCGTGATGCACTACCACCTAAATATACTAACTATAGTGATATATAATAATTTCCACAGAAACCGTAAATAAAGTGCAAACCAACCCGGTATCCCTATAATAAGAGACAAAGCTTTTTACGTAAATTAAACCTACCATTATCTTGAAAGAATATACAAAGGCTTACAAGTCCCTCAAAATGGTTCCTAATTTACAATAAATTCGTCTTTCAATTGTTAAATCATCTGGTATACGAACAAATCCACGTTAAAAATAAATCTAAGCTGATTAATTACATAAAATTTGGATGAAAGAAAACTTTCCTGCTTATATTAACGATTAAAAAGGAAATGAAGAACAACTAGTATACTTTATAAAAAAATTTGGGGAAAAAGGCGAAATTTCCGCAACGGCTCGATATAAAAAGCGGATAAACATATATTTATAAACCTATAAAATGCTTTATTTCTACGTGAAGTGGATTATAATGAAACCCGCGGCGTCTTAAATGCCAATATAACGTCGTGATTTACATTTTATAATAGGTATGATTGCCGATTTCAGAATATAATACTAGAATTCAACATGACAGAAATCTCGACCGTTGGAAAACAATAATTCAACGCTTTTGTGACAAAATTCCCCGAATTCTTACTCGAACAAATAAATAAATATCGCGAAGTTTTATTCGATAAAAGCAAGGTATCGCGACTGGTAACAGTAATGCTAAACATATAATTCGGACCGGTTAAGTTTCATATAATATAATTTGAAATATGATAATGTCTTTCAATGACTAATAAAAATTGATTTGATATCAAAGTAATAATTATGATGAATTAATTTTTAAGACTCAAATCGTGTATTTATTTCGCTCCAAATAAAGTTTAGATGTTTGTCATTGTAAATTAAGGTAGAAACAATAAAAACCGTTTATTCAACGCAATCAAGACTGCGTATACTATATCAACATTTCGAGTAACCGGCCTCAAAATACCTTTTAGGGCTTTTTAGCACAGCGAGTTATATTAATCCAGGAAATGAGTCTTTAGAAGCCATAAAGAAGTTCTGATACGAATTTTAACCATCTTTCTAAGCCCTTTGACGATGAAAATTCCGCTTATAAAACAATATCAACCCTTATTGAAGCGTTATTATCAACATTATATACCTCAATGGATAGTTCTTCTTTTATCTAATCAACTTTATAACGTCTTTCAAATCTGTTAAGTTGATGCGAAACTTTTTAACGATGGATTGAAAAAAATCTTTAACGAATTGTTAGGTTAATATTTATTTTATACCTGTTAATTAGATTGCCATTAATATAGAAATAGCTTTCAATTTTAACGAATAGCGAATGAAGGTTAAGATAACCGGTAACTAGTATATTGAAAATACCGGTGAAGGCGTGTGGGGGTATTAGCAAGTATAAATGATATTATGGATTACTTAAAAAAACGTATACAGTATTTTTCAAATCGTGAGAAGGAACAAATTTAAAGGAATTCATTTTATAGATATCTGTAAGCGTTGTAAACATTACATTTAGTCACATTGGACTTTTTTTTACATTATTTGTATTCTATATATACCCAAATGTTTATATAAATCCAGTATAGTTACAAACCACGATTGAAAAAGCAAACATGATTGTAAAAAATTATAGGAGTTTTACATTTTTCAAAGGCTGAAAACGATATTTCAAAGGTTTTATCAATCAAAAAAAACCTGCGAAAAATAGTCTTTTTGGAATTAACGTTATAACTCGAGGTTTTCATTTGAAAAATAAAGAAAATATAGATTGGCTTTTCAAAGATCAGCGATGTTACGGGATACTATGTATCTGTAAACTTTTCGCATGGTACGAGTTCTCTTTATTAAATAATGATAGAAAAATAAAAAAAGGAAAAGTTAAAAGATTTTTTTTAAAGTATGACTTGCCAAATAACGATAATGTTGGAACAATATTGACTGATATTATTAGCAGGTCAATTGCAGTATAGTCAGTCAATTTAACTCACAGTAAACTTGACTGTACTGACTGCAAGTCAATTGATTGTGGAGTTCCCGATTCGGTCTAGGGCATGGGCCAAGCAATTAGGTATAAAAATTACTGTGCAGACCGGCTAGCGGTCTGCCAATCTTAGAACAATACATTCACCACCTAACTAATGCAATAATACTGTTACTTCGACCACAATTCGAATCGACAATGTTGTAACGATCTAAGCCCCTACTAACATTCACGACTTTATTTAAGTTAAACATTTTAGGCCTTAGAATTATTGCTTCCCTTGTCTTCTATATGTTTATACCGTTTTCAACATTTTTTTTCCCAGTTCGAATCCGCTATTTACACCGTTACATACATTTTTTTTCGCAGTTCGAATTCGCTATTTGCACCGTTTTCTACATTTACTCGTGGTTAGAATACTCCATTTATACCGATCTCCACGTTTTATAATAGTATATGTTGGTAACGTCTCTAATATATAAACGTAACAGACGAGTAATCAAAATATTAGTATTATAGTAGTAAGATAAAGATATATAGAAGGGAGAAGAGGCATATGAAGATTGTATGCCTTGGGTGAGAGCTTATAAGCTCTCACCTTGAGCATAGAACTCTACTATGCACTTTGCTAATCTCACTTTTAAGCAGTGGTATAAAGGGTAAATCCTACAGCTTGACACATTATCATACACTTTGAGGGAGTAAATTTTGCAACTTGATGCAATAACATGTGACCTTTATGGTAATCCTTACGTATACTAACTATAGTGATATATAATAATATCCACAGTAGAATTATTTTATTTATATCACTTTTACAAATTTTTCTCTATTTTGATTCACTATTTGCCTCGCTTCTGATATATTTCTATTTATTTCGACTTTTGTAAATAATGTTTTCATTGTTTATTACCGTTTTTCGTTACGTTTTCTTTTAAATAGAAATTACATCATTATACAGAAAAATGAATTATAATCGTGTGCGCTGGTTCGGATGTAGAAACAAGAAGTTAATCGCTACCAAAGGGTAAAGCAAAGAGCGGCGTCACGTCCTTAGTATCTTTTCCACCACCATCTCCTCTAGTATTAAAGCCACAACTATTACCGTTATTAACGTCCACACCGATGTTACCGAAGGTGTAACCCAAAGCTTTAGGTCGTATACCTTTGGGTAATAGTGCGGGAGGATCTTCACCATCTTTACCGAGATGCGCGATAACGTCATCAAATTCGCCTGCATAGTATATAAGTAGACTCTAATTTCAGGCGAAGATAACGGTTGACGTTTCCTTAGTCCACTGCTTAACTTTTATTACTAATTAATATCGGCTTATTTTAATTCCTTACTCAAATGGTTATTTTCAAAAGCGCCTTTGATAATATATCTATATAAGTAAAGGATTCATATTCACTATCAGAATTATAAATTCAAATTGAACGTATTGTAAAAATAATGAGATTGTTACATAGCCTCGGCCTATGGCCTCAAAACCACTGGAATAGGGGTATATCCGTTACCAGTTCATTTACAACAGTAATAACGGGCTAATTAACCCCCGTTTTGGTAATAATCGTTAATAAACTTACTTGTAGCCGCGGACGCGATATACGGTACATAAAGTGTGTCTATTATCGTTCCGGAGTTACGATTCCGGGTATGCCATTTTAACGCCTTATATGTTAAAAAGTCACTGCGACGCATTTTATCGAGATGTAACTCGAAATACCATATGAGATGAGCTTCAGTTTCCTCGTTTATAAGGATATTGATATAATATAATATACAGGAAAAATAAGAAATACAGACCGCATTACAGTTTCGTTAAACTACATTTTTGATGGCGAAAGTAAACAGTTCTTATGGGTAATAGAGTCTTTCCCGTAAAAAAAACGGAAAGTTTATAACTTTAGGAACCCTCCGCTCTTCCATCTTAAGGTTGTGTAAAGGAGGGAAAAAGGAAAACCGGAAAAGGGAGTAGTAGATTCGTCGGCAACGACGATGGAGGACGCAATAAAAATAAAGGTAAGTGTTGGAAATATATTACATGCAGTGCAGTAGGTTAACTTTACTTATAGTCAAGTTGTCTGTACTGCAAGTGTATTGCTTTGTGGAGACTTACCGCATTGGATGTAAGTTGAGTGCAGTACGCTGTACTTTACTCTAGGGCATGGGCAAAGTAATTAGCCATACAAATTACAGTGTAGACCGACTGGTGGTCTGCTAAACCTAGAATAATACATCCACCATCTGACCACGCAATACTATTGTTAATTTGAAAACCAATCGAATCGACAACGTTGTGACGACTAAGGCTTACTAACACTGATCAGTGCTTACCTACCAGGTTAAGTACATATAAGCTAAGTAGAAGAAAAAGCTACTTTCCAGTTGTTACGCTTTGTAGCTACATCTGCTAGAGTAGAGGAAAGATTTTTACGAAGAGCCTCTATTAGTACTACGTTAGTCCTCAACGGCAATCTGGAAGTAGGCGACGGTATTGCTACTTAAAAACACTAAGAAATATTTATTAATCTTTTTTAAAGATCGTTGAGATTGACCGCTAAAAGTCGTAAACAACAAGTTAGCAAACGGCCAAGTTAGTATTATTACGGTTGTAACTACTGTAAAAAAACGACTAAGTTTCTACGCCAAACAACAATAACAAATAACCTCTAACCTTTACCATTACTAGTAACCTCCAACCTTACCTTCTATACCAAAAATTTACCCTGTTTTACTATTTTTACTCCCCACGTCACGATATTTATCAAGTTCGTTACTTTGAACGAAAAACACTAAATTGCGCCAAAAAAGCCACGGCAGGCGACTCCACGCTAAATCGCCAAGTTTCCACGCGACTTTACACCAAAACACCAAGACTCTACCCTCAGGATCACCAAGTTTTTCGCTCTATACGCCTGTCAAGATATCTGCCTCCAATGCCTACTTTAAAGCAATCTCTAACCTTGCCTGAAAAAAAGCAATTAAAGCCCTTATTTACTCTTTTACCAAGATTTACGACGAGAACCTCTAAGCGTTAAATGTTAACGAAAAATTAACCGAAAAACACTTTATCAACTTCGTCGAATATTTTATCGTTAAGTATAACATTAGCTACGACCTTGATCGCTCTTTTAATAAATACCACGATTTCTTTAACGACTAGATAATTAATATATAGAAAGTAATTCAAAAAAGGTTAAGTTAAAACCTTGATCCGAGCTAAAGGAACGAGGGATATTTATTTAAGAATAAAGCGTTATAACGTTAGCCCAAGCTCTTTTCGACTTGGCCTAACTTAACGAATACACTTACAACACACAGTTTGAAGAAAAAGGTATTAAAGAACCTTACCGCCCTTATACGCGATTCAAGGGACCCCTAATTTATCCCTAGCTAAGCTAAACCTTTTTATACGTTGGCGATAAGGAATATATTAATTTTCTCAACGGTTCAATACCTTTACATGACAACGCGGAATACGTTTTTTGCGGCGAAAAAACACGTAAATTAAGGGCCGCTAACACGGCTAGAGGTATTAATGTTAACGCTTTACATCAGTCAATTAAATAAGATCGTTAGGCCCAAAACCTTTAAACACCTATTTCACCTTAGCAACCCAACCATTAAGACTCTTAAAACTCTTTTCTTTTTCAGATACACCTACGCGCGCGAACCCACTATAGGTTCTACTATAAGTCTTTACCCCTTAGGCTAAGGGACTAGTAATTTCTTTAATACTGTATTTCGAAAGCCCCAAGGTTTAAACTACTAGAAAATACCATTCAAGATTGTGATAACTATCGCGACCTTCCTTCAAAACCTATTAAAATAGTTAATATTAACTACAAACTTATAAGGGACTCCGCTAAGATTTGGAATGATACAGAAAAGTATAACGGGAAACCTTGTAACCTTTTCGACACTAAGATAATACCTTTTCTAAATATTTACAAGTGAATAGAGATTTTACCCTTTAGTTTCTACTTAATATTCCTAGGAATCCTTATAGGTTACGCCAAAGACTACTACTTAACATTTTTGACAAGCGCTACCACGTTTCGCAAGATTTATAATAGCATAAAGGGCTATTTGGAACACGAAGTTTACCTCGCGTAATACTTTATAAACTAAGTTATTACAAGGTGAATTACAATAATGTCAAAAATGAAAAAGGAGGAATTACTAATGGATGTTTTTAATTAAATTCTTAATAAGTTGATGATATATTAAAAAGTAATGGCGAAGGCCTACGCTGGTGAAGCCACACTTCGCTTTCAGGTATGAGCAGCTGTTACGAACATTAGTTAATTCGAATACGTATTACAACGCCCAAATGCTACCTGTAAAGGCTTTTTTAACCAGTTGCGTTCTTCGTTTGCCACCATGATAGCACGTATATCAAACTCGCTCAGTATTTATTTCCAAGTCGGCAACTTCCTTATCGTGAATAAGAAAGACCTTACAGTAGTTAATTATATTAACTATTAGTACGGGCGCCTACAACGCCTAAGGTTAGGCCCCTCAACTTCGGCTCTAATCTAGAGGTAGAATTTATGCTGGCGTTAATAAGATTAAGGTAGACTTGTTAACCGTAAGCACTATTGTCGTAATAATGGCAAAAGATATTGGATTTTTAATAAGACTAGTTGCTAGTAAACTCGGTACCCCCCCCCCCCCCACTGAATATAACAATAGAAAAGAAACTTGCTACGTCTAATACCCTATTACTTCGAAATAAGATTATTTGGATTAAGTTGTAGACGCTGAATGCAATAAGCTAATTAATATCACTAACTTTCCCAAGAAGATCAAGTGGCACGAAAATATTGCTTTTGATACAGCGGCTCAATAACTAGCCTATCATGCCCTCCTATACCGTTTAAGTGATGAAAACCCTTAACTTTGCCCTAACCATACCCCTAATTATTTATACACCTTTAACCTTCGAGATTGTTACGCGGATTATACGTTTTAAGGTATTATGCCAAATACTAGGGCGGTAAAGTACTTGACAGGAGACTATTCTTAGTATATGACATTGCGAAGAGAAGGTATTATGGATACTGAAATTGATAGTTACGATGTTAGGAAGGTTAAAGTTGGCTTTAGCCCAGGAGAACAGTTATCGTCATTGGTGATAACGATTAAGTTTTATATCCTTAAGTTTCTTACCCCTTTCCTACTTAGCTTAAAGTATATAAAGACTTTCGGCGTTAACGTTGACGTTAACGTAGACAAATTGATTAAAAATGGCTAAAGATTTTCACTCGCCTTTAAGTAGAGGCACCTATAGTTTTATCTTTAAAGCCCGGAAGTAATGGTGTTAAACATGATGAAACCGGAGATACGTCAACTACACCGACGGTTTAACCATCCAATTATTAATAAGTTATAAAAAATCCCAAAGTTTATAGGCTATAATGATATAGAATACTTTACCTTTGAATCTATGAAAAGCCTATGCCACAACTGTCAAACGTATACCTAAGCCCCTCAGAAATTTGATTTACATTAAAAACCGATAATGATTTTAACTACGAGATTTTTATTAATATATTTTACTTGGATAATAAGCCTATTTTTCACGTCGTTAACTTTGTACCCTCTTTTTATAGGATTAAGGTTTTAAGGTTCTTTTCGATAAAAGATATATAGAAAACGTTAAGAATACTATGGATTGACATATACATGAGTCTACCTATTGTCGTCGTCCACAATATTAATACCAACTTTATGGCGGTAAAGTTTCAAAAAGATGCCAAGTTAATAGGTATCTAGTGTAAATAGGTACTTACAAAATCTGATTGAAGTATTAAAAAGGTTAAAAAGGCATACACCTTACTTCGGCAAATGTACAATATCCTTACGTTAGAAATTAAAAAATTACGGACCCAGAGGTATGCCTAAAAATGGCAGTGAAAGGCCTTAATAACACCGTTTTACCTAACGTCTTAATGCCAACGCTCCTAGCTTTTAAATCGTACCCACGTCTAACGAGTAAATATCCGCCCTCAGTAAGTACTTAGAAACATGTTGTGGCCTACAACAAAACTTTGAAGGAACTACGAAGGGAATCGACACGCCGCCAAATCAATAACGCCCTTAACACTAGAAACGGTCCCTTAACGATCGATGTACTTGTTTTACCGTTATAAAGTAAAGTCCTAATGTAACGGGAGCCAAGCAAATAGGAAGTGCTATACAAGATATTAGATATTACAAACTATAAAATAGTTATTGAAATTACTAACGGCTTTATATCCTTTCAAGCTACTTAGGTTAAGCCCTATATTAGGGGTACTAAGAATGAAAACACTTAAGCCTCCCAAAAACAGCGACCGAGCTAGTACGAATCTCCTCTATCCATTATTAATAAGTTGATGAAACGCCGCCTGCGTGGGCGACCACCGAAAAAAAAAGGAAACATTAAAAAGGAGGAACATATACCGGGCCGTATTGATAATATTATTTAAGTAAGTAAAAAAAAGATAACGAAAACTTGTTAATAAAGCTTAGGGTATGAGGAATCATTAAAAATTTCGGATTTTTTTTTAAAAAAAGTAATAAGGTCAAAATCGACAGGTTACTCACTTAAAATATTATATAATTTGTACCGAAAACCGATTTCAACCTCCAAAACCTAAACGATACAATCTTTAGGTCAAGGATTATCTACGAAGTTAAGGGTAAAATTACAGGGCGGCTATATAAAAAGTTACAATTAATCGTTTAGGGATAGGACGATAAAAGCAAAGACTGGATCTTTATATAGTCGCCAACGATTTAAAAGATTAACTAATGTTTAGTAATTACCTTAGCAGCAAATTCAATAACTAAAATTAAAGGTAAGTTTATACTTAATAATCTTAATATTACGTAAGCCTATATACAGTTAACAACAGATTTACAAATAATTATATTACTAGAATTGCCGTAAGAGCTACGTGTTATTTACCCTTTAAACACGGTAATACGGTATGTTAAACCACTTTATGAGTTAGTTAAAACAATTATTTACTAATTTTCAACTTACTAGTCGTATTTCAAATCCCATCTAACAATTAAGTTATGAATATACGATCTGTATTTATTAGTAACGTAAAAAAAGACTTTGATATGATAAGTATGTAAACTGATGATACGATTTTCGTTGGACCGACTAGTTTTATAATATTAAAAAAGTAAGTGATCGAAAACTTGGTGTTTTGAAATCATAAACCGGTAACAACGTTAATGGAAAATAATTAACTTAACTTTAATAAATTGTTAATCCGTATATTTAATATTAATACCAGCCTCAACTTTCGCTAACAGTGCTAGAGCGTTATCCTTACCATAATCGATAAAACTAATAAAGTCAAAGCTTAAAGGTACTTGAAGTAACGTATACGGGGTAATTATATTACCTTTCTATACCAATCAAAAGCCTTTTAAGATTTATTCATTACGGTATAAGAACAAATACCAACGGATAATGACTTTAATCGACTGAATAAAAAGTTAAAGTAGTAGATACGAAACCTGGACCGCGAAATTAATATAGTGCTAATCGACCTTTCAAAGGCTAAGCTAATAATCTTTATGGATGGGTCTTTTATAAACAATACCAACTTATTTTTTTAAATCGGCTTTTCAATAACCCTTGTTAATGAAGATAAGCGGGAAAATCAATTGAGTATTACTGGTAACATAATTTACTAGACCATCGTCAAGTGTAAAAGGATTACATGAAACATATTAACATCGGAAATCTATAATATAATAACGGACTTCGATATAGGTATAGTATTATGAAAGACCTTTAACTAAATTACTAGGCAGCTACGAATTCCTCATATCCCGGTGGTAATCTATACCGACTTAAAAAGCCTTTTCGAATACCTTTTAAAGTTTGAAACCACTAGTGAAAAGCGTTTAATAATCGACGTAATAGCATTCTGTAAAGCCTATAAAGGGAAGAAAATCGAGGAGGTCTGATAAATCGATAACAAAAACAACCCGGCTAACGTCATAACGAAAGTATTGTTAAACAAAGCCTTAGAAAGGTTTATAGACGACAACAGGCTAACTATACGTATCGAAGGATACGTGAAAAGTCCGCTTGGAGGGCTACGTAACGACGGACAGAAATATGCCGGCAAAATATAAAATTGCCAGGGAATTAATGATAGTAATCTGTTTTAGTAGCACAGTTAAAGTTAAGACTTGCAAAGATCTGTGACATAAGTGTTATAACCCAGACAGAGGTTGGGCCAGGAAGCAGGCCAGTATACAACACTGCGCTACTAGAAAGCCTGAAGTCTAGAATCAGGTGGGGAACTTCTCTTATGTCAGCAACCCCGGACAGGGAAGGACCGATGGGACCGACAGCGGTCCAGTCGATTATACAGGACCGATGGGACCGACAGCGACTCCAGCGGTCCAGTACTAAAGACGGTATGAAGGCATGGATATATAAGGACACGGTCATCACCACACAGATAGTATTTCCTTCATAGCTCTTCAGTTGTCAATCTAAGTATTCAGTCTACATACCTGAATAGCCTAACGGCTAGTGATCATTCTACAGCACGAACAAACATCTTCTGATATTGCGCCTTTGTTACTTCTGCTACCTTACTGCTAACATAAACCCCCTGACACCTATTTACTCACGGGTATATAGTATGATCATTACAGTAAGAGCTTTTTGTAAAAGTTGATAAACTCAGACCTCGGAGCGGCGGTGCAATTAAAGCTAAATAGGGTTAATTTACATATAATTGGGTGCAATTTAATATGGAAATCAACTGGAATTAACAGGGGTCTAGCTAGTTAACGATGAGGCAATTGAGTGGCAACCGAAAAAAATTGGTCAACCACACTAGCGTACGCGTACAAACTGAAAAACTGCTAGTGTTAGAATAATATTACATGCAGTGTAATAGGTCAACTTTACTCACAGTAAAGTTGACTATACTGCAAGTGTATTGCTTTGTGGAAACTTACCGCATTGGGTATAAGTCGAGTACAGTACGCTGCACTTCACTCTAAGGCACGAGCTAAGCAATTAACCATACAAATTACAGTGTAGACCGGCTAGCGGTCTGTTAAGCCTAAAACAATACATCAACCATCTAACCACGCAATACTACTGTTACTTCGAAGATCAATCGAATCGACAATGGTGCAACGTCTAAGGCCTACCAATAGTAAGGTTTAATAATATTAAGCAAATGAACGCGAGGTTAAAGGTAGCGACGATAGCGACGATAACGGCGCAGCGGACTATGGTAACAGCCGCGTTTTATCATTTACGCTCCCGCGCTAAATGGCGCCTAACAACCCTTTTTTTAAGCGGTATGTATTTACGGGCGAGGTTAATATATAAATTTGGTTAAATAACCTAATTATAGGATCGTTGTAGAATAAATAACAGAGATAGTAAATTAATTTAATATACGTTAATTAAACTAATCAAAACTTACGTTAACAAAGAGCGTGCGTCATTTAAGGGAAAACCAAAAAAGGTTTACCAAAATTAATAACGATATATTTTTTGATATTAACTTTAAAATATGTAACACCATAACCACTCCTATAAGACTATACCCCTACAATACCTACGTAATTGCACCTTTATAAGGATCGCCAACTATACCGCCACCGATTACCTAAACCAATTAAAGCTCTATTATAATTACTATAGCGATTAAAATTGTTATTTCATACCTTTACAATTTATACGACAACCAAACTATTATTACTAAATTACAAATACTGTCGGTAAGGTCTTTACCTATTTTACGTGAAATAAAAAGAGTAGAAGAGTAATCATAAGAATGGTATTGTAGTAAAAGATAGATAAGTTTAGAAGAAGCATTCCAGAGAGTGCACGCCACGGATGGGAGGTTATAAAACTCTCATCCGGGCAGTGGCCCTTTTGCCGTGCGCTCTGGAATACCCATTCCAAACCGCTCCACACATGATGCACTTTTCGTCTTGCAAGAGTGCAGCCTGCAGCGGGACACGTTATCGTGCACTCTGCAGGAGTGTACCTTGCAATACAGTGCACTGCTACTTGGTCTATGTATACTAGCTATGAGGGTATATAGTAATATCCACAGATACATATTATACTATAACCAAACTATTATTACTAAACTACGGATATAAACTATATTATGACTAAACTATTATTACTAAACAACAGGCAGAAACTACGTTATAAATTCCACTAGTATTACTGAATAACGAATACAGGCCGTAATAGAAAAAAATATTACTCGTATAAATATTACCATATATTTTTATAATTCGTCAGCGGCTACGCTACAAAGTATATCTTTGCAACGTATTCGGTAACGTGCTACTTTAAAAGGTACATTCCTGCAAAGTGTATAATAATATGGCACTACTTAAAAGTGATATCCACAAAGTATATAATAATGTGCCACTGGCTAAAAGTGGCATTTGCAAAGCGCACGGTAAAATGCTACTGCCTAAAAAGGAAATCCGCAAAATGCATGATAAAGTACCACTGCCTGAGTAAGAGGTTATAACCTCTCACCTATAGTGTGCACTCTCTTTATGCCTTTTCTCCCTTCATCTTATCTTACTACTACAATTCAATACTAATTTTTACGATTACTCTTCTACTCTACATTCACGTGAATTAGGCAGAGACTTTACCGACATTAATACTTTTATAAAAAAACAAATCTCCAAAATTTGTGAAATCTTTTATAATAAAGCCCATCAACCCTAATAACATGTACGAAATACTCTTATTTCAAATTATAAATATTAGTATTTTATATCTTGAATATAATACTTAAAGACTGAAATAAATGTTGTTATTCCAAATAATGAAACCATAAATTGTCATTATATCAACCGGCAAACGCAACTGAATAATATAATTCTACACTTTTTATAAGTTTGAAAGCTTTACGTAAATCTGTATATAATATACCTAAACTCGGAAATTTAGAAAATGATGTTTATCCTACACATTAAAATTGGGTTATAACACAAAATCTTATTTTTGTATCCCTATAGCCTTCTCGAAAACAGTTATATGTTTACAATATCGAGATTTTGATAGCTTTATTAACTTCAACATCCAACTTAACAATTAACCTAACCAACGTAAAGGTTGCTAGTTTAACTTCACTTCCAACAACAAAAATGAGAAGTCGACAATGTTGGAATATTGACTAGACTAACCCGCGAATTAACGCATGGGTTAACATACAAACGAATTAAATATACTATAACATTAACAACACAATTGTACTGCAGCCGTTTGCAAGCAATAACTAATTTAATTAACTTACAAATAACTTACAAAAGTCACAATCTAGATTCATAAGCCAAACCTAGCCACTTTACTTGCCGTTTAATAAGTACGGCTAAATAAAGGGCAACTGTCTGCAACTTGTACTATTTACTAAGTAACTGTCCAGTTACTCAAGGATAATGCCATCGACTTTTAACTCTTGATTTGTACTTGGTCCTACTATACCATCTTACTAGTAAAGAAAAGTAGCAGGACTTACCTACCTCACAGGTAAAGCCCTACCGACAGAAACCGTCTGCCAACCTCTTGCTATAAGTTGTCAATCATCTCGTGTTCATCTTGACCTGTCATTCTTGTGTACTTCCTGTGTACTATGTACTATTAGTCCGCCCATGTACCCCTGTCGACGTTGCAGTCAGTGCCTTCTAAATTTGGGGGCCATGAACGCTGGATTGCTAGGGTTTCTTCAGCGGCCATAGCGGGGTACAACCTCTTGAATGGTAGGCAGTGAACGCTGAGCACAAACACTACAGGGCAGAGACAACCTCCTTCGCTTCCTGCTCACCTCTTCGGCACACAATCGACACCAAAATACCAGCCCGGCCGACCCGTCCACGACTCAAAGGAAAGAACCAAGCCCCGAGCCGGGCGTCTACAGCAGCCACAACCACCACCAGCAACGCGCGCCAAACCGGCCCGCCCACCATGTCCATCCCCGTCCCCATCCTCGACACCCACATCCACCTCTACCCGCTCTCCGAAGCCGCCACCCTCGCCTGGAACACGCCCGGCCACCCGCTCTGGGGCCAGTACTCGGCCGCCGAGTACCGCGCGGCGACTGCGTCCTCGCACGACCTCCTCGCCGGCTTCGTTGCCGTCGAGGCCGACCGCGCGTCCGCGCCCACGCCCGCGCCCGGCGACGGCGACGGCGCCGGCTGGGCGCACGCGCTCGCCGAGGCCGGCTTCCTCGCGCGCGTCGCCGCGGGCCGCCCGCGCGCCGGCGAGGGCCACGCGCCGGCGGACGCGCCACGGGTCTGGGGCATCGTGCCGTGGGCGCCGGTGCCGGCGGGGGAGGCGGCGCTGGCCGCGTACCTGGACGCCGTGCGGGCCGCGTGCGCGCGGCACGGCGGCGCCGGCGCGTGGCGCCGGGTCCGGGGCGTGCGCTTCCTGTTGCAGGACAAGCCGGACGGCACGATGCTGGGGCCCGGGTTTGTCGAGGCCGTGCGCGCGCTGGGCGCGCGCGGGCTGGTGTTTGACGTGGGCGTGGACTTGCATCGCAGGGGCACGCGGCAGCTGGAGGAGGTGGTGGAGCTGGTGGGGCGGGCGCATGCGGGGCGGCGGATCGAGGAGAAGACGGTGTTTGTGCTGAGTGAGTCGGCCGTTCTCCTTCCCCTTGCGTGCGCGTAGGCGGCAGGAGGGGAGGGTGGCTAACGCGTGACCGGGCGCCAGATCACCTCTGCAAGCCGGACCTCACGACGCTCGACACCTCCGGCCCGAGCTTTATCGCCTGGCGCGACGCCGTGTTCACCCTCTCCAAAGCCGACAACGTCTACATGTAAGTCCGGCCAGTCCCTTCCTTCGCCCCCCCGTCCGCCTGCCCACACGGCCCGCCCGCCCAAGCTCGAACCATCTGCTAACAACGCCTCCTCCCGCTAGGAAACTCTCCGGCTGCTTCTCCGAAATGACGCCCGAGCTCGCCAACTCGCACCCCAACACCATTTTCGACGCCATCGCGCCCTGGCTCGCCGTCGTCGTCGCGGCCTTCGGCCCCGCGCGCCTCATGTTCGGCAGCGACTGGCCCGTGTGCACCGTGGGCGTCGCCGCCGACGCCGCGGCCGCCGCCGGCACGCCGTGGGACAAGTGGCGCCTGGTGGTGGAGCGGCTGTGTGTCGCGAGCGGCTTCGGCGAGGCGGAGACGCGGATGGTGTTCTACGAAACGGGGCGGCGGGCGTACGGCGTGGGGCCGCCGGAGGCGGCGCGGAGCGGGGAGGACCCGGTTCTGAGTGCCGGGGTGTGATTTGGGGGAGACTTGGGCCGGCCAGCATCAAGGTGGGTGGAGAGATAGCTGGCTTGGAGTTGGACGGGCTGGTTGGGGGACGCGAGGTCTGAGAATGTGATGGTGAGCAATCGCCACCAGACTCGATCATTGGTGCCTGCACCATTTTCAAGTGTGGCTGGGTTGCCTTCCTATCTTGAGTTGACTTCTCCCAAGTGTGGAGCCACCAGATTGGCGTATATAGGTACGCTGGATGGTGGCATTGATGCACCGTCCGTCCTTCACGTGCAGGAATCGAACAAAGTGAGGCCCGCTCGTGTGCGCAGTCTGGCACAGTCACATACTAAGTAATACGGTAGTTGACTGCTTCCACGGTGCTAAGGTTTGGAGTTCCTCGTGATGGTACAGTACGTATGCATCGCATCTAGCATGAGAATCAATCCTGCTGGGAGTCGACAGTCGCAAGCCCACCCAGCCAACTCACCTGCTCTGTTCAATGTATGCATCCAAGCTGAGACTGCCAAGTCACCACAATATATGGGTATCCAGCAGTTTGGGCATTGTCGGGGTGGCGGGGAGGCTCCACGCATGAGCACAGTCTTCAGATGGTCGGAAGTCTTTTTGCGTGCAAAAGGCGATCAAAAGAATATGAATTCTTCACTGGAATGAGGGGCCCTAGAGCATGTGAGGAAGACGAAGAATATGACATAGGCACCGCAGGCACTCAAGGCGAATATGTGGCGGGTGCTTGTAACTCCGTTGGGCCAATAACTGGTATCTTGGCTGGGGATAGAGTCAAGACTCAAGAGAAGCGAGAACCAGCAGAAGGTACACAGGGTATTCGGATGGGTTTGATTCCCTCCATCTTCCCATATACTGCCAGCCGTGACTCTTCTTCCTTTCTTTCCGTATCCACCGCACCGAGTCCTGACTGCTGGAAGTGTGACCACCCAGGTACTGTAGGTAGTTCTGAACATCCTGAATGCCTACCAAGCGAGAGTGCGAATACGATGAGAATGGGAGAATTTGGGGGAGATCGGATCGTTGTTTTATCTACTTCTGAGCTAGTGTTTGTTTATCCCTCCGATCTAACAATCATGCTCCCCATGATTGTGGATAGCCATTTCCCTCACACCAGACATCCCGTGGATGTAGCTGTGCCCGATAGTCAGGCTATCAAGCGCTCAGTCACGACTCACCAGTTGGCAGTGAGAAAAGGGACCGGAAGGGAAGCTACCTCCCACACATCACCAGCACGTGCAGCGTCATCCTCCAACAACACCCGTTGTGAAAACACTTACAACGATGACGGTCCTTGGCGGGGACGGCCTGGCGACAGCCACGGATGATGCTGCCGAGGTGCCAACGCTCACCTATATGAGTGGAACCATTGTATGGATCACCGTAAGCAAGGATGGCCTACATTTGTCGGGTAGATGTCAGCACTGGAGAGGGACGACGAAAAGGAGGAGTTTATTGTGCAGTGAAAAGTAGCAATGTTAATTGATTGTATTCGTCTGTTGGATTGTTGAGGTAAGGAAGAAAACTAAGGTAGAACAGAAGGCTCTGGCCGAAGGCCATATCAGTTGTAAATAATAATACCACGCTTCCGGAAAAAAAAAACGCTTTTCGTTCATTAACGAATTCACCCCCGTTGTTTGATTGAAAGATTTTGATTTGGGTGCTGAATAGCGTTTCGACTATGCTATAGAATTCGTCCATGATCTGAAAAACTTGTAACTTGTTCTTGAAGAAGTAGGTTCAGGAGTACCTAGTGTTGTCGTCAAGGACGACGACGAAGTATTAGAAACCGTTGATGGAGGGCTTCGAGAACATACTTAATAGGCTTGAGTAAATCAAGCCGAAGAAGCCAACACCGGGTTATAAAAGGCTTCCAAGTTTACAACGTGTAAACTTGATTGACTAGCATGGTATGTAACTAAATTAAGATCATTTTGTCGAAGTAACTTCGCCTCCAGCGTACAACCGTTTTGCAATAGTTGTAATAATACAATTATATTTTAAGGCTTGGTAAAATTGTTGGTAAACGGTAAAGTTTGTAAATATATTGTTAACTATTTCTGTTTCAAATTTTTTACATTGGAATTTGATTTATAATATCTGTTATAAATTGTTGTTTTTAATGAGATAAATATGTTGTTACCTTAGGTTTCGAAGTGATATCAGTTACGGTTTAAAATTTAAGTATAAACACATGTTAATTTGCGGTAACAAATATTGATTAAACAATTCAACTATGAAGGCTAAAATCTCTTATGAGTTTTTAATAAAAGTTGAAACAATGACGTTGTTATAATAGTATTTGGTGAAAGTTTGTTATCGTTTAACGAATTATTTATATAATTAGTGGTTTCATATTATGGAGTATTAAATTCATATTATTCTCATTATTCCTCAATTTTTTTTCACTTTGTAAAATCGTTATAAATGAGATTGAATATCGAATAAACGTGAAATTTAACATATAATAATAAATACATTTTATTTCATTGGTTAATATAGATATTTATGACTACATTCATAATGTTAATTTCACGGATTTCGTTTTTGTTTGTTTACTAGTTTCAAATAACAAATAGTAAGATCCGAATCATATATTTTGAATGGTATTTCATTTATTTAATAGAAAAGTAATTTTTACTGTAATTTTTAATATATAGTTAATTGAAATAATTGTAAGTTGATTTTTAGGTACCTATTTAACATAGGGTAAAGGCCAAGCTTTAGCTTGTACCGATTAATATATAGACCGACTAGCGGTCTATATAATTTAGATGTTATATCCACCACTTGACTTTATAATACCATCTCTTTATTCGACCTGAATTTGAATTGACAGTTCGTTATAACCTTTAAAAACCCACCAATAAAACCTATTAACTCTGATCTGTTCTTAATGATAAGTTGAACAAAGATCAGTGAGGTAAAAGAAAAAGTTAATTTCTGGTTACTTTTTGAGTAATTGTAAGGCAAAGGAAAGATTCTTGCAAAGGGTACCCATAAATTAAGTTAGTCTTTGCGACAGCAAATGTAGAAGAATTATTAAATTACATTATTTTTCACGGTAGGTTACACATGGCGACGGTATCACCGGACGGTTAAGAAATCCCAATCAAGCTTATTTTCATTACGTTTCGAAAACAAACACCTAAAAGTTTTTGATCTTCAAGCTAAACGAGCTAAATCAAAATTTCACATTGGTTCGAAAAATATGAAAATCACTACTTGATACATAAAATCGTCAAATATCAATACAAATACACCAATCAAACACAACAAATGGCTAAGTAATAAAAATACTCCAATACTATATGATGGATCGTTAAATCGTAGTAAACAACAAAAATTTAAATAAAAAACGTTTCAAATAGCAAGCAACGATATAATAATAAAGAAAAAGAGGACTTTGAAATAACCTTTCGCCAAATACTACGAGAGAAACCCTTCAATTTAGTAAAGTTGACGTAAATTCAATGAGAGAAAGTTCAACGAACTTCGTTGGTTAATTTATAATTCATTCAAATAGTAAAACAATAACTACAGTTCCTATGATTTCAACTTTTTATAATACTTTAAATATTTCTTTTTTGAAATACAGATTGAAATTCCAAACGGAATTGAAATTAGGTGAAAAACGGTAGCCTATGAAAAGAGATTTTTATGCCTCATGAAAATATGGCTATTTTTATAAAGATTCTTCTCTAACATATGTAGATAATGATATTCCTTGAAAACCACATTGTTTAGGACCCTTAGGAACATATAAATCAAGTAGAAAACGTTGTTCAATTTACCAACAATAGTCAATGCTATTACAAAGGTCTTAAAGATTTATCTTTCAACCCCAGAATAAGTAAAATTTGCAAACCCATAAATACTAATTCTTTATACCCTAGCCATAATGAAATATAAATTAATTTCCTAGGTAATCTGATATAAAAGTGGGGTAATATCAAATATATACTTAAAGATAAATAACTGCAAGAAGCAGCTACTGCTCATACGACCCGAGGAATTGATATTAACTCAATACAGCACTTAATTCAAAAAATCAACAAATTTATTAAGGCAGTTGGTAAGGTCGTTAAAGAAATAAAAACGCGTGCGACGCAACTATATAAAACCTTTGAAAATAAAATCATTATTGCTTCGAACGAAAAGGAGAAAGATACGTCTATATACGAGAGCCAACAACAGATCCTACTATAGGACTTCATGTATCGGGTCAAACTATTGCCAATTACCCTTATTACTGATTTTTTAAAAGAAAACCCAATAGCTCAAACCACTAACGACAACTGGAACTACTATCTTAAACCGATTTCTAAACCAGTTAACATGATAAAAATTCAATACGAATTCTTTACTCGTTTTACCACTATTTGTGATACTATAAATAAATAGAATGGGAAACAATAGAACAACTCGACAAAAAAAAAAAAAAAAAAAAACTAGGACTCCATATCTTCTGATAAAAAAAGGTTTAACATTCTTATGATAATTCACTTTACCTAGAAATCCTGACCAAGCTCGTGAAAAATTGCTTATTAACCTGTGTAAATAAAACTTATACTCAGTATAAAATATACAACAGGATCGGAAATCACCTCAAATATTATATCTACTTCATAAAGTAGAATAATAATTTGGTTACAATGCCTTAAATGATTATAATAACTAATAAAGAAAATATTAACAAATATTCCTAACTAAATACTCAAAAATTTAATACTTTTCCAAAAAAAAAAAAAAAAAAACAATAGAAGAGTATATATTAGGGAAGCCAAATTTCTGAAATAGGTTCTAACAGTTGTTATAAACATTAACAAGTTTAAATACTTTTGAAACACACAAAAATCACGTGTAAAATCTTTTCAACCAGTTATGGTCCTTGTTTATAACCGTGATAACTCGCGCGTTAAACTGAATTGTTATTCTTCTCCAATTTAATAAGTTCTCCGATTAAAATAATATGATACTTTCAATTATATATTATATTGACTATGAATACAGTAGGTTTTAACAGTTAATACCTTTCTAAAAGAGTCTAAAATGAATCTGAGACTGGTAATACCGATATATTTTTAATGGGTTTAAGAGTCTTAGAAATTATGGTCTCCGTAGCAAAAGTAACACTGAATTTGTGATAAGTCAGGTTGCTGGTTAAACATTTACCCTGCTGCTAAAACTTACAAATACGAACTACAGTATCATATCCAATATATTACTGTTTAAAATGAATATTATATGAAGAACAGAATTGGTTTTGAGTGTAAAAATAAGTAGAATGGTAATGATAACGTATTTAAGTTATTCGTATAGCATAAATATAATTCTCTTATATCAAACCAATAGCTATCGAATTACGTTCTACTATATCGTTTAACAGTTGAAAATATATGATATTGCTTGAAATATCCAAACTTTAACATTAGAACTATGGTGACTTTGCTATCATTACAATAAATATATGTTTCAAGGGATCATGCTAGATATAGAGGAAGTAAGATATTCAATAGGAGGTTATCCATGGTACATTAAGTGACGAAGAGAATATAATACTGTTTTGAATATTAACTATTAGGACGATAGTAGATCTAATGTTATTTTCAATATAGATAAGAAATAGTGATCATTCGTTTCGATAATAATAATAATAATCATTGAAGGATTTTTTTAATCTTTCGAAAATATTAACCCGGTGAATTTTTCATTTAAAGGATAAAAAAATTGTTGGTATTAATATTGATATAAATACTCAGAAGATTGTCAAGGATGAAAAAAGATCGTCCGTCGCTTTGAAATGGAGATATTCGTGGATTCACTTTTAATATCCGAAAGTAACGGTAAAAAACTTGATAAAGTTAGAGAAACGCTATTTACATCGACTTTTTAATCAAGCGGTTATTAATAAGCTATATGAAGTCCACAAATTAGTAAGATATAAGGATGTGGAATACTTAGCATGTGAAATTATGGAAAAACTATGTTATCATTACCAAACCTATATTTAAGCACCCCTAAAGTATAAATTCACCTTCCAAAAAATAAAACCTGAATTGAAATTTTTCGTCTAACGTCATTTCCTTGTACAATAAACTTAGCCTTACGTTATAAACTTGATAGCCTTTTTCTAAAACGTCAAACTTTTCATCTCTTCGAAAGAAAAAGATACTGAGAGAGCATGAATATATTATGAAGAAACACGTATCTTAGATCACTAAATATAATAGTTTACAATATTGATATTAAATTCAAAGAAAAGAAGTCACAAATTGATGTGAAGATTATAGGGATTCAATTTAAACTAATGCTTGTTAAAACCTATCAAAACATTAAGACGGTTGTAAAGATACACGCTTTATTTCGTAAAGCATACAAGATTCTTACCCTAAGTATTAACAACTTTACAAATTAAGGAATGTGTTGGAATAATACTACATGCAGTGCAGTAGGTCAGCTTTACTGACAGTAAATTTGACTATACTGCAAGTTGAGTGTATTGCTTTATAGAGACTTACCGAATTGGGTGTAAGTCGAGTGCAGTACGCTGTACTTCACTCTAGGGCACGGGCCAAGCAATTGACCATACAAATTACAGTACAGACCAGCTAGCGGTCTGCCAGACCTAGAACAATACATCCACCATCTGAGCACGCAATACTACTGTTACTTCGACCAATTGAATCGACAACGTTGCAATGTTTAAAGCCCTAACAACACTAATTAGTGCTTATTAGGTTAAACACAGATTATTTAAGTAGAAGAAGAAGCTACTTTCCAGTTGTTACGATTTACGTTAACGTTAAGGTAAAGGAAAGATTCTTACGAAGGGTCTTTACTACTGTATCTGTTTTGACGGCAGCTTAGAGGTAGTGAGAGTATCGCTACTGAAAAAAAAAAAAAAAAAACTTCATTAATCCTTCTTAAAGATGTTGAAATTGACTGTTAAAAGTCTCAAAGTTTGGTAAGTTGGCAAACAGATAAGTCAGTACTACTACGGGCGCTACTATTGCAGAAAAACGACTAAGTCCCTACGCCAAACAAACACAACAAACAACCTTCGCCTTCTACTACCAACAACAACCTTCGACTATACCCTTTATACCAAACCTTTAACTATACTTTACTCTTTCCACTTACCCTAAGCCAAGTTAATCGTCAAATTCGCTGTTTCAAGCGAAAACATCAAGCTACGCCAAAAGAGCCGCGTTATGCGATCCAATGTCAAGTCGCCAAGTTTATATGCGACCCTACGCCAAAACGCCAAGTCTCTACGCTCAAAGATTACCGAGTCCATCTCCCTACGCGTCCTACTCCTCATTTACAGGCCAATGCGTCAAGATGGCTCTAAGTTAAAAATACAAAGAGAAAGTTAAAGCCTTTGGTTTAATTTTCGTTAAGCATTATAACAATAACTTTTAGGGAGAGGACGTTAATAAGACTTAACTAAAGAATGCCTAATTACCTGCATCAGCTATTATATTATTAATAAATATAATATTAGTAATCCTACTAATATATTTAATCACTTCTGTTATCTCTTTAATAATCATACTACCGTAATGCAAACTTTACTTTCGAAAGTAAATAAAATAGGGATCAAGTTAAAGCTGAAAAGGAAAGGTGTTTATATACTATTATCAGGTAATATATGGCTGATATAATAACTTTTCGAGTGAACCTAGCTTCAAAAACGCCTTTAAAACCTATACTTAAAGAAAAAGGATATTAAAAAACCTTACCGGCATTATTAACGATCTAAGGGATTTTCAACTTAACGTTAGCTAAGTTTAGACTTTTTATGCGTTAGAGATAATGAACCTGTTAACCTGTTCGATAATTTAATAGATTTACATAACAGCGCGATGTACGCCTTTAGTGGAACCAAAGAATATAAAGTAACAGCCGCCCACGCGGCCAAAAGTATTGACGTCGGCGTTTTACACCAATCTATTAAGTAATATTGACAAACTTTTCAAAACCTTTAAGTAACTATCACCCCTAAGCAATTTCATCGCCAAGCTTCTTAAAAACTTTCCCTCTTTAGATTTGCTTACGCGCGAAAACCTACTATAGGTCTCATTATGAGACTTTAACTCTCGGGCTAAACGACTGATAATTACGCCTAATACCGTGTCTAGAAAGCTTTAAGGCTTCAACTGCCAGGAAAAACTATTTGAAGTTGAGATAACTATCGCAAATTTCCTCTAAAGTTTATTAAAATAATTTATATTAATTAAAAATTATTTACAGATTTCTTTAAGATTTGAAACGACGTAGAAAAGTATGGCGGAAAACTTTACAACCTCCCCGACTCCAAAATAATGCCCTCTTTCAATATTTTTAAATGAATAGAGGTTTTACTTTCAGGTTTTCACTCATTATTTCCCGGAATTCTTATAGGATACGCCAAGAACGACTACTTAACCTTTTTTTAATAAAGCTACCACGTTTTACGAGATTTACGATAGCATATAAACTTACATAGAATACAACGTTGACCTTACGTCATATTAAATAAATTGGGTTATAACGTAGTAGATTACAATAATGACAAAAAAATGAGGAAATACCAATAAACGTTTTTAATCAAATATTTAATAAGTTGATGTTATATGAGAAAGTAATGGAAAGAGCACAGGTTAGCGAAGCTATATTGCGCAAATAGGTACGGGTAATAGTTACGGGCGTTGACGAATTCGAATACGTTTTATAACCCCCAAATACCATTTTCGAAAACTTTTTTAATTAGTTACGTTCTTCGCTTGGAACCGTAATAACGTGTATACTAAACTAGCTTAGTATATAATCCCAAACTAACAACTTCCTTAACCTAGATAAAAAAAAACCTTACTGTGGTTAATTATGTTAACCGCAAGTATGGGAGCTTATAACGCCTAAGGTTTGGCCTATCGACTTCGGCCTAAAACTAAAAGTAATAACTTTATTAGCGCTAATAAAATCAAGCTTTAAGTGGATCTGTTAACCGATAGTACTATCGTGGTAATAATGGTAAAAGATATTGGATTTGTAGTAAGTCTGACTTCTAGTTAACTCGGCACCTTCCTGCTGAACGTAACAATAAAAAGGCAGTATATTATGCCTAATACCCAACTTCTTCTAAATAAGATTACATACATTAAATCACATATTTCGAGGGCGATAAGCTGATTAATGAAGCCAATACCCCTAAATAAATCAAGTGATATAATGATAATATTTTTAATATAGTCTAGTAATTAGCCAACTACGCCTTTTTATATTGTTTGAGTGGTGAAGACCCCTATCTTTACCTTAACGAAGCCTCCAACCCATTGAATAATTTTAATCTTCGCGATTGCTTCGTGGATCACACGTTTTAAAGTATTATACCAAACATACGGGTAACAAGGTACTTAATAAAACTCGATTCACAGTACGTAAAATTGCGGAGGGAAATTACTATAACAATTAAAATTAATCGTTACGATATGAGCAAGGCTAAAGTTAGCTTAAAACTAGGCTAATAAATATCGTTATTAGGGATAAAGGTAGTTAAAACTGTTATAGTAGCGATTAAGTTTCACATCCTTAAGTTACTTGCCTATTGTTTACTTTACTTAAAGGATATCAAGATCCTCGGCATCAACGTCGATGTTAACGCAGAAGAATTTGTTAAAAACAGCTAAAGGTTTTTACTTTCCCTTAAGTAGGAGTATTTATGATTTTATCTTTAAGATCCGGAAGCAGTGGTATTAAACTTGATGGAGCAGAAGATGCGTTAATTATACTAGTACTTTAACCATCTAGTCGTTGACAGGTTATATAAATTCCTAAAGTTCGTAAGATATAAAGATATGGAATACTTTGCTATAAAAGTCATTAAAAGATATTACTACCAATACAAAACTTATGCCTAATTCTCCCGAAGATTTATGTTTATATTAAAAAGAAATAAGGACTTTAACTACGAAATATTTGTTAATATATTTCATTTGAATAACGAGCCTATTTTCTAGGTCATTGACTCCACCACCTCTTTTTACGGAACTAAGTTTTCAAAGTCTTTTTCGGTAAAATTTATGTAGGAAACGTTAAGGATACTTTGAATTGATATATATTGGGTCCCTCCTAACTTCTTTGTTTACTATATCGGCATTAACTTTGCGGCGGCGGAATACTAAAAAGAAACCAAGATAATGGGTATTTAATATAGATAAGTGCCTGTAAAAGCCTACTAAAGTATTGAAAAAGTTTAAAGGGTATACGTACTATTTCGTTAAACGTATAATGTCCTTAAGTTGGAAATTAGAAGTTTTACAGATCCGGAGGCACGTTTATAAATGGTAGTAAAAGGTCTAAACAATATTGTAAGCCTTAACGACTAAGTATTAACACTCCTAGTCTTTGAAGCATACCCATGCCTAATGAGTGAATCTACGCTTTCTTCAGGTATTAAGAAACGCGTTACGGCTTATAGTAAAGTTTTAAGGGAATTGCGAAGAAAATCGGAACGCCGCCAAATTGATAATTCCTTTAACACTAGGAACGACCCTTTAATAATCGACGTATTTGATTTGCCGTTGTAAAGTAAAGTCCTTATATAGCGGGAGCGGGACAATGAGAAGATCCCGTATAAGATATTAAGTATGACGAATTCCGAAGTAATTGTCGAAACTATTAACGGCGTTATACCTTGTTCAATGATTTAGGTTAAACCTTATATTAAGATTATTAACGACGAAAACTCTTAAGTTGAACAACTAAGTTAATACGAACCCCTTTTACACATTATCGATAAGCGATGAAACGCTGCCGCCACGGTTAACCCCCAAAAACAAAAATGAAAGTTGAAGGAGAAATATATACCAGGTCTTATTTCTGGATATACTTGGGTAAGCAGAAAAAAGAAGGATAGCGAAAACTTAACAATAAAACTTCGAACATAAGAAATTATTGAAACCTCCAGCAAAACCGTTGAGGAAAGCAACAAGGTCGACATTAACGACCTATTAATTTGAAAGGTTATATAATTTATATCGAAGACCGATTTTAACCTTTAAAACCCGAATGATACGATTTTCAAGTCGAAGATTATTTATGAGGTTAAAGGTAAGACTATGGAGCGTTTATACGAAAAAGCACGTTTAACACCTTAAGGATATAGAAATAACGGTAAAACCTAAATCCTTATATAATCGCTAACGATTGAAAAGATTGATTAACGTTTGGTAGTCTTCATAACAGTAAGTTTACTAGTTAATATAAGCAATTTAACGCTTAACGGCTGTAAAATAACGTAAATTTACACGTAATCAATAACGGATTTATAACGAATCATACTATTAGAATTGTTAGAAAATCTCTGTGTCATCTACCCTTTAGTCACAGTAATACTTTGTATTAAGCTATTATAAAGATTAGAGAAAACAGGAGTCTGTTGATTTCGAACCTATTAGTTACATTTTAAATTCCGGTTATCAATAAAGTCTTTCACGTACAACCAGTATTTACTAGTAACGTAAGAGAATAAATTCGATGTAGTAGGTATATAAATTAACGATACCATTTTCGAAGGAACGGCTGGCTTTATGGCATTGAAATAGCAAGCGATTAAGAACTTTAAGTCCTAGAATTGTAAGCCAAGGATAACGTTATTAAAAGGCAGCTAACTTTACTTTTATAGATCGTTAACCCGTACAATTAATGTTAACGCCAGCATTAACTTTTGTTAAAATGGCTAGAGCTGTTACAGGCTAGTACCTGGCTAGTATCACCAGGGATCCAACCCTGGTAGTTCTACACACTCCTGCGATGCTCTGGAGCAGAGAGGAAGCTGCTTAGAGATACGCTTCCACATGTCTTGTAACCAGGAGTTGTTCCATTTTAACTCCATAGCTGCTCCCTAGAATAGATTTTTCTTTATTTCTTTTAATGAGATTTATCAATAGAGTCCGACCATTTTAAATGATAAATCCGACTTTAGTCTCTTTATATATAAACTTTGATCCCTTTCCGATAATGTCTTAACTACTTATTAACAGTTATGATTTAAGGTTATATATTTATTTTCTGACATACTAAATTGAAACCTTTAGTTCCTAAAGTAATTTCTCGACGTGCGAGTTAAATAACAGATTGAAAACGCTTTAACGGCTTAATAAGATTACTTTACGGCTTACTACGAACGTTTTCCCAATATTTTACGTACGGAATTTATTGGGCGGAATTAAACCATTCGAAAATAAACTTTGTACTTAAAATGATAGAGTACAGGTACCCTAAACACCCTAACTATAATAATCCGATATCTTAAAGTTACTGGTATGTTTATGTTTTCGAAATAAATTTCCTCTTAAAGAATGTTCCACACGTACGTCAAGAACAACGTTATCGTTATACCGTTTCTTATCGATAAACGAGCTAACTTTTTAAACGACGAAAACTTAAACTACATTAACCCTGAATACGATATTGATGATCTTTTCGATAAAAGTTAACTATTTAAATGTAAACTTTTTAACTACCCTGTTGAATTTTCTGATATGAAGCTCCAATATCCTATATAATAAGTCATGATAATACGCAAATTACGTCGGAAACGAAAGTTGATCGGTATTAAAAAAAATATTTTTACATTATCTTTTAATAATTGAAGGGCCCCATGAAAACCATTATAAAAAGTTGCTATACCTATAGAGGCAACGGCGGTATTAACGACTTTAATACCTTTATACTTATATTTCGCGTTTATGATTACAACCTGAATACGGTTAAAATAATTATCGCTTAGCTAACGAGTATAAAGTAAAGGGGTTGCAAACAATTTTACGTTTTTTTGACTTTCAAAAAGCTCTATTCGTCAAAGTTGGCGATATGGCCTGGAAATCCACCATCAAACTCGTTATTTCGAAAGGAGATATTAATAATATATTCCTTAACATATTATTCCACCTTTATATACCCGCGGATTATAACGAATACATTGTTCGCCCCTAACTTATCGACGGACACGTTTATAGTTTCCGTACTAGTTACGGCTATATGCGTATTATTATTATTAACAACGCCTTTCATAGTGAGAATAACGGCAGAGAAGCGCCCGTTCGGGACAATTAAGGCGATGTTATTATAATTGGCGTAAACGCTTTTCGAATCGCTTCTAAGTGGCGTACCGCCTACGTTAATCACTCGGAACATTTCCGCTGTAAAAACCTCGGGTTATACTTACGTTACGACGTAAACGGTTACCGTATACGTATCTGCTCGTGGGATTTAGCGTAACACCCGAACGGCTCCAACACCAAGGCTGTTATAGGAATCCATTTTACTTTGGCCCAAAATTTTATCGATTTTAAAAAGGAAAAAGCGTAACTTTTATATATAGTCGTGTATAGGAATTAGCAAAATTTTAATTCGATTCGGTAACTTTATCCTAACTTTTAAATAACTTACCGTTTATGGTAAATTTACTTTCCAATTTCATTTATTCATTCACATTTTAATAAATATAGGTTCTAAATGTTATTACATTACGAGTAAATAACTTATTGATTACTTGAAGTTACTGCGCTTTCTTATCCACCTACAAGACCCAACGAGGTTACGTATTATATACCTGGCTCATCCCTACGATTTATTTTCTTTATAACCTTTTTAAATATTGACTCTTATAAATAAAGTTATCTGATATAAGCTTATATAGTCCCTTTTTTATAATATAACATTATTTTAGACTTATCTTAAATAAAATATTAACAGGTTACTTACGAAGTTTCAAAACATATACTACTTTTAAAACGAATCGGTAATTATCGCGTTTCGAAACGAAAATTCGCGCCCGTTTAAAAAACTCCGAAAGGGGTCGGCGCCGTCATATTTCACGTTATCTTACGAAAGGCCCGTAAAAATCGATCCGTTACTATATAATTCGCCGCCGTCTTCCTCGAGAATATTAATAAGACATTCACCCAGAAACTACTGGTCTCTATTTGCGACAAACTTCCCGTAGACTTTAGGAAATTCGCCTCCTTATTCGACAAAATCCTTAACGATAAACTGCCCCCTTATCACTTCGAAACGGATTATGAAATCGTTCTTCATACCGATAACCAAGTTTAACCTTTAAAGGTTTCGTAGGGTCTTTTATATGGTATGTCGTGTAAGGAGCTCTTTATGTTACGAAAAACATTAACCGAGCTATTTGACTAGAGCTATATTTAAACGAACAGCTCTTTAACGGGTATCCTAGTATTTTTCGTTAAAAAACCTGAAAAAGGCTACGTTTTTATATTGAATACCGCCGGCTTCATACCATTACGAAAGCGGATTGTTACTCGCTTCCTTTTAATAGAAAAACGCTCGAAAATATCCTATAAGTTATGTGGTTTATCAAGCTAGATAATAAAACCACTTTTTACAAATTTAGTATTAAAAATGGAGATAAATTGAAAACTGCATTTCGTATATGTTTTGGACTTTTCGAATAGTTTATTACTTCTTTGGCCTTTTTAATGCCCCCATTAATTTTTAACGGTATATTAATTATTTCTACGCCCTTCAGTCGATTTCGTTTTATTTCATTTACGTCAATAATATTTTCGTTTACTTTAACGGTACTATCATTAATTATATAGCTAAAATTAAACAGGTTTGTAACGTTTTGAGCATAGCGGGACTTAATATAGATAATTTTAAATATGAATTCGGCGTTTTGAAGACCTACTACTTATGATTAGTTATCGAAGTTGGAGTTAATATTCATATGGACCCAAACAAAAAACGCTTCATTCGAAAATAGGCGACTCCTACGTTGGTTTTAAAAGTACAAAGATTTTTTTATTTTACAAATTTTTACCAACATTTCATTGGAGACTACTCGATAATTATTGAACTATTACTTCGACTAACCCGTAAAAATACCTCATTTCTTCATGGATTTTAAAAGGAAGCTACTTTCGAATGATTTAAATCAAATTTTTTTTCTAAACCTATACTCGTTTAATGGGATCCTAACTGCAACATCTTTTAAAATCCGACTGTTTTGGTTAGGCCCTGAGAGGCTATTTTCTCTAGTTCGACAACTACGGTAGCCTAAACCTAGTAACGTATTGCTTCCGTCGCCTATTTCCCATTGAATATAATTAAAAAAAATCTACAATAAGGAGTTATTTGGGATTATAAGTTGTTTAAAAGTATAAAGTGCGAAGCTTCGAAGCACGGTACATCCGTTTTAAATCCTGATAAAATATGAAAACTTAAAGTGCTTTATAATTATACGACGATTTTCAAAATGACAAGCTCATTACTTTCAACGTCTTTTGTAATTGATTTTTCTATTAATAAATGATAAAGAAACAAATTATATACGACCCGATATGTTGTTGCGATAAAATTAAAATATTTCTAAAAGCCTTTTCGATTTACGTTATTTAGGTTAAAAAATTTAATTATTACGTCCCAAATAATTCGTTTTAAAGCCGTTTTATATCTTTCGGTTAACCATCGCCAGCGATTTTATCCCGAAAGGCCGTAAACTTTTTACTAACGTTAACCTTTAGAGTTGTTAAAATATTATTATTATACACGATATTACCTACCTCTAACTAATACCCGCGGTACGTATAAGCTACCAATATTTCCCAATAGATATAGATACCGACAACGACTATACGTTAAGAGTTTCGATTTCGGAAAACTTGGTAAACGATAATGGAGTTTTGTGGTTTCGCGATCATATTTAGGTATTTGTGTACTATGCTCTTACTATCGAAATAATTTAAGTTACCCATAATTCACTTTTTACCGGTGATCTAAGCCTCAATATTACTATTATTATTTTTCAAAACGTATTTTTAACCCAGTTTCTATTACGAGATCCACCTTTTTTGCTCCAATTACGATGTTTATAGGCGCGTGACCTATTTGAAAACACCGTAGGAAATGAATTTTCAAACCCTTTCCGGCTTCCGAGCAACTTTAAAGCGCGCTATTTATCGAGTTTATAGTTAATTTACCTTTAATATATATTAACGACTTACGTTACCTTATAGGTATTATAAATTACCCTGGTAAAGTCGTTACCTTGGAGGGTATAATTAATATAAACGTCAAAGTTTATGCGAAACAGTTTTTAAGTTATAATTAACGATTTTATAGGTTTTTGTGTACACTTATTAACAACTATAATTTAAAGTGGACCGGTAGGTTTTAAAAGCGACTTTACAACCTAACTAAAATGAAATAACGTTTAAGTATAGCTTTTTACCCCAAAACTAACGACGTTACCGAACGCGTAAATTACAAATCCTAACGTATTTACGTTTCTTCGTCGTTTATATTTAATTCGACTCAAGCTATTTATTACTCAATTATTACTTAGCGTTGAATAATAAGGATATGACCATTATTAGTATTAACCCGTTTTTTATAACCTACGGTTACCACGTCAATTTTATATATCCAGCATAACGTTTTTCCGTGTCGACTACGATATTACATACAAGGGTTAAAAACTTTGTTTAACGGATCCGCGAAGTTACGAAATTCGTATACATCGTAATACCGGTTACTTAATAGAGTATAAAAGAAGCGTTTAATAAGCGGAGTTCCTTTTTAAAACGTTTTCGTGTCGACGACAATATTTAGACTTTTCTTGAAAATTATAAATTAGACGAATTTTCCAAAATGGTGAGTTAATTTTACGATAAGTACCGAGTAACTCGTATAATAGAGTCTTATATTATTAAAACAGACGTACCTGACGGAAAGTATCCCCGATTTCATTTCAATTAACTCGTATGAGCTCTTTTAAACTCGTTTTTCAATTAGTAAATTCGAAACTTTTAACTGTAAGTCGTAAGTGTTATAAGTAACGACGATGAAATAAAACCAGAATACCAGATCCGAAGTAAATTACGGGCTCGTAATAAACTTTAAGTCGTACGTACTCGACTTTAAAACTAATTGAAACGGTCGGTTTTTGTTAAATAAATAGATTACATATAACTAACGTAAAAGCCGCTTTTAAACTTATTTAATAACTTAATACTTGATACCTTTAAATCGTGTTACAGATTACTTACATAAATTAATAAGCCCTTACCCATAACCTGTAAGACGGCTTAAAGTTTAAATTTAACTTTACGAAATGAAATAACGTTCAAACTATTAACGAGTGGGTAATAAGTCAACAATTTATTATTAACAACGATTGAAATCAAACGAAGACTACTAAGCCTATTATAATATATCTTCTAATTCCTGGTTTAATTCCTTCAATAATATTTTCTTACATATCTTGATACACTGGCTTAATTTGGCATTTATACGACTTAATTTAATATTAATATGCCCCAAGACCTTAATAAACTTTTATATCTCTTTTAACAACATTTTTTAGCTTTTTGTTAGCCGTGTCTTCCATGTTTTTACCTTACAATAAAAAACTTTCCTAAGCGTTATATTTTTCATTTATTAACTATACGGCCTGTAGGTCCCTAAAATGCACTGGAGTAATGGGGATAAAACTCGCCGCGCCTCGAGTGTCGACCTTATGTTACGTAATACTATGTACCCTTATAGCCTTCGTTACGATGATTAACTAGGTTTACACGCTTTTTAACCGCTCGTTGACAGCTATAAAACGAGTTACAGAAATTAGGACTTACCCTGATTTTAAAAGTTCAACGCCAAACACGCTTTAAACAATTCCTTTAAAGCTTTATTTATATCGGTATTTAGGTTTAACGATGTGTAAAAATGGCCAAAGTTATAGCCTATAACTCCGACGGAAAATGAACGATATTAAACGCCAATATTTAACCACTTATTAGTAACTTACTCGTAACTACGGGGATTACATACCATTAGTAATTTGGCAAAAGTTCCTAAGGTAATATGTTATCCTATAAATATATTAGAAATACGTTTGTTTCTGTATCTTATTGGAATATATATTGATAGCCCGTAAAGCAAGAAAAATTATATTCGTTAGTAGGGACCAAATAGCTTTGTAATATGTAACCTACATTTTTAATGACTTTATACACTTCGGTAATAAATTAGGTATTTATCGTGAATTTTGGTATTATAATTCCGATAACTAAAGGGACTACAATATTAATATTATATAAAGGGTTAAAGGTTAACTTAAGGCTAGAAGTATTAATATTATACGAGGACTAAAAGTATTAATATTGTACGAAAAGGTTAAAGATTAATGGAGGGAAACTTTTGTTTTAAAATTGGAGTCTAAAAAATATTCATTAGGAGGTCTATAAGGCTCCTTTTATGTAATGTTTGACTTAACAAGGCCTAACATCTTGTATACAACACCATAACGTTTTAAAAAGCGCGCTTACCTCCCTTCGTATTTATCACGCCATATGAAACGAAAAACAAAAAAAAAGGGGAGGGAGGGGTATTTTTAAGGTTCATGTTACAAATTAGTGCCTGGTTAGTATTACCAGATATTTAACCCTAGTAATTTTATACGCTCCTACAATGCTTTAAAGCAGGGAGGCAGCCAATTAGAGACACGCTTCCACACGTCATGTAACTGGAGGTTGCACCATCTTAGCTCCATAGCCGATCCCTAGCAGGGACTGCTCTTTCTCTTCTTCATCGAGGTTTATAAAAAGAATCCTACCACCTTAAGCGATAGTGTAATGATCACACTAAATACCCGTGAGTATATAGAAGATGTCAGAAGGTTTATGTTATCAAGAAGGTAGCAGAGGTGCTGAGTGAACAATATCGCAACCGTGCAAGTAATGATCAAAAGCCGTGAGGCTATTCAGAATATACTGAGACTAAATACTTAGATTAAAAACTGAAGAGCTATGAAGGAAATACTATCTATGTAGTGATAACCGTGTCCTTTTATATCCGTGCCTTGATACCATATTCAGTACTAGATAGCTTGGATAGCAAGATATCCAACGTATCCTATGCGTCCGTGCGTTAACCCTAACCCTGGGTTGCTGACATAAGAGATATTCCCCGCCTAATTTGTTGGACGTTAAGCTTCTAATAGCGTAGCTGGCCGCTGGCCTGTTCCATAACCTGCAGTTGGTTCTTGGGTCATAACAGACAGCTCGAGTCCTAGTCCATTTACAAGGGCGATGTTTTGGCTATAATTAACAAGACTAACGTGGCAGGACTTAACAGTATTTGAATCAACGTACACAAGGTAGTTATATTACTACCTTATATTAACTGGAAGCCTTTTACAACTTGCGTATCGCGGAGTAAATATATGAACTAACTAATATGGACTTTAGCCGGATAAATGAAAGGCTACAGTGGAAAATATAAAGTCTGGACCACGGAATTAATATGGTTTTAATTAACCTATTAAAGGGTAAGCTAATAATTTTTACGAAGTTTTTTTTTTTTTTTTTTTTTGCAAACAATACCGATTTATCTTTATAAATGGACTTTTTGATAACCTTCATTAACGAAAATAAGCGGAAAGACTAGTTTAGTATTATCTGTAGCCTAATTTATTAAACCTCCGTTAAGTGTTAAAGAATTATACGAAGCGTATTAGCCTCAGAGATTTACAATATAATCACGGGTTTTAAAGTAGGCATAATAATATAGAACACCTTTAACATTATTAAAAGATAGTTTAAGATTCCTTATATCCCGGTAATAATCTATACTGACTCGAGAAGCCTTTTCGAATGCCTTTTGAAACTCGGAACCATTAGCGAAAAACGTTTAATAATCGAATTGATGGCACTCTGTAAAGCCTACAAATGGAGGGAGATTAAGGAGTTCCTATAGATCGATGGCAAAGACAATCCAGTAAATGTTATGATGAAGGCGACACCAAATAAGGCCCTGGAAAGGTTTGTGGATAGTAATAGTCTGACTATACATATTGAGAGCTACGTTAATAGGCCGTCTGAAAAGCCCAAATAACGTAACAGCGAACAGGTGTGTATTGGAAAATTAAAAGATTACCAGGGGATTAATAATAGTGATCTGTTTGAGTAACACATTTGAAGTAGAAGCTTTTAAAGGCCTGTGGCGGAATAACTTTTTATAGGAGTTGATGAATTCGGACCTCGGGTTAACGGAGCAAATGGGATCAATTTAAATGCAATTGGGTGTAATTCAGTATGGAAGTCAACTGGAATTATCAGGGGTTTGGCCAGTTGATGAGGAGGTAATTTAGTGGTAACCGAAAAGATTAATCAGCCATACTAGCGTGCGCGCAAAAACTAAAAAGGCGCCAGTGTAGGAATAATAATACATGTAGTATAGTAGGTCAAATTTACTGACAGTAAAGTTGACTGTACTGCAAGTTGAGTGCATTTCTTTGTAGAGACTTACCGTATTGAGTGTAACTCGAGTGCATTACGCTGCACTTCACTCTAGGGAAAGGGATATGCAATTGGCCATAAAAATTACAGTGCAGACCAGCTAGCGGTCTATCAAACCTAGAACAATACATCCACCATCTGACCACGTAATACTACTATTACTTAGACTAATCGAATCGACAACATTGAAATATCTAAAACCCTACCAACAAAATGATCTATTAAATAGTGGTGAAAAGTTTGAATAATGATGTTAGCCTTCATGCTCTAATTACGATACTGCTATTTTTGATATATATACTTCTTTAAAGATTGAATGTTTTTTATTAGAGAATACTTGAAAAATGGTTACAACTTACGACAAAGATTGATGGAAAAAATAAAGACAATCAACAAAACTTTAAATTAGCAATACTTTCAAATTTAAACATTTTCCCTGAGCTATGAATGAGTTATCTTTTATATTTCGAAGTATAGTCCTCTTGTATAATCAATATAGTAAATAGAACAACTCATTTTGAATTCTCAATATCATCAACTTCAATATAATAGTCTGAACTACTAAACGTTTCGTCATATTAAGTATCATATAGATCCAAACCTATATTATTGTGACTTTCGGTGGTGTTTTTTAAGTTAAAAGAATGAACAAATACAACCTATTCCTGAACAAAATTAATCAGTGATCAAATTGAAAACTAGGTGATATAATACCAAAAGGAATAGATTACCAAGGATATTATGAAGAATATAAGCTTTCACAGGTACAAACGACTATTTGGATTGGTAGAAAACAAAAGGATTGAAAATACTTTGTTGTTAAGATATGTATATAATAAATCAGTAAAATATAGGGTAAACCGTTCAGACAAATCAATAGGTTCAACATCAAGAGACCATTTATAATAGAAGTTATTTAGCTTGTACCCCGAAGCGACTTTAACTTCAACGATATCAATTAAAAAATCATTTAATTATGAATAATAAACAATGATAAAAAAGCAGATAAACATTACGTGAAATCAAAGTTAATTGTTCTACAGGATAGATATAAAGACAAAAACTATATATTTACCATGTTTGTAACGATTGAAAGAACAAACCAACGCCTTTTAATCGATTTCAAGGCGATTTTTATTACAGGTACTAACATAAAATTCATCTTTAATAGTTATTATATTATTTTAGGGTATAAGAAAAATCTAATGCTAACTTGAAAAAAAGTTTTCACTAAAGATGATAACCTAGTTTCGAAACAGATACTCATGAGAAACCATTATCCGATACGTCAAAGTATCATGAAAATTAGTTAAAATATGTATTTGTTGTTTTCTGATACATCAATCGTACCCCAAGTCGAAAATGAGTATAAAATACTTGCAAATGAGTATAAAATTCTTAACTTAGAACCCGTACTATTACAAACTAGTACCAGCGCTAGTAGTTGCTAGTGATCTAGCCCTGGCGTTTACGTGGCTTTGCCGATGTTCATACGCTGCTCCAATATATATCTATATGACGTAAATAATTAAATGATTATTTTACATAATACAATGAATTTTATAGAAGCTTAATAACAAGGTTTTCTTTAAAAAAATTGCTGGTTATAAATAGTATTAGACTTCTTTAAACAGCAATCTTGGTAGAATATTCTGATATATAATCGCCTATTTTTCTATTTATAATGTTCAATTTGTTGTTTTGCAGTAGTGGTAACCTATAATAACATTTTTCGACCAAAAAAACTTAAACCCTGTAGTTTTGAAATATTCAAAACACACATTTAAAATCTGTTATGAGACACCCTAACCGTATAATACAAGTAACTAATCGACTAATGAGTATAGTGTATCGAAACCTTACAAATATATTTTAGCGAACGGTATTACATCGTGTACTCGTAAGCTTTACATACATAGTTATACAAAGTTGATATTCGATTTCATTCATTAGTATAACCCGGTATTTAAATATCGTTGTTAGTGAGTTTATCTAAATATTTATTTCAACGGTCGAGATTCTTTGACGGGTGGTCTTTTATATTAAAAGGAGCCATTAATATGTATCACAAGTAAGATATTAACTCGACGAACGAGATTAATACAGCTTTCGCGCCGTTTACTACTAGAAATTGCATAGGGTTATCCAACGAAAAACCCATTTCGGATTTCTCTAACTTCGATTAAGAATCTTACGGTTAACTTAATATTATTAGCCGTTAACAGGTTGAAAGTTAAAACTATAAACAACAGGTAAATATTTCCAACTTTTAACTACAATTATACGCGTAAAAGGCTATGATAAAGTGTTAATGATTGAAATATAAACAATGTCGAGGTACCAGAGAGATTAATTCGATGGTTATTTTTCAATATCTAAAAAAATCCAAATTAAGAAGTATTATATTAGCAATGACGAGGCCGGTATTAACGACCTCAAAGTTTTTATATAAGTATTTTGCCGGAAATTTAACGATTATTATGGAGTACAAGTTTTGATTTCTCGGTTTATAAACTTGAATCAAATCATTCGCGAATTATTTTTGTTTTTTCATAGTTTGGAAGGCTTGACTCATCGGAGCCGGCGGTATGATCTAGGATATTATCGCTAAAGTTGTTGTAATCCAAAAATTTATTAAATATATATTAGTAAAGGCGGGGTCTTTTTCTTTCTTTTTGGTTTATTAGGAAATCGCAACGAGCAGGGTTTCTGGATTCAATTTAACGATGAATGGCTTTATAAATTTAGTATTTGGTGTACCAGAGATGAAGATGACCCAGATCATACTGGCGATAACACCAATAGTAATAGAGTAGACCGCGAATTTAACGATGGCGATAAGAAAGGAATTCTAACTTGTACCTGCATTAAATAATTAAGAGGATGATATAATAACAGGTATAAATTTCTTACAAGCCAGTATCTATCAGCGTATTATATCAGATAACGAAATTGAATTCTTGGGTTGCAAAAAAAAACGGTTGGTATTTATAATATAATGTAAAGAATTACTTAATATGAACCTTTTCTTTTAATTCTGTTCAATGCCAAAGTCACCTCGATATAAAGTTTAATAATAAAACTAAATCATCCTTCCCGACACATTTATGGGCGGAGCCCACATTCATTAGTGCTGCCACCGGAACCTCATACCATATCTTAATATCGCAAGAAATATTTTCTACTATCTCCCTCCATGGCTACCGTGAGAAAGACCAAACCAACCACACGTACTTACAATGCGCCTGTAGATGATTCCCAACCTTTGTAGTTGTCTTAAAGGCTCTAATGTAAACAACAGGTAACTGGAACGCCCCTAGCGGATAAGAACGTTATTGCGTACCGATTACTACACTTTAACACCGAGTTTTTATATAGAACACTCGACGCATAAAGGCAAGACTTCGAAATATGCGAGTCTGTATACACGGAATACAAATAAGTTATTAACGACTTTGTCGTTTGATATAAAAGAACTAATTTTACCTAATACTGGGCGTTAGCGTTACGTATCGCGGTGTATACTACCGAACACCTGGCTAATGGTGGATTCAAAACGCGGATTACAAAAGATATAATTTCCGTAGGTTAACTCTTTATTTCGGCAAACCAAATTCGAAAAAGCCTTCGAAGGTTTACCTGAATCCATTTCTTTTACCGAATTTACGACGGCTTAAACCTCGACCGCGACTATAATAAGTAGGGGTTTTAATTTCATCGTTTTAACCGAGTTTAATACGAGTATTATGTGGGATACGGTTGTAGGACGGGATTGGACTTCGGTTTTACTAACGTCGAGAGCTTTATTTAATTTTACGAGAGGACTTTAAAGTCTCGTTTTTGATAAGTCGAAGTTTGACCTTAAATAACGCATTATATTTTAGAAAGTTACTAGAAAAGTCGATTTATAGGATTTTTTTGACGGTTTTATAGGGCTTAAACGAAACGTTAAAGTATTTCCCCTTCGATATACTTTAGTTAAAATGGTATACCAAAACGCGTTTATAATTAAGCTGGTAAAATAGACTTTGAAGGGGTTCGTTATATGGTACGCAAATATAGCGACATAAAATAGACTTTTTTCAAAAGAGATTTTATCGGCGGTGTTATATCTTTTCGGAAACAACTTTATTATATTATAACAGACATGGTGTAAGTATATAGATAAAAGAGTTATTCGCGTTATTTATATATATTTTTAAAATACTTCAATCGAAGCTTCGACGATAATCGAAAAAAAATCGGTACATAGGTTAGCACTACGCTAATTAACGCCCATTATTAGTTACGGTCAAAATATATATATTGTTCTAATTATCTAGATGGTTTCTTCTCTTTCGCCCGTTAGGTTATTTCATTTTTTTTTACATTTAACAAATGGTCCGGATTATAAAAAAACGATATCGGTTATAATTTTATATGGATGATTGTTTGATTTAATATATTAATATACATTACATTCGGCTGGTCAGATACCTTAATTATTCGGTTTTTGTGTAGGATTAAGTTTTTGGGACGTATATATCTAGTTTATAATGATGTAATTACTAAGGCTATTTTCCCTTGGTGTAAAAGGATTACTCAACGACCTTTAAGAAAAAAGGGGGCAAATATATATGTATAGTAAAGTATCGCTTTAAGACAATTAAGTACCTCGAGCGAACCCGGTATAATATGAAAGTAATAACGCAATCTTTAACTAATACTATTTTTATCATAACCAGATTCGCAGAAAATACCGTTCGCCTAGTACAAAAGGATAAGGAGTTAAAACCCTATTATTTCAGTATTCAATAGTATTTCGATGGTAATAAGATAACGCGACTTTCGTTTTTTGTATTAAGTTACAAATCTGGTAATTTCATAACCCTACTTCCTAATACATATAAATTATATAACTTGGTCTTTTCGGTTTTTATACGGTTAAAAGACGGTAAGTTTCAAAACGTACGAGTTAATACTATATTACAAAATATGAAGGTCAAAAGCCTTCAACTTTCCCCTATAATAACCCTAATCTATGAGGGGCTTACGGTTAATAAACCTATTACCCGGCTCGAAGTTAACCAGGTCAAATAAGTTGTAAGCTTTAGATTACGAGCTTTAAAACACCTCCCTTTTAAGGTTTAGAAAAACAGAGTTAAACGTTTTTAAGACTTCGGATATAAAGGTCTAAACTTTATTAGCAATTATTACCAACGTCCCCGAGAATATTAAATTACGTAATTTAAATTCGACTATGTTTATATCCGAGTTTAATTTCCGGGCGCTTTTAAATATTAATACCATGTAAGTTAGCCTCTCGAACTCTACATAATGGAGCGATTCGCTGGATTCCTATACCATTATATATAAGGTTTAACTATTGAGAATAGCTTCAAATGTTAGGTACGCCCTTTACACCCATAAATAAAGCAATGAGGCGTTATTAAACACCAGAAAAAAGGACAAATTTATAATTACCTGGATAAATATAAGAAAGGTAGTAATTATATATAAGGCGTTACTCATAAGGTATACGGATGAGGGTATTAATATTGTTAATATATAGGAGCCTTGGTACTATAGGAAGGATAATGAGTATGGATCTACATAACGTTACTTAACGTACGATTTTTTCTCTCTAGTTCACGATTAAAGTGGTTTTTCCCCCACTTAAAAGGGACGGAATAAGTTATTATTTAGTATTCGTCTCCAGGTTTTTATATATATTCGAAAGGGAGCATCCCTTACTATTACGTATTCCAAACCGAGATTTGATAGGAATTTATCATCATTACGATTTAACGAAATTTACTTTATTGATAATAATGAAAATTAGTTTATCAACGAGTTTTTTCCTAGAAGGTATATAATTGGATACCAGGGCTTAAAATTATAATAAAAGGCGATTTTAACCTTGCATATAACCGCGTAAAACAGATATAAAATAACGACAGCGGTGAACGAGCTTTAAATACCTGTGCACTAATTACTAGTATGCATTTAAAAGGTAACGTAATAGTTTTTGTGCACCATTTAAAATATATTCTCGACTTTACCTTTATTAATATTACCGATTTCATTATAATCGTCCACCTCAGCATAAATAATGAGTCAAATTAAGAGGTCTTTTTTATAAATCTCTTAACCCGTAGGTCTCCTTTTATTCCGAGTTCTTCAATTAGAGTTTAGAAGGCCAGCCTTTTTAAGTTGGGAGATTTAATTGGTATTGGTATAGCTTTTATACATAATGCCGTAGATATAACGTACGAGGTCGCGGTAAACGGTTAATCGAGTACCTTTGTACAACTATATTGAAATTCTTTTTATTCTGTCAGAAAACCGATTACGATATAAGTTAATGTTACTAAATAGTAAAAATGAAAATTAAACCGGTTTGTGTATTATATAAGAAAAATGAAATAAGAAAGGACTTTATAGATTAAATTTATTATACGTAAGAATTTGTTAATAAAGGTACGTAAGATACTGACTAGCTAATGAAATAAAGATCGATTAGGTTACCGACCTTTTTAAAATATATAATATTTGTAATTAATATTAGTTCCGTTTTTAGCTCCGTGCTCCCCTTTTTTAAAATAAGGGTCTATCTTATTTTCGACGATTATTAATAGGTATAGGTATTATAGAACTATTTTCCAAACAGCTTTTGAATGTTTAACGACTTGTTTGACGACCTTTTGAATAATTAAAACGAGTCCAAATATACGGTATCGTAAAGTTTTAATATTTTTGACAAAAATGTATAAATGAATACTATAAGCGTTCAAAATAGATTCATCAGGTTTGACGATATAACGGTACAAATTGTTAAAACTTACTAAAAACATATCGTGGGATCTTTTTATACTTTTCACAATAAAAGCCATTACTTAAAGGTTTTTACGTAAATATAACATTAGTCGAAGGGTTTTATAATATCTAAATTAAAGGACCGGGACCTATTATAACTGAATTTTTAAAGATTAATCATATTGATTCCAGTATATTTTACAGTGTTCAAACGTATTATAATACGGCGAATCCTTTCATTACTCATTATACGGGGTATAATCAATACCTAATACGAAAGAAAGATAATTAAATAATCCGCCGCCGATTTAATTAAGGCTTTAACCTATAATATAAAGTCCGCTTTCGTTAATAGCCAATTACGTTTTTTTTTTTAAAAAAAGACATATAAAAGGCGTTTAATGCTTTGTTTTACAACCGAATCATACGTAAAATGAGATGTATAGGGTTTTATTAAAGATTATTCACTTTCGTTAAAGGCTTTGTAACCATGAGAATAGTACAAATACAATATTAAACGAAGATTACGGGGTTTTGAGACCTTAATTATGGTATCCCATAGAGAATATTTCGTTTTCCGATACTTTATATAATTTTCATGGTAAACCTTCTCCAATATTACACGAGCCGGGTTTTTATTTATGCTGACGACGTTGTTTTTATACGAATCACTGAATTTTCAAAGTTAAACGTCGTAGGACTTGAGGCGGTCGTACAGAAAGCGGACGCGTAGGCAAATAGCAATCGATTAGTCTTCATTTCGGAAATGTCGGAATTATTACATATTACCGGGCGGTAAGGTTTAACAAACTTCGTTAAATGGGGAAATCTCTTCGTTTTTATTAATTTAGGCCCGATTCACCCGCTTATAAGACTTTCGACACATAATAAATTCCAAATTATATGTTAGTTGGGGTTTTAATTCGACCGAGCCTTATTAAAAAGGGTATATATCGGGAAGCGAGTAATGAAAGCTTTCAGGATCGTTTGGTATTATTAAAAAAGCCTTTACGAATAAAATACGGGGTTTTAGATTACCTTTTACGTATGGTAACCATTCCCTCAGTTGTATTTCTAGTTACGTATTATATTAAAAGGTAGTATTTTGCCCGCGGATCAAAAGGTTTTCAAAATTTAGTTACAGCTTAATTAATTGTTACGATAAAGAAGGTTACGCTTTTATATAAAATAAATGAAATGTTGTAGCCTTACGGGACGCTGGGTAACCTTTCAATATGGTCGCTTTAAAATAATAAGGAAATTCGTTTAGTTTACCGTTTAAAACCCATTAACATCGGGTATACGTTCGTATAATAAATCGAAACCACGCCCGCAACGAAGTTTACAAGTGAAAAAACTTTTACCTTGACAATTACACTGACCGACAAATGGGGGTCTATATACAACGTTATAGTTTTCAAAAAAAAAAAAATGCTTTATACTTTAGGCTCGCCAAATTTATAATACCTAAAGTAACCTCGGCTACCTTCCTCTGCCACTACAGCGACCTAAATTATCGAAAGCGTATACACACCTATATTTTCTTCAAGTTAATGTAAAATTCCTCCACATTTCCCGATTTAATTTACTAGATGAACGGTTTACTCCTAGGTTTTTCGCCGACTTAACGGGTAAAATAATTTTAAAAAAAATATAACCTAATCCTTTGAAATTTGGTTTATTAACCTAAACTACTATTGTATTATGATCTTTAACGATAGGTTCAAGTAATTCGTTGAAGCCAAACAGTACTTCGGGAATAAGTACATAATATACCGGGATAGACGTATAATTACAAAGGGTTTCAACGGTTTACATCCCGATACATACGTCTTTAACGCGAATACTATCGGCGTTTTTCGCGACTTTAAAGCCGTTTGGCGTAACATCTTGGGTGAAATGAAGGTTTACGTAGATAATACTTCCCTAATTTTGAGCCTAATTAGGGAACTAGCCACTTCTTTTTAATAGAGTTTCCGTAACTTTTATATGGTAGTTATATCTTGTTCGAATTATATAAAAGTTAAATGAAACTCGGAATATATAAGGATCGTCGGAAATGAAGTCGCGAATAAGTTCGTTTGTTCAAAAGATAACCCCCCCCCCCTTTTACACAAACGATGATTAACCCTTTACAACGTAGTAAAATTGTTATTACGATTTAACCTTAAAGTTATAAAAAGGGATTAATATAACGAAAAGAAAACTAAGCAATTTCCTTACTATAAATGTGAAAGTTTTACGTATACGACTATACTTAAACCCAAGTTTGATACGTTCGTTAAATCCGGTATCTTTCCGCCTTCGATACCATTATTACTGCCCCTTTTATATCGTTTCCTCACCATAAAATACGGGTACGGTAACTTCGACCTGTACTTTCGAGCATTTTAGCTTTTTAAGGCGAAATGATGGTATTACTATTATGGTAACGAATGTAAAATAACCTACCTAATTTACTACCTGGCTTTGTAAAGGGTTTTAAAATAGTAGTTACAAGCCCTTGAGAAACCGTTAAACGGACGGGTACGTGACCCATATATTAAAATGTTTCTCGTAAAACCTAAATTTATCCGGGATTTAGTCAGCGTTAATAACTGTTTTTCGAAAGATATACGTAATTAAATTAAGGCCTTATAAAACCGCGTTTAGCGCCCGCCGCTAACGGCTACGTTTTACGCCCGCCAGCGAATACATATAAAACCCGCTGGTTTATACTATAGCTATTATTATTAACACCATTACCATTATCCCTAATATAAAAGAACTTATTCCTTTACCAATTTTACTATAATAATTAACAAAACCTTTACAACAGCCGCTCAATAGGCTCATCTTTTCCGAAAAAGGGGTGTAGATTCTAGGAAAAGATTCGGGGTACCGGTAGAGGCAAGGGCGCGAAGGGTAATAAAATAGGCGACGGGCGAAAGGGTTACAGATTAATTAGGGATAAAGCCTGTTTCCCTCCAATTGCTCAACTCGTTGTCGCTGTTAATACTTATTTAATCCTACCTAATAACGATACCACGTCGCTATAGTAATATAATTATAACGACTTACGCTGAGTTACCCTCCGTCGCCTTTACAATGGCGCGTACGGGTCATTGTAAGGTGGTAAGGCGCCTAAAGAGCGCTTTAGCTGCGATAGTAACGCGGTAAGCCGCTAACGGTTTGGCGGCGTTAAAGGTAACAGAAATACACCCTTCTTTATATTTATTGATTATCGTTATATGTTAGATCCGGATTTTTATAATATAATTATCAAGGGGATTATATGCGCGTAATGGGCGCACTTTACGTCTTTTACTCCCATCATATCAGCTCCGTTATTAACCCCTATTAAAATATATTGTACGTAACACGAAGAATGCTACTCCCCGTCGAAAGAGAGGTAGGTGATATTAAAGAGGGTCGAAAAAGCGTAAAAGGGAGGTAAGGGAAATAACGACAAAGTAGGGGAGGGGGTTGCGGCGAAGGTGCACTTGACGCGTTTAAGATATAGGAGCTTCCTAACTCCAACTCGACGCACGCGGGTGCGTACGGAACTACCTGTTCGGTTAGATGTTATTAGCCGATAAGATTAGTTAAAGTTTCCTAACTAAAAGAGAGGCAGAGTATAAAAAAATGGGATAGAAGGGGGGGCTTAGTGTTATTAATTACTTTAATGGTTATTTTTTTTAAAAAGGCTTAAATTCAGGAGTCGTATTGATAATGGGGGCTTTTTATATATGGTAATGATCTATAAACTACCGCGTTTATATAAAAGAGTCTTTTAATGGTTTGAAGCTTTTCTTAACGCATATATATGCTTATATGCGTTTCTTCCAAATGCCCCTTACAGGAGATTTTACCATGCTCTTTTTAACTTTACAGGATCCCTTCTGTAAAAGATCAAGACTAGTCGTATCCCCGGCACGATTCAGTTCTAGGCGGAGACTAAGATGGCCGCGCTATGCGGCCCAAAAAGGGTTGCAATTTAGACGCCCACGGGTCTCTAAACTGCGTGGCACCCTAAGGTCATAGTTATAGGGGTGGCGCAAGTTGTTCACCGCTCTCTACGGCTGCACTGGCACGCGTTCCGACTCCTCCTGCCGGTATCTACAGGGATATTTAGTAGTAGCTAGTGCGCTATTCCGCAGCGAAGCACTGCCCGGTGATAGTAAATTTTAGAAAAACAAAAAAAATGAAGATAAAGGTTGATCAGAGCTTTTATCTCATTATCACTGAGGACATAATCAAATTTTAAACTTAAAAAATATAATTTATATATAAAATCGCCTATCAAAGTTAAAAACGGTTTTAATTTGACGGAATGAGTTATAGAAAATTTCTAAATAGTTACTCATTTACGAAATATTCTCTTTATAGGTACATTTATTCAATTCATATTGTAGGAAAAATTCATTATAAATATCATAGCATTATTATCGAGCAACCTAACCAACGATTAAAGTTACTTCGTATTTTATTTTTACCTCCATGTTTTGACTCAATTATTCAACGTATTACCATTGTTAAACTAAGATTACTTTTCTTTATAACTTATTTAAATGTTCTTTTCTAGAAGCATAAATCATGTGTTTAATTCTACCTTATTCTGCATTGACAATACAACGTTATTCTGATGAAACTATAGACAAATCTTTCATAGGTAATTCAAATCGTTCTAAAGTATATATTATTTCTGAGCGGAACAAATGATTATTGCGTTTGGGAACTGGGATTTCAAATTAAACCAAAGTTACTTAAAAGTATAAACTTTAATGTTTGTCGTACAATACTCTGACAGGTATGTAGGAACTGAGCTATCATCACAAATTTATTGTCCATTGGGATTTGGAAATATTTAAAAACTATTAATCTAAAAATAAATAGTTCCTATTAAATTTACGTTTAGGGATATCATTCAATAATTTACACCTTTATTTGATGAAACTTTAGGATATAAATTATTCCTCTATTATTTACTAGCCAATTACTATTTTCATTTAAAACAATAATTAAAGACGGTGTTTCAACATTTCTGAGATTCAATAGTACGGGATATTACAAGAAAGGATTTTGGTATTATGAATAATATTAACGTAATAATGAAATTGATGTTATATTAGCGTAAATAATTTCTGAACAGATACCACCATATTTTTCGTTGAACAACCTAAAGGCGGTTTGCAATTTGATTTGAATTATTGACGTCTTAATATTATGATAAAAGTCGATAAATTCCGCGTTCCTATTATGAAGGAAATCGTCACTAATATTTTACTGGTCAATTGATTTACAAAATTTAATACTTGAGGATGTTTCTACAAACTCTGTATTAAGGAAAACGATGAGTCGAAAACCGAATTTTGTATTAGTTTTCGATTTTTAGAGTAGCTAGTTATCCCCTTTTAATTTTCCGGAGTACCATTTACTTTTTCACGGTATATTAATAATTTTATAAACCTGGATTTCTACATTGTGTATTTTGTCTATTCCGACGACGTATTGATTTACTTTAATAATACTTTCGATGAATAAAATTCTAATGTTAAATATGTATCAATCGTTTTAAACTCAGGTAAATTATACCTCAATAAATTGAAATACGATTTTGGCGTTGAAAAAGAACCTAATACTTGTGATCTTGCCACGATGTTGGAATTAGGGTGTGCATAAAACCAGAAAAGTTATACTTCATCCAGAAATATGAGTTTCGTACTTTATCAAGGATGCGGTAATCTTTAAGTCTCGCTAATTTTTATCGGTATTTTAATATGGTTGACGGAAAAATGGGCCTCTTTTTGTTTAAAGAATAAGAAAATAGTTGAGTTTGAACGGTTTAAACTCTCGTTTCTCGAGAAACCTATCCTAGCCTAATGGAAATTAAAAAAATGACCTTCATACAATTCGACTGTTTTGGATAGAACTTGGAGAGCTACTTGTTTTAATGTAACTAGTAAAGAGTACTCCGCCTCATAACAAACTATTGCCGCCATTCGTCACCTATAAAATCTAATTATAAAATTGATAACAAAACTATTTTAAACATAAATGATTTGAAAGTACAAAAGGCGTGGTATCGGAACAAAAATACCCCTTTTATCTTGATTTATCATCATAAAACTTTAAAATAATTCAAAATAACAAGCAACTTCTTGGAATATAGATATAGTAATTGAAACGGTTATCCTAATTTTATTTGAAACTTGTTTATGATAAGGAAAAGAATTATTTATAACTCCATACGTTGTTATGAATGGATGAAAACATTACTCAAATCCTTTGTAACCCTTGTATTTTGGGCCGAGAATCAGGGTTGATTCGCTTAAATGAATAATTATCTCTTCGTTTCGCAATTCTCATATCATCGGCCTTGTAATAGCCGATGAATTAGTTACCTAAAGCAATAAGACTTTTACAAAGAGAGTTTTTTTTAAAAAAAATGAAATAACACTGTGTTACTACCAAAAACACCATATATTCCTCATGAATTCGTGTAATATTGATATATTCCAGTAAATTTCTACCGATATTTACGTCAACTAGAACGAAATATTCCAATATTTCAATGAGGAATATACAGTAATTTGTTAAAGTTTTCACGACAATATGAAGGTTCTCATTTACAAATTTCTTGCTATAGAATTGATTCAAATTATGTACAAATCATTTTGAATCCGGATTACAAAGTTAATATCGTTATATTTTCGTAATAGAACTTTGAATTCGATTCATGTTATATTATTCAACGTCTTTATCGTAAAAATGATGTTTGTAAACGAACTGTTGATTCATTATCTCGTTGTAAAGATTTGTTAAAACCTGATCCATTTCCAATCAACTTTAAAACAAATTATTCGTTGACTTAATGATGAACATTTCATAAAGTATGCTAATAAGCTATGATTTTATAAATATTACGAATCGTTTAGATGAAATTATTACTTTAATATTTATGCCAATTATAAACGTCTAGAACTATTTAAATCTATTTATGACTTGTGATAAATAGTTTTATAAGTTTCCTTATATAATAGTCAGTAACCTTGGTTCAAATTGCACTGGTAGTTTTTGGAAACTCATTTACAATATAAGCGTGGTGAAATAAAATTTAATCATTGATTTGCATCCAGAAGGAAAAGGTGTTATTTAACAGGTTGATTGTAAAGTTTTAATTTACTTTCGGTTTTTCGCTATTCATACCTAATTGGACTAAAGCCGTTCAGTCCTCTAATAAGAAAGAGTGTTAAATAATAATAATATTATAATGACATTATTCCGTTTTTAGATATATAGCTAATATATCTACCCTATATAGTCGATCGAACGTTAAATTATTCTAATTGCGAGACCACGGAAAAAAGCTCATTATTTTATATAAAGCATTTGTAATATAATTGAATACACATGAAAGTTCATAAAAGCTACGTAAAAACGTATGTCAAAACCTTCTAATAAATAAAGCTCTCTATTCGAGCGGTTTAAAGTTGGAAATAATATTGTTTTGAAGGAAAGACCATAAACTAAGCTGTTTTTGTCTAAACAAAAAACCTTTGGTCAAATATAATTGTTTTATAAAGTAATACGCTTTATTCATATTGATATCATCGAGCTCAATATAACTAAAGGGAAATATATTTAATTTTATATGGATTTACTTATTTGCATGTTTAATGACACAGTTTTCAACCAATGTATCCGAAATTATCAATCACATATTTTTGATATCTTCAGCGTAAACGGGGAAATAAAACCAAAATATCACTTTAAAAGTATTGAAAAAACTTGAATTAAACCTCAAACAAGTGATATTCCTATAAAGAAAACCCGTAACAACAAGTGATGGCTAAATATATAATTTATGCTTAACCTACTTCACAACCGCTTAAAAATCTCTCCTATAATGTAACTCTTAATATTGCCGAATTGTTTTATAATCTAGGAAAATAAAATGATGAATTATCTTATTCTGCCCGCCAACGGGCTCGATATTTCAATGCTAATTCAATTTTATTTTCCTACCTCCATTCAATATTCAAATATCGAATGGGTTTCATACGATTACATCACTGTTATTAAATATATTAAACTTATATTTTAATCTTTCAATACTGACGAAAGCACTCCTTCCAAGGATTTTTAACCACATATTTGAAATTTCCAATAACGTCGGTATAGTATGAGACTATATTGTAATATACAAGTCATTTATTATTCATTTATATCAACTTGTTAAACTTTGCGACAAAAAGTTTAAAGACTTCAACAAATTCTCTTCTAACCATTGGATAAACTCCTTAATACTTAATTAGTTGTTACATTTAAAATTTCAATATAATCACCCTTACTTACTCGGATTTTACCCTACTAGTTGAATATATTGACAACGCGATGGCCACACGATAGTAAAAGCGTAGAAGGATCTGTAATACCTCTACTATGTATATCAATTATATAATTTATATCGTAAAAGCCCCGTACAGTTACTTGAATGGTAATAAATGTAAATATTAACGCTATCTAATTATTTGTTAGAAAAAGGAAAGCACCTTAAAAACAAGGTTTCTTACTTTGTTTTTAGGCGTCAAACGTGATGTAATCCTAGAATAACTTCTTTATAACCTTTTTTATATCAGGAGTTATGTCCAGAATAATATAAATATAGTTTAAGCTCTTGGAGATCGCATTAGCTATACAAAACTAATATTTAGCGCCGGTATTTACGCTGTTCGTTAATAGGTTACCCATCAATACGGAGTATTTATAGCGTATTTACCCTTAGTACTTCAAGAAAACTTGCGGGAATTATATTTTATACGGTAAACGTATTAGGAATTCTTTTGCTCACAGATCCTATTTAGATAGGCATGGATATGTTTAATATACAGAAATTAACTGTTTACTTACAGGATTCGAGTCATTCAAAATAACGGGTTTTTGTTGAAAATAATTTTATTGACAGCGTCAGGGATTCTAACGTTTATGGCGTTTATATTAAAAGTAGGAAAAACAAAAAAGGGGCGGGGAGAGGGGAGGTTCTTAATATAAAAAAGGAAACTATTAGCAGAGAATAGGTGTTGGAAAATGAAAAAGTTGAAGAAGGTTAACTTCGAGGAAAGGTGGCTATTCATAAGGTGGGAGTAGAGTTAACGCCGTTGCCGACGGTAGAAACGCCGGCGCCTTCCACAATACACCCGCGTATTTTACGGTTAATGATAAACACCGGTAGGCTAAATGTAACGTTATAGGCTACTATTTGCACTAAAAGTCATTCCAGATCTAGTTTTAACATTTATTGCGATTGAACAATGATTTTACCTTATTTTAAAACATTTTTACGCTACGTAAATAATTACGTGATGCGGCCAAATTTAATTACTAGATTTATAGAAGCTTTATATCAGGAGATTATCCTCCCTTGTCTTCGAGGAATATAGATAGCATCCAACCACCTTCAGCGGTAGCCTCGGCTTAATCCTTGCACAAGTAATTTCCAATGACGAAAACTGGTCAAATAATAGACATAATAGATATATGAACCAATGATAAACGTTTTATAAGAACTGATAACGTAATAACAAATAGTCTAAGTGTAATTAAAGACTCGAAATTCTGAAATTATAAACCTATCTTAACTTTAGCTAAAACAATACTTGGACTTTAACGGATCGCTAATCCGTATATATAATACTAATGATATTAACGTAGGATACCTTAATTTTGGCCGAATGTGGTATATTTAGTCCAGCCAAGGTCTATAGAACTAAATGATATAAGAGACAGCGATACCTTGAATAGCGGGTTTGATGAAATTACCTTATAACTATTTGATAATTGAATGTATTTAACAATTTACTAATTGCGGCAAGAACTTTCAACCCAACTGGTTAAGTGAAAATTCTTTGAATAAGCCCTTATAATTGTAGATGAATTAGCTGTAACAAGGAATTAGTATAATTACGATTGATTTATCAACTTCTTCAATATTGAATTTCATAAAAAGTCTTTCTACCACTGACTCTAACCTAAGGTTGAAAATTGTATTATTTTTGCCAATCTTGAATGAAAATGAATTTTGAAATAAACAATTTTTCATGAATAGAAACCTAATACATTCGATGTTTGTTAGACACAAGAAGTTTATCCGAAAAGTATTTAATTTAGAAGTCTATATTTTTATCATACGATTTAATATGGGTTTTATAATGAGAAACCCATAATATTGTTACCAATTACTTTTTTTTTTCGTTGATTTCAAATGTTATTTGAACAAATTTATGAATCTTATTCGAATACATTTTGAAACTGATATGAAAAAACGAGAAACTTTTTATAATCAATGAAAGAGCGTTCTGATCAAATCACTGAAGCTGGAAAATCAATTAGTTTCTACAAATTAAAAACAAAATTCAGTTGGCCAATATTATATTGAATTCCATGCCATTTACAACTCTCAAAATAATTGTAAATAGCAATATGATTTCTATTTGTATACAAGGTTACGCTTATAGGATTACTATAATATTTAAAATATGTAAAAATATATAGAGGAGAAATCAAGGCAGACATAGAATACTCGAATATCACTAGATTAATAGTGTTAACTTTACTGATAAATATGGGTACGCGTTTCGTATATAAAAGTAAAGAAGTAACGAAAGATTGTTTTTTATGTTTTCAAGTAATAGGAATTAAGAATACTATATAAATAATATATAAAGAAAAAAAGGCATATCAATTTAGTTACTGATTAATTTTATTATATGACCAAAGGGTAGCCAAAAAGAAAAGAAAGTAAAATTTCAATATAATAAAATAAAATGCTTGCAAGTTAATTATTATGTGCTTATTAAATACAACTTACAGGCAAATATTTGACTTATATAAATGAATTTGCAAACTGATAAGTAGTTTACACAATTGGGATCATACATCATCACTTGACTTTGCAATACCATCTATTAATTCGACTAAAATTCGAATCGACCACACCCTCCAATATCTAATGATTTATAGGAAACACCTATCAATAGTAATAGTAAATAAGATCCAAGGCTGTGTTAACAATTCATTATGAGGCGAAAAGTAGTAAAAGAAACCAATTATATTCCTTTGTGAATTATTTTTTCATGGAATAAAACTAAGATCAAATGGAAAACTTTGTCCGGAAAATCTATAAATCATAAATATTGGTATAACAGTTAATTAAAATATCTAAAAGTTTATTGTTGGATGCCCATTTAATAAAGGTTAGAAACCAAGCTTTGGCCTATACAAAATAGTGTAAAAGCATGCGAGCGGTTTGACCAACTTAGACTTTATATTCATTACTTGACTTTGTAATACAAGTTGTTACTATGACTACGATTCAAATTAAAAAAATTCCTCGCAACGTTCAAAGACCCATAGGTAAAGCTTATTCACGATGATGAGTTATTGACGGTAAGTTAAACATAGAAAATCTAGGTAAGAAAATCAGTTACATTCTGCTTACATTTTGAGAAATTTACAACCAAAGGGTCTATTTTTGCAAAAGACTCCTATAAACTACGGCAGTTTCTACAGTAGAAAGTATAGTAGATTTCTTGGATTGAGTAAGTCTTTACTTTGTTTCAAAGGTGTCTATTACATGGCTAAAACAAATTAAAACATGTTCATTCAGCTTATTCTAGAACAAAATAGTTGAAATTAACCGTTGAAAGTCATAAAACCATCGAAAAAGACACCAAGATCACCAAATACATGAGTAAATAAACCGCCAATTGATAATTAATATGTTAATATTACTCAATATATCGTTACATGATACCAGTATTTTGAAGTCCATCAGAAAATGAATCACTAAGTTTAAATAAACACGTTGATTTTACCTCACAAATGATTAATTCCCGACAAATAAGTTAGTCGCCAAGGTTAAGAAAAAGAAAACGTGGCCATATTATAACTATTGAGTTAGAATTTCCCAAATATAAACTGAAATTAACATTAACAAACTGTTGAAATAGAATCCGAAGACAAAAGAATAGAGAAATCAACCCGTTTAAATACATTTTCACCAATCGATACTAAAAAGACATATGATATCAAGACTTCAACAAAACCTCTACCAAAAAGTAGTTAACCAATTTCATTATATAATGCATTTTAGATTTAAATACTGTTCAAAAGATTAATTGCAGCGCTTGAAACTTCAAAAGAAGTAGCGAAGTTTTGAATAATTGGACTATTAATATGTAGAAAACGATCTAAAAGGGAATCAAAACCAAGATAAAGGCAAAAATCAGTAAAAGAAGAATATTTATCCGCGACAAGATGATGAGAAGTCTGGTAAAAAAAGAATCCAAACTATTGCGAATGGAGGAATACCCTTAAAATCATCAAACTTAAAGTTTTCAAGTCCTACACTATTGTGACCAAATAGAACGCATTGTTAGCAATAGTTAACGCCCTTATATGTATTCCAAAGAAATATTTTAAATATTAAATAAGTTAAAAACATATTTCTTTAGGTTTTTTTTGTTCCTTGGTAATGTGTATAAATGAATTGACTTACTAGATAGTCTAAATGAAGACCCAAAGCGGAGAAACATTTAACTCGTGTTTTGAGGCAACGAATACGCGAAGTAGCTTTTATTTTTATTTTTAGATTTACTATTACCGGACAGTGCCCACTATATAGATAGTATAGTGTAACTCTCGCTAATCCGAAAGAGGCATACATATACTAGCGGGAAGATTCGCACCCTAAAGTCCACACCTTATTCAACTACCACTCTATTCAGTTCCCCATTTCTGGATTATACCCTTTAAACTTTTTGGACGAACTCCCCTATCCCTTAAATCATACGCATATCAACTGAAAAATGTATCCTTCATACCGGTGGCCAATTTCTGAACCTTGCGCTACATGTACTGTTGAATGCTTGCCAAAAGAACCTTATATCAACTAAATAGATCCCCGCTTCATGAAGAAACCTTTTCCCCCAACGATTGTGGATCGCATTAGTAAAGGTTTTGTCCATGTGGTCGGAACGAAAGAGTACACCTACCACTAGGTGTATTGAATATTAGTTCTCAACTTTATACCTATAATATAGGAAAAAGAGCCTTAGCCCATAGAACAAAATATGAAGTAAACCCTTTAACAAGATACCAGACCTCAAATCAGCCTTCCAATTAAGGCCTTAAGTTACTCCATAGTTGAGAGACCCGTAAGAGCGTGAAAACTGCAGCTTTAGCTGCAAGATTCAACTAAATAACGTCAGCATAATATAGCTTTTGGCCAAGAAGTATCACTATATTTAATGTCTTTAAGGAAGTAGATGCGAGCAGTAAATTCCTTGAAACTTATTACATCAGAATTACATCTGGTGGAAAAAAAGGGTATGCCTACACGTGGATACCTATTACAGAGTTAAGTTTAGAACTTTATGCATCGGGGTAAACCATGAATAATTATTTTTATTACCGATTTTCAACATTTTCGATACCTAAAAATAATAACGAAAACAAGAACAAGTATCATAACCTAATATTCAAACAAGTTAAAACGGTTAATATTAATTACAAACTTTTTACGGATTTCACTGAGATTGAAGGTAATATAGAAAGGTATAACTGGAAACCATACAATATTTTCAACACCAAAATGGTGTTATTCTTCAAACTTCTTTTATATATAGAGGTTTAATTTTAATTTTTCACTTTCTTTTCCTATTAACTTTTACTGGATATGCAAGGGATTACTACCTAACCCTTTTGAACTAAAGCTTGTATGCTTTGCAAAATTTATAACAGAATGAAAATTCACTTCATATACAATGTTTACTTTACGTAATGCTATACGAATTTGGTTATAATGGGTTGAAAAACATTAAAACCCAGAAAAAAAAGGAAGAAATACTAATTTATGTTTTAATGAAATATTTAACAAGTAAATGTTTTTCTAGTAAGTAATGAGAAAGGTTGATATTGAGGAACTTACATTAAGTCTGTAGGTGCTAACTGCTTTCATCGTTTTGAACAAATATAAATACGTTTTACAATGACCAAATACTATTTATAAGGGCTTTTACAACTAATTACAGTTTTTTGTTAACAATAGTAATAGCTTGTACATGAAACTCAATTTTTATATTTTCTCAAGCTGATATTTTTAGTGATTCTAATAATTAGACACTTTTGATGACCTATTATATCGACTGTAAATAGGGCAGATGAAAACCTTTCAAATTTAGTTAAAATCATTAGGTTGGATGCCATAATAATAGTGCGAATAAAGATAGAATAAATATAACAACAGCAAAAATTGTAATCTAAATAGTAACGAGAAATTCTATATTTACAGCAAATCTAGTAATTAGTTAAACCACTTTACTACTATTAAACGTTATAAATAGCAGGTAATATTTTACTTAACACCCTATCGTTTTAAATTAAGATTACTATTTTTTGTAACTACAAGGTTGTAAATTGGTCCAACGGTAAAAGAAAATCAGGGAAAAAGGTCGCGTGACTCAAATATATTGTTTGTAAAGCAACATTATTCGTGGTCAATAATCGCTTTTCTATAGTTTAAAAGGTGACGATCTCTACCATCGTTAAAATCACTGACAACCTCATTCTTTAAGTTTATTGAAATTTCGTAATGGTTGAAGAGAGTATATGTACCAAAAGATCATGCCAAATACAAGGGAAAAAAAATACTGAATAGAAAACAACTTGTATACACTACAATATAGTGGCAAAATATTACCATCATAAAAATTAACTATTAAAACTCTGGTAAAGCTAGAATGAAATTGAGTTTAAGTAATCAGTTGTTTTTGTTCGATTTGATGATTGTGGTTGTAATAGTTAGATCTATTGTTTTTTTCTCAAAACTCTTTTCCTCTTTTTTTCCTTATGAATATAAAGATTTTAAGTATTAATGTCCATATAAATACGAATGATCTGTTTCAATATTGCTATAGGTTTATTCATCCTTTCACATAGATACAATTGTGGGTTTACTTTGAAGGAATTGAGGTAATAATCATAAAACTGAAAAATACGAAATGTTATCAAACTTTTATTGGTTAATCCCAACGTTTAAGCATAGAAACAGGATTCAAAAATATACCTCGATAGTGTTATACTAAGGTGAGGTGGACCTTACTCTATCTGCCTTCATTCTTTGTTGCTATACACACATACATAACTTATTGCAAAATCTGTAGTACTATACTTAGTTTATTCCTTTGTTATCCATAAATACAACGAAATAACGTCAACACTATCATGATCAAACAAATAGTACCTGTAAACTACAATAAAGTTGACATTAAATATTTCTTGAAACAGTTACAAGATACTATTGGTTTCAACAATATTGTCATCAGCTGCAAAAGGCCACCCTTCAGCAATCAAAATACCAGTCTTTTTCCCCCCTATATTATCAGCTTCTTTCACTCTTCTTTCTCTACATTTTTAGCCATTAATAATTTGGTTTATTATTTCTTTCTATAGTCAGCAAGCAATTGTAAGCCTTGCTAGCTGATTAGGTATTACCCATTACTTCGTTACGTAAAACGAGGCATTAAAAAGCTTGTATTCCTCATATCGCGTCGCTTATTAGTTTTGTTATGTCGCTTGTTGGTAAGAAATTAAGGATTTTTTTCCCATCGCCTTCATCATTTTTCATTATTTTTCATACTCTTTTTACTCCCCCACGTCCAATAATGTCGTCAGCTGTCGAAGCCTTTGTTAGAGACGTTATGAAAAGCTCTGTTTCTACTGTTTTTGGCGCTCCTACTGTTAAAGGAAACAAGTTGGCAAGTTTTTGTAAAGAGATAGATAGACGCTTTAACAGTTTCCAAAATCTTATTAAAAGCCTCGCCAATAGAATTCAACCCCTGCCCTATTGTAAAAAAATTCCCTATCATCCTTATCGGAAAAAAATCACTCTATTAAGATCATTAACAAAAATAGCTCTATTGTCCTCGTTAATAAAAATCGCCTTACTATCCTCGTCAGGAAAAATCGGCCTACCGCCCTCGTGAGGAAGATAATACTCGCTGTGTTCGCAAGGAAAACCAACGAACTCATAAAGACAATCGAGCGATTCGCGAGTATAATCAGTAAGCTCTGCAAAATGAACGTAACTACCCCCAAGACTACCCATATATTACCTTAAAACCTTCGTAACCTATATCTTGATATTCTACAGAAACTCGTTATTTAAAACAAAATAAAGTAAAAATCTTTGATATTAAGTATACTAACCCTACCAACTTCGAAAAAGTAATATTAAGAAAGTATATTATATTTACCGATGTTAAAACTTTCTAAAAAAGGTTCAACTTTTTTACGGATTTAAATCCTAGAGTTAAGGGTTAATAAGTCAGAATATTCTCGACCTTTCTATAAGGCTTGATGGTATATTGGTGGAATTTTTAATTAACTCTTTATGATTGTCATAAAATTGGGTTTCAAAGTTTCCCAGAAATTATAAATAATTTTATTACCAGCTTTATTATACATACAAAACGGGTTATTACCAAATACTGCAATTATATTTTCCGTTTACAGGATCTTTTAAGTAATAAGTATAACCTGAAAATACAAATTTCGACTAGAATCAGGTATACTCGCATTATGGAGACCTTAAACTGGTATAATATGAATTAATAAGGGGTTATTACAGATATTGAAGTTATATTAAATCCTCATATTTAATAATACTTGCCACCTTTTTATTGCAGTTGAACTATACGAAAATATGAAACTAGAGTTAAAAAATGATTTACTAATTATAGCAAACCGTCGATTTACGTTTTACTTCCTTACATTCTTTAGAAATAAAACGAAAAATCGTTACGATATTAGTGAAAACCTTCAAAATTATCGTAAAATCTATAACAATATTAGCTACCTTTATAATACGTTTCGCTACTTTAAAAATAGAAGGTACGGGTAGGATAATAATCGTTATCAATATCTAAAAAGAATGACTATCGTAACAATAGATAGCGTTGCAATGACAGTTTTCGCGAACGAAACCGAAATTATCATCTGAAGGATTGAGACGAACGTTTATAAGAACGAGATCATAGAGAATTTTAGCTAGATTGTAATGCTTTTCAACGTAATCAAAGATTCTAGCGTAAGCGTAGTCGCTCAATTAACCGTAATCGTCTATGTAATCGTATCTATAACGTCAATTTTGAATCTAATAATGAAGAAACCTTACAATATTTTCGAATATCAATACTAAATTACTCCACATGTTTAAGAAAATCTATGTTGATATAGCTGAAAAGTGTAGTAAGCAATTTAATTACTTTACCCCATTACAAATTAAGTAAAAAAGTTTACGGTTATTGTTTTGCCTTATCTGACTCGCGAAATCAGATATTCATTTAGTTTTAAAACTTACTCGGCTCGTTATTCCATATTTTCGTAAAAAGATACATCGTCGTTGACGAAAAACGGATACGTTAATTTATAATAACATGATTAATAATATTTTAAAGTTGGATATTATAATCTCGCATGAATTTAATTAAACCGCTTTTATAATGATAAAATTTTATTAATACTAAGGAATCACTGTTTTTAGGAGTGAGAAGTCAGCAGATAAAGTCAAGAATATTATAATATACCTCGATATTATCACAGGAAAAAACTTGTCGATAGTCACTTCTTTTAAGAACGATTTTTAAACTTCGTTAAGTTTAAAGTACCTTTTAAAGATCGTAAAACTATCGCCTATATTATAAGACCGTCAATTGAATTAACTTCTAGAGTTAGATATAAAATTTTCGTTCTTAACTATAAAGTTAAGATAATTTGTAGCTATTACGGAAGACAATAAAAGCTCAAATTATTAACCTATTAGAAGTTGGTAGTTTTTTTTTACAAATAGTTGGCTAAAACCTTGTAAAATTCTTGTTCATATATCGCGAAACGTGATCTCTTTCTAAAATAGCAGATTGGACGTGTTATTTATCATTTATAAAACGTCTTTTCAATCAATAGTTCGTAAAATGAAAATTCAATCTACGGTAGCTATATATCAAAGCCAAATAATTCAGATACCTACTAAATACGTTAATATTTCCAAAGGATGTTCTTTTATATTTACATTTCAATATCCCGTCGCTTTAAATACTTATGTAATTTTACTACAGTATATGTCATTTAATCACGAAAAAAAGGTAAAATAAATCGTAAAATTTTTCTGACGTATTAAAATGGTAATAATAGCCGAATATAAATATTCGATATACTTTTTAAGCGACTAAAAAGAAGATTTCCAAACATTCACTTGAGGTAAGAGGTTAGCGATAATTTCCCCATTAATGAAGTAACTTATTTAGACCTATTTTGGTTATTATATGGTAAACTGTATTTTTGGGAATTCTCAATGCTCAGGCGCCGATTTTTGTATCAGGAGCTCAATTTGAACTGAGTTGTAATATTAATTATATAGTTTTCCCACGACTTATAAGCGTTTGAAAAATTTCTATCGAGCCGAAACCGTTTAATATTTTCACCAAAGTTATCGTTTACCTCTCAAATAGAACAACTAAACATAATTTTAACTACATTTACCCAAACCCATACCAAACATAGTATGTGACTTTGTGTTTCCAATATTGAAATATCTAAAAATATTTACATTAAAGCCCTCGATGAACGGAAAGCATGTTTAGTTCAAATAGTATATAAGTAGTTTCATAAAATTGAAAGGAATACTGGTTCCATTTAAGTCCCTGAAAACATAATAATAATAGTATTTGTAGTAAAACATTGACAGTATATTAAGTTGAATTAATATCTTTCTCCAATTTTAAAATATAATAAATAACACCTAGAGTTATTGTTCGATAAATTTCATAAGTGGAGGTGTGTAGAATACCTTAATAAGATTTCATCTTTAAACTTAGTAGTAACTATTATTTAACACTATATATATAATAGCGAAAAGAACGTATTATAGTGGATCTTTTACCATTCAACAAATAAAATATTCCGTTTAATTAGTCTTCATAGCTTTATTGCAAAACTGTCGGATTTTCATTTAAAAAAAAGTGAAGTTTCGTTGTAAATGCTAAAAAGCTTTCTTTTCCATTTCTTATATACCTAAGTTACCGAAATCTGTTTACTATAATTAGCCATCAAGGTTAGAAAATTTAAAGGTTACTATTATAGGTTTTTAAAATTCATCATTTCATATATAACTATTGGAATAGCAGTCAAATTCAGTTTAGTCAAGTCAACTATACTTACAGTTAGTTGATTGTACCTACTGAAAATTAACTTCAGTTTGTAGGATTGACTACAAGTCTAGTGCAGTAGGTGCCCACTTGAAAGTGGGGCATAAGACGAAGCGTGTGAGTATACAAATTATTGTGCAGACCAACTAGAGGTGTGCCAAAATTAGAACTTGTAGCGAACCACAGCCTGTTTTAATACAGCACCAGTTACTTCGACCACCAAGATTCGAATCGACTATGTTGAAATGATAAAGGCCTATAAACACTGATTAGTGCTTATTATATTCAACACAGATGGGATTAGTAGAAGAGAAAGTGACTTTATTGTTGTTACTCTTTATTTCGGCAAGATAAAAGAAAGATTCTTGCTCAGGGCCCCTATAAGCTGTGCGGTTATTCGCGGCTATTTATAAGTAGCAATGGTATTGTTACCAAAAACACTAAGAGATATTTATTCGTTCTTTTAAAGGTGTTGAGATCGACTATTAAAAAGTTTCAAAGATTAACAAGTCGGTAGGCTAACAAACGGCTAAATTAGTATTATTATGTTTACTACTATTCTAGATATTACTCCTGTAAATTTAAAATCATAAAAACGACTAAGTGTTACTACTTTGAATTATTATAACATTGATGGCAAACTTACGACTTACATCTTTATACCAATTTTTCCCCCGACACTGCTCTTTTAATATCTATATTCCCTAAGATTGCTGTTTTAAGCGAAAATTACCAATAATCACCAAATCTCCATACGACTTTACGTCAAAACATCAAGTCCCTATACTTTTAAATCGATAATTATATTACTAAGCCTTACTCTAGTTAAAACATCAAGATAACTGTCACAAATATTTATATAGTTATCTTTAAAGACCCTGTTAGGAGGAAAGTTATTGAAAACCTCGGACCTATGTTTATCAAACACTTTGATAATAAGTTCTGGTAAGTGGATGCCAACGAAGACTATTTGAATCAAATATTTTACTAAAGTAATCGGCCGCTTTGTTTTCGACTCAGAACTTACCGAAATAAATTAAAAACCTACCGTTTTCGAAGATTTTCAGGAATGGTTTAGCGACTGGACCTTGGAGATGTGAAAACGAATGAATAAATAGGTCAATATGAGAATAAAAATTAAGATGTATAGCCAAGGAATCGAACCCCTTGAAAAGAAAGGGAAGGAAGGTAATCAAGTAAATGTACTTTATGAATACGTTATAGATAAAGACCTTTAATGGATTAAAACTGAGTGCAAAAGTTTCGCTGGCGATGGCGTGCCTTAATGCCTCTTCACACGATCTTAAGGCCCTTCCCAAGTCCAGATGAGCTTTCCAAACCCTGTTTCGTAGGGATTTCGGAATGCCAGGGATGTTGGCCATGAAGAATCGATTGACTTTTACGTCGGAAGCCTTTAAACTTACCAGTAAATCGAGTAGGAACCTCGATGTATAACTTAATACTAAGAGGGGTATTATAAAATACCCCACGGGGATCTTTGAGTTCCTTTCCTCTAGGTAACTTAGTAAGTTGAGTTTTAGGAGCTCAATTAAGGAAGAAATGGATTTACATGCGAGCCTATTGTGAGCACGATCACTAGCCTGTTTCCTTTAAACTTAGTTAGAGGTAATTATATTGCCAATTAATACTAGCACTGTTTCTAGCACTAGTCGAGGTATTTTGAGAGTCATTACGATAATTACATTACCCTTCACTTTTTATACATCCTTATAGCGAATACAGATTGCGTAGAAATTATTACATTCGTTAAGATTTAAGGATTGAAGGAGAGATATGACAGTAAGCCATATAATTTCTTCGATATTACGTTGTGCCCATTCTTTAACATTTTTCGCGAAATAAGAGTTGAACTTATAAGCTTTTACACATTATTTCATGATACCCTTACTCGTAAAGCTAAGGATTACTACTTGCGGTATTTAATGAATTTCATATTTTCCTGCGAAATTTACGATGGTTTCAATGACTAATTTAAATAAGATATTGATCTTACCTAGTATTTTAACGATTAAAATATTATTAAGTGGTTATACATGTTGGATAATGAAAAATAACGGATAATAAGATAAAACTTTTTAATTAAATATTTGACAGGCTAATGTTTTGCTAATAAGTAATATGAAATATTAAACCTGGTAAAGATACCTTATATTAATAGGTTCAATAATCCGTTAAGGGCTGTCAAGAATTTGAATACTGTCTATTGTACTCTGATGCCATTTTTCAATGGAGTTTTAACTAGTTGCGTTACTTATTAGCGACTGTAACTATTTGGGTCTTGGGCTCAACTAATATATACCCCTAAGCTTTAGAGTTTAACGACGACGAAAAAGACCCCACCTACACGTATTATATCGACCACTAGTACGGAAAGCCTAATTATTACGGTTAGAAGGTCCGGAACCAGAGCCGTAGCTAATAGGCTACGCAAAGAGTAGGATTTTGAGGAACGTTAGGCAAGTTTACTTGAAACGCTAAGAGATGTTGGATTTGCGATAAGCAGAGCTATTAGTTCATACGTTATATGGTTATAAAGCGTAACAATAAAAGTGTAAGATATCATATCTAATTTCTTTCCATGCTTATTACCGATTACGTCAAATACGTCGAAAGCCGTAAAGATATAGAGGTTAAATAGAAGGAAAATAAGCTTAAAGCTATTGGTTGGCACGAAGATACCGGTATCAGCTCGGAAGTAACGTGATAACTCGCTCACTACGCCTGATTATACCACCTAACAAGTAAAGACACTTATTACCAATATAACGATAAAAATCTTGACCCTATATACCTATATACTATTTAAAGCCGTTACGCAGAGTAGATCTTTTAAGGTATTATACCGGATATTAGGGTAGCACGGTACCTAATAGTAGGCTATTCGTAATACGTCGTATTACAGAATAATACTAATACGGCTACGAAATTTGATCATATAGACACTAGAAAAGTTAAGGTCGGGTTTGGCTCTAAAAAGATGTTTTTATTGGGATCAATAACTACAGTTATTATCTTTAGTCTTGTTATTTTCCAAATTTTGGAATCTTCGACCCTTTTCTTTTTTGCTTTAAAGATATGAAGAACCTCGGAGTTAACGTTAACGTTCATATTAATAAATTGGTTCATATAAAGTGCCACAAGAGGTTTTAACTTAGCTTTAAACGGAAGTACTTTTAGTTGTACCTTCACGGGCTAAAAGTTTTGGTGTTTAACCTAATGAAGTTGGAACTTCGTTAACTATATCGTAGGTTTAACTACCCAACAACTAATAGGTTTCATAAGGTTTTAAAGCCGGTTAATTAGAAAGATATGGACTTGGTATCGTTAGAGGCAATGAAACAGCTTTTTCATTATTACTAAATATACTTCTAAACCCACTTCAAGTTTAAGCTTACATGAAAGGAAAATTAAGATTTTAATTTTAAGGTTTTAGTAGACGTATTTTATCTACATGGTAAAATATTACTTCACTTTGTAGATTCCGAAACGGCTTTTTATGGCATTAAGCTATTCAAAACCATTACAGCTAAGGTAATATGAAAGGTGTTACTTACTTTGTGAATTAATATATATCTATAGCTACTAAACGTATTGATTTATGACGCCGGTACCAATTTTATTACGATGAAGTTCGAAATTAATGTTAAGTTAATAGGGATTTTGTATAAATAGTTTTCTGTTAAACTTCATTATGGTATCGGTAAGGTAGAAAGGGCTTACGCCTTTTTATGAAAGGTTTGCGGTATTTTTACTTGAGAGATTCAATTATTTACAAGTTAAGAAGCACGGATTTAAATATCTGTGAAAGGTCTTTGCGATATCATTAACCCTAACGGTCTTATGCCAACTTTACTGGTATTGAGTGCTTACTCACGTCGAACGACTAGGTTAATACTATTATTAAATAAATAAATACGTGTTGCAATATATAACAAAACCCTAAAGTAATTAAGAAAAGAATTGATACGCCGGTAGGTTAACGATGCCTTTAATATCAGAAACGAAGCATTAATAACAGATATGTTATCACTATACCTTTAAAGTAAAATCCTTACGTGGCAAAAACTAGGTAAATGGAATATGTCGTACAAGCTTTTAGGTATTAATAATTTAAACTTAGTGGTTAAAACAGTTAATGGCTTTACAAATTTTCGATTGATATAGTTTAAATTATATTTAAGACCCTTTAAAGTTATTGAAAATCTTAACGCCGATAACCTAGAAACTAAGTGAATTAGCTAATTCAATCCTTTTGAGCCGATCGTTAATAAGCCAATAAAACGTCAACGGCGTAAAAGATCACTTAATAGGAGGATATATATTAAATACGAGGATACTAACGAAGACTATAAACATGAAAACCCATATATAACGGCGGGTATGTCTTAAAACGAAATTTTCAACGAAGAAATTCAATTTAAATTAAGCATTCAAGGAAATCCTAATATACTAGGCAAGCCTTTCATACAATGTACTAGGTAAAGATTAACAGCTTTTATATATGAGGGGTTGTTTAACTCGTTTCATTAACATAATTTAAAGGTTTAAAAGTAATTTTTTTTAGTCGAGTATACCTCACAAGATCAACGGCAAGATTATGGACCGGCCGTACGAAAATTTACGGTTAATCGTTTAAAGATACAGTGATAAAGGTAAGGATTAAATCTTTACTTCTTGACCTATATTTTAATAAAATTAGTCATTGTTCCATTGTTATAATTATGATAAGTTTGATTACTAGAATAAACGGTGAGCTTATATTGATTGGCCGCAATATAACATAAGCTTACGTACAGTTTAGCACTGATTTTCAGCGAATTATATTACTAAATTGTGCAAAAAAATTGGGGATAAGTTTTTGGTCGGTATGGCTATACGTTATATTAAACGTTTATACAGATTAACCTAAGTAGGAGTATATTAAAATTCAAGGTATTAGGTGTATTTTAATACCAGTCTGGATAATAAACTTTAAAGTTAAATCATGCTTATTAGTTACTAAAGGCAAAGATTTCGGTAGCGTGGGTTCGTAGATTCATAATACATTTTTCATCAGAGATACTAGATTGGGGGCGGTAAAAGCGCACTAATTAGAAATTAGGCTTTTGGAAGCGTAAGTTAATTCAAACGTTGGTTAAAACCATATAATTGGACTTTAATATATTGTTCATTCGTATTTATGGTATTAAGACCAAAAACGGAACTTATATTAATTTCTGTTATGAAGAAGCTACGAGAATACTAAGTATCTATAAAACCAACACGGAAAAACTGTAACAATACCTGTAGTAAAAGTTTCATACAGTTTATATTATTATGTTATACTAACCTAAGGCATCATACGAACTATGCATTACTATATAAATATAATATCTATGAAATGAGGATTTCAATGGTTTAAACGAAAGGATTTAATAGTAAATACGTTTTGAACAAAAAGGTATTATTATGGTTTGAGTAAATTTAAAAATGAAAAAATTGATAATTATTACGAACAAAATATTTATTAATAGTACTACTTTAACATCGTAAATCAGGTTCCTTATAATATTTGTTAACGAGAAAAGGTTCAACGGGTAGTTTACGATTACTGAAACCTGGTTCATTGGATATTCGTTTAATATAAACATATAATACGTATCGTATTAGCTTTAAAATTCTATCGTATAATAGCAGCCTTGAATATTGGAATATTATTAACGATACCTTCAAATTCATTACAAAATAACCATAAATAACTTTAATACCTATAGTAGTATGTATAAACCTCAAAAGCTTTTACGAGTATTTATTAAAGTTAAGTATAAGTAATAAAAACGCTTAATAACAAACGTAATGGTTTTAAGGGAGGTATATAAAGTATAGGTAATCGGCTAGTTTCGGTGGATTAACGGAAAAGATAACCTTATTGAAGTTATAACTAAAGCCGTTCACTATAACGCCCTAAAAAGGTTCATAGATAATAATACGGTAACCATAAGAATAGAAGACTACATGAACCGCCCGGTATGTGATGTAAAGAAATAGGGATACTCTGGAGAACTTGAAGACTGCCAAAGTAATATCAAAGATGGCAATAGCAGAGGTGGAGGAAATGCTGGAATGTTAAACTACTGGTAAAAGTTACGAAAATGGTGGAATATGTGATGCGGATAGGTTTGTAGCGAATGACTTGAGTACGGGAGTTGAGGAATAAAGAGTTCGAAGATGGCAAATAAAGGGTCGTAATTCATATTAATTTTTGTACAAATTGATCAGAATTAACAGAAGTTTAGCTTATTAATTAAAGAGAGATTTTAGAGGGTGCCTCTAATTGATAGCAAACCACATTGGCATATAGACATAAAACAAAAAGCCACCAGCATTAGAATAGTAGTTTAATGTAGTACAGTTATGTTAACTATAGTTATAGTTAGTTCATTGTAATTACTGAAAATTGACTGCAATTTGTGGGATTAAACGCAAGTCTATGGTAGTAGGTGCCCACTTATAAGTGGAGCACAAGCCAAAGCGTGTGGCTATACAAATTAGTGTGCAGATCGGCTAGCAGTCTGCCAAACTTAGAACTTGCAACGAACCACAACCAATTTTGATGCAGCACCAGTTACTTCGACCACAGTGATTCGAATCGACTACGTAAAAATGCAACGATAAATGCCTAACAACAATAACAATATATAATCTGTAAGCTTAAGCTATTTCGCCAATTTTACAAAACTTTCATCAATGATATAATTACTTTCTCAGATATATTCGAGGACCACCTTTCATTTTCAGGAAATGGCTTTTTTCGATCATCCGACGAATATTAATTCAAATTCTAATCGGTAAAATAATTCGGGTTTTACTTTGATAATCTCGATTTCCCTACTACTTGACAACACACTTAAAACCTCCGTAAATTATTTTTCGGACAAACTCAAAAATGCTACAAAATTTGAAAAGCTCCTACATTCCTCAAATTAATAATATACGTTACCTTACTAAACTATCAAATATTTGACAAATACCCAGAACCAATTTCCTCGTTGAGGGATGTTATAAAAGTTGTTTTAAGATCGAAAATGGTAATAAACGATACCATTTTGCGTAATCCACGAAATTAGTTCCAATGCCTAAATAACTTTTTTTAAAAATAAATTTCATAAATTCTTATACGAACGCCTATACCTACATCAGCCTAACCCTTATCTCTATTCTTTCCTTTATATCAATGGCAACTTCGAATGAGGTTTGAAAATGATTTTTTTTTTGAATGAAAAAAAACTATACTTGTGTTTTCAATATATCGATTTCAACTATAAAAATTAAACGTATTTTATTATTAACCCAATATTCTACTTGAACAGAATTACACAATAGTTTTTGAAAAACGGAAGATAACATATTTAGTTTAAGTTTTTCGTCGCCTTCATAACAACTTTATAAACAATAAGCATGAATTTCTGAGTTTTACGAATTATAAAGCATCTAAAGAAATAATGTGTCAAATTTTATTGAATATAAATTTAACAAAAAAATGAATAAACGATTTATCAATGACTTCATTTATCACAATACTTACAATTTAAAAGTTATTAATGTCCATAAACGCCTCAATATTATTTCTAATGCATTATCAATGTTGGCGAAGCCACGAAATTAGAAAGTCCGTATATAAAAGGATCTTCTTATCCTCGATAGAAAATTCGACGATTATGCGAGAATTTCTAATACATTTAATTTGAATATTCAATTGACTTTACATGATTAAAACAAAATATTGAACGCTATAAAACTAATTTTTCAATCCGAATAACGTATTAATCAATACAGAAAAGCATTTTACGTAAGTTAAAACGAAATAAAAGAAATAAAAATATTATTTTAACTTCTCAGTTTGGCCACCCTTTTAAACTTTTAGATCGTTTACTTTACAATTGATTTTCAATATTTTACAAAAGCTTTAATTTAACTTCAATCATCGTTTAAAATTTCTTCGAAAATACTTATATTAAACGCCACCACTTCGATCATTACCGTATGATAATATGAAAAGATAGACTTTAATTTCTCTTTAAACGAAAACTAGTGAAAACTTATTGTCGAAACGACCCAAAATTTAATTATTAATGAAATGAAAAATAAAAACCTATCGGCAAACTTCAGCTAATTCAAATTTTTAAGAACTCTATATTCATCATATTAATGTATATCTTTATTGTTTTACCACAAATGTATTCTTTCAAAACTCTTTCAAGTTTTACACGAAAAGAATTTAATACTATTATACCAACAATTTGCAAAGCTTCCAAAAATACTTATAATACCAAAATAAATTATCTATATTAATATGAAATATGCTATTATTATCGTAAAATAATTTTCATCGTGTGATTGACCTTATCCAAACCACTTTATTCACGATCGCAAAGTCGAATTTTCATTGGTATTTTAGAAAGAATTTGGAAAAGGCTTTTATATAAAGTTAATAGTAACGACGACTTATTATTTTTAAACAAATAGTTAATCGAAGGGAAAGAATAAGTATATATAAATAGCTTCACTATAACTGATAATTAAGCATCCTAATCAATTTTAAATTAATCACGTTGTCTGCTTACAAAAACACTTCAACAATACTTATTTTGAAACCATTATCTCTAATTTTATAAGCTTTTATTCGGATTTAAATTTGCTTAATAATTGGTCATCTTAGTTCCTTGATACCTCATCGATAAATAAACATTATCTATATTTTAAAATACTTCAAGCGAGATGTTGAATGAATAATGGATAACTTACTTAAAAAAACCAAATAAAGATGTTGTTGGAATAATATTACAAGCAGTGCAGTAGGTCAACTTTACTTACAGTAAAGTTGACTATACTGAACTGCAAGTTGAGTGTATTGCGTTTTGGAGACTTACAGCATTGGGTGCAAGTCGAGTGCAGTACGCTACAATTCACTCTAGGGCACGGGCCAAGCAATTGGCCATACAAATTACAGTGCAGACCGGCTAGTAGTCTGCCAAACCTAGAACAATACATCCATCATCTGACCACGTAATACTACTATTACTTCGAAGACCAATCAAATCGACAACGTTGCAACGTTTAAGGCCTACCAACGCTGATCAGTGCTTGCCTGCTAGGTTAAGCATAGATAAGTTAAGTAGAAGAAGAAGCTACTTTCTGATTACGCTCTACGTCAAACGGCGGCTAGAGTAGAGGAATTTTCTTTGTAAAGGGCCTTTATTAGTACTGCGCTAGTCCCTAACGACGGGAAAATAGAGAAGACTTTTGGGTTGCGTTAGTCCCTTATGGCAACCTGGAAGTGGGCGACGGTATCGCTACTTGAAAATACTAATAAATTTTTATTGATTCTTTTTAAAGAGCGTTGAGATTGACTGCTAAAATTCTCAATTAGGTAAGTTAGTAAACATCTAAGTTAGTACTACTGTAGGTGCTATTACTGAAAAAACGACTAAGTCCTACGGCCAAATAACAAATAATCTTCGCCTTTAACCTATAATCTTTATTACTAATAAAAGACTTCCGACCTTACCCCCTACACTAAATCTTTGCCCTTACTTTACTTTTTTCACTCCCTACATCACTTTAATGGTTAAGTTCGCTGTCTTAAGCGAAAACACCAAGTCGCGTTGAGAAAACTACATTGCGCGACCTTTCGCCAAGTCTCCAAGTTTCTACACGACTTTAAGCCAAAATACCAAGCTTTTACATTTAAAATTACCAAGTCCATTGCCTGGAACGTTAAGATGTCTACCGTTAACGCCAATTTTAAAGCCATTACTGACCCTGTTAGGAAAGAAACGATTAAGTTGTTCGAGGATGCTTGACTAAAGTACTATAGCTATGACCTTTGAAATGAAAACGTTGACGAAGATTTAACCGAAAAATACCTAATTAACTTCGTCGGTAACTATATCATTGAGTAAGACGGCAGCGAAGAATGTAACCACGGTAACCGTGATTTTTTCAAGTATCGTAAGTTCTTTGACAATTGGATTATTGATATGTAAAAGAAGATTTAAAAAGCTGTTCAATCCAAGCTGAAAAAACAACTTAAATGCTGAGGGATCTACGTGACAGAAAAAACGATTTATAAGGTAAACAAAGAGTTAATTTAACTTGGCCTAGTTTAAAAATTACAGCTAGGACCCACAGCCTAAAGGGAAAGGCGTTAAGGAACCTTAACGCCTTTACAAACGATTTAAAAAACCTCCCCTTTACTCTTAGCTAAGTCAAGCCTTTTTATGCGCTAACGATGAGGAACATGTTGACTTGTTTGGCGGTTTAGTACCCTTACGTGACAGCTTGGAGTACGCCCTTAGCGGTGGAATAGTACGTAAAGTAAGGGCTGCTAATGCAGTGTAATGATCACACTAAATACCCGTGAGTATAGAGAAGGTGTCAGAAGGTTTATGTTATTAAGAAGATAGCAGAGGTGCTGAGTGAACAATATCACAACCGTGCAAGTAATGATCAAAAGCCATGAGGCTATTCAGAATACACTGAGACTGAATACTTAGATTGACAACTGAAGAGCTATGAAGGAAATGCTATCTATGTGGTGATGACCGTGTCCTTATATATCCGTGCCTTCATACCTTTTTCAGTACTGGATCACTTGGATCAGTGCTGATTCCACTGATCCTAGTCACATGATTGGTTTAGTCATTTCCGCTAAGAAAGGAAAAGTGTTCCCCGCCTGATGTGTTGGACTTCGGGCTCAGCTGCATACTGGCTTGCTTCCTGACCAGCTATCATGCTTGGATCGTGACATGCAGCTAAAGGTATTGAAGTTGGCGCTCTACACTTACAATAGTCAATTGAGAAAAATCTTCAGGATTTCTAGAACCCTTGAGTACCTATCGATTTTTATTAGTAATATAATCGCTAAGCACCCTAAGAACCCATTTCTTTTAGATTTGCCTACGTACGAGAACCGACTACAGGTCCTATTAAAGAATTTTATCCCTCGAGTTAAGAGATTGGCAATTACTTTTAATATTGTACCTTAAAACTTTTAAAGTTTAAATAACTAAGAAATATTAACCAAGTCTAAGATGATTATCGCGAACTTCCCTCAAGACCTGTTAAAATGGTTAATATTAACTATAATCTGATAAAAGACTTTATTAAAATCTATGATAATATGGAGAAGTATGATGGAAAGCCTTATAACCTTGTCGACACTAAGATAATACCTTTCCTGAATATTTATAAGTGGATAGAGGTTTTACCTTTTGGTTTTCACTTATTATTTCCCGGAATACTTATAGGTTACACTAAAGATTGTTACTTAATTTTTCTGACGAGCGTTTCCACTTTTCGCGAGATTTACAATAGTATGAAAGTTTACTTCGAACAAAATATCCATTTCGCGTAATACTATACAGACTAGGCTACCATGCGGTAAGTTATAATGATGGTAAAGAAAAAAGAGGAGTAATTACTAATGGATATTTTTAATTAAATATTTGATAAGCCGATAATATGTTAAAAGATAATGGGGAAGGCCTATATTGGCGAAACCACACTTCACAAATAGGTACGAGTAGTAGTCACGGGTGTTAACGAGTTCGAATACGTCTTATAACGCTTAAATGCTATTTGCGAAGGCTTTTTCAGCCAGTTACATTCCTCGTTTGCTATCATAATAGCACGTATACAAAACTAGTTTAGTATGTATTCCTAAGCCGGCAACTTTTTTCATGTGAATAAGGAAGACCTTACGGTAGTTAAATATGTCGACCATAAATATAGGCGTTTATAACAACTAAGGTTAGGTCTATTAACCTCTGCTCCGGATTAAAGGTAATACCTATGTTAAAGTTAACAAGATTTGAATGGACTTATTAACTGTAAGTATTATCGTAGTAATAGTAGTAAAAGATATAAGATTTGTAGTAACGCTGACTACTGGTTCACTCGGCACACCCCCTTCGAATGTAATAATAGGAAAGTAACATATCATGTTTAGTAACTTATTACTTCGGAATAAGATTGCTTGGATTAAGTCTTAAATGTTAAAGACGATAAGTTAATAGACGTCGTTAGCATTTTTGAATAAACTAAGTGGTACTAAGATACTACTTTTGGTATGACGACCTAGTAATTAGCCGACCATGCCTTTCTATACCGTTTGGGTGGTAAAAACCTTTACCTTTATCCTAATTATACCCTTAACCCTTTATATATCTTCAAACTTTACGATCGTTACGCGGATTATACGTTTTAAGGTATTATGACAGATATTGGGGCGGTAAGGTAATTAAGAGGAGGCTATTCGTAGTATATGGTACTACGAAAGAAAAATATTATAGTTATTGAGATTAGTTTTTACGATGTTGGCAAGGCTAAAGTTGGCTTTGTATTAGGCGAATAGCTATCGTTAATGGAGATCATGGTAGTTTGAACTATTCTAAACGCGATTACGTTTTCCATTTTTAAGTCTTCGACCTTTTTTTTACTTTGCCTAACGGATATAAAGACTTTCGGCGTTAATGTTAACGTTAATGTTAACGTAAACGAGCTGGTTAAAAATAGCTTGAGGTTTTTACTTACCTTTAAGTAGGGATATTTATGGTTTTATCTTTAAGGCCCGAAAGTAATGTTTTAAAACCAAACGAAGCTGAAGATACGTTAACTATACCGGCGTTTTAACTATCCAATTGTTAACAGGTTATATAAAGTTCTAAAGTTTGTGGGGTATAATAATATGAAATAATTTACTTTCGAAGCTATTGAAAGACTGTGTTACTATTGTTAAATGTACGTTTAAGATTCCCAGAGATTTAAGGTTATATTAAAAAACGATAAGAATTTTTACTACGAGATTTCTATAAATATATTTGACTTAAATAATTAGATTTTTTTAGGTCGTTAACTTCGTGACCTCGTTTTATAAAGCTAAGGTTTTAAAACCCCTTTCGGTAAAGGATGCGTAGAAAACGTTAAGGATATTAAGAATTAATACGTATCTGGGTATACTTAGCGTTGTCGTTTACGATACCGGTACCAACTTCATGTTATGACCCAAGAACATCGGAGGGTCAGAAAACAGGCCAGTATGGGGCTAAGCCACTAAGAACCTGATGTCCAACACATCAGGTGGGGATATCTCTTATGTGAGAAACCTTAGGGTTAGGGTTACGCACTCAGGATCATTGAGATCATGTTTCGATCCAACAGATCCAGGATCATTAGAATCATGTTTCGATCTAACATGATCCAGCACTGAAGGCGTATGAAGGATTAAGGATATAAGGACACGGTCAGCACCACATAGATAGTATTTCCTTCATAGCTCTTCAGTTGTCAATCTAAGTATTCAGTCTACCCTGAATAGCCTCACGGCTTCTGATCATCACTCGTACAAACAAAGTCTTGATATTGCACCTTTTGTTACCTCTGCTACCTTACTGCTAACATAAACCCTCTGACACCTTCAATATACTCATAGGTATTTAGTGTGATCATTACACTTCACGGCGGTGGAATTTTAAAAAGATACTAAGATAATAGGTATTTAGTGTAAGTAGGTACCTGTAAGAACCTATTAGAGTATCGAAAAGGTTAAAAGGGTATACGCTCTACTTTGCCAAACGTATGTAATTTTTATGTTCAAGATTGAAAGTTTTACGGATCTGGAGCCACGCCTATAAATGGAAGTAAAAGGCTTTAATAATACCGTGAGATTTAATGGCTTAGCGCTAACGCTCCTAGTTTTTAAAGAGTATCCACGCCTAACGAGTAGAACTTCGCTTTCGGCAAGTACTTAAAAACGTATTACGGTATATAGTAAAGCCTTAAAAGAATTTCAAAGGGAATTGGCACGCCATTGAATTAATAACGCGTTTAATATTGGAAACAGGTTCTTAACGAAAGACGTACTTGTTTTGCCGTTATAAAGTAAAGTTCTTATATAGCGGGAGTTAGGTAAATAGGAAAAAAAAAATAAGATATTAAGTATTATATACTTTAAAGTAGTTATTGAAATTGTTAACAGCTTGATATCCTTTATAACCACTTATATTAAGTTATGTATAAAGAATACTAAAAATAAAGACGAGTAAGCTTTTTAAATAAAGCGACTAAATTAATACAAACTTTGACTACCCGTTATTAATGAGACGATGAAACGTTGTCAACGAAGACGACCCCCAAAAATATATGATAACGTTAAAGAGAAGTAATATATATCGGTTCGTATTTATAATACTGCTTAGGTGAGTAGGAAAAAAAGGATAATGAAAACTTGATAATAAAGTTTAGGGTATAAGAGATTATTGAGATTTTCGGTAATCTTTTTGAAAAAAGCCATAATATTTAAATCGGTTTATAAACTGAAGGAGTTGTATAATTTATACCGAAGATTCTTTACGAGATAAAAGGTGAAACTACGGAGCGGCCATATAAAAAGTTACGATTAATCGCTTAAGAATACGGTGATAAAGGTAAGTATTAAATCCTTACGTAGTCGTTAACGATTAAAAAAATTAATTAACGTTTAGTGGTTACCTTAATGATAAGTTTACTAACTGAGTTTAAAGATAAATTTTCATTTAATAGCCTTAATATTACGTACACTTATATACAGTTAACAACGGACTTACAAAGGATTGTATTGTTAAAATTTCGATAGAAGCTACGTATTATTTACCTTTTAAAAGCGATAATACGATGAATTATACTATTCTATAAATTAATTAAAGCAGGTGTTTACTGGTTCTTGATTTACTAGTTGTATTTGAAGTTCCGTTTAGCGATAAAGTCATTAATATAAAATTCGTATTTATTGGTAATATAAAAGAAGGATTTCGATATGGTAAGTATGTTAATTAATGATACTCTTTTCGTCGAAACGATGGGCTTTATAACATTAAAATAACAAGCAATCGAGGACTTTAAATTTTGGAATTCAAAACCGGTAACGACGTGAAGGGAAAATAATTATTTTAACTTTAATAGATTATGAATCCGTATACTTAGTATTAATACCGGTTAAAACTTTCGTTAAAAGGGTTAGGTCGTTATTTTTTCTATAATCGATAAAACTAATTAAGTTAGAGCTTGACTTCATTTGGAAAAGCGTATATGTGGTAGTTATATTGTTATCTTATGGTAACCAAAAGATTCATACGATTTATTTATTGCGATAAAAGTACAAATAATAACGGATTCAAACTTTAATCGACTAAATAAGAGATTGGAGTAACAAATGCAGAACTTGAGCCGCAGAGTTAATATTATATCAATTAACCAATTAAAGGGAAAGCTAAAAAAAATTACGGATGGGTCTTTTGTAAAGAATATCGATTTATCTTTATAAATAGGCTTTTTAATAATCCTTGTAAACTAAAATAGGCGGAAAAATCAATTTAGTATTATCTATAATTTGATTTATTAGTTTTTCGTTAAGTGTAAAAAGATTACACGAAACGTATTGGTATTAAAAGTTTATAATATAATGGCGTGCTTTAATATAGTTATAAAATTATGGGAGACGTTTAACTATATTACCAGGTAATTTCGGATTTCTCCTATCCCGATGGTGATTTATATCAACTTAAGGAGCCTTTGGCTAGTTGACGAGAAGGTAATTTAGTAGTATCCGGAAAAGATTGGTTAGCTATACTGGTGTGCGCATACAAACTAAAAAGCCGCTAGTATTGGAATAATATTACATACAGTGCAGTAGGTTAACTTTACTTATAGTAAAGTTAACTATACTAAATTGCAAGTTGTGTGTTTTGCTTTGTAAAGACTTACCGCATTAGGTGTAAGTCGAGTGTAGTACGTTACACTTTACTTTAAGGCACGGGCCAAGCAATTGGCCATACAAATTACAGTGTAGACCGGCTAGTGATCTGTCAAACCTAGAACAATACATCCACCATCTGAACACGTAATACTACCGTTACTTCAAAGACCAATCGAATCGAAAATATTGCAACGTCTAAGGCGTACCAACAGATATAATTCAAAATACCGATAATATAATTGCGAAGTTGGTAATGGAATTTGAATTGAAACTAGTCGAGTATATAAGCCTTTTCATCGCTAAGAAAATTTACTCTTCTTTGTTGAAAACCTTTTACTATAGTAAATAAAGTTAGAAAACTCGCTTTTACTTTAAATTTCCCTACAAATTCAAGAATTCATCCTACCATATGTATTCTGTGTTTAACGCACACTCAAAATAATAAAACTTTTAAACGAATCGCTCCACCTCCAACACCAATCAAATACAAAGTTTATTAAGATAAACAGAAAGTTTAACAACTACGAAATGATGGGTTTAATCGTCGATTCTTTACAAATGAACAAATATAATATATTATTAAATTAAAGGGATTTATAACACATGATTATGAATAAGTGAGTCTCAAAAACTTGGAATCTTACAAAAAATAAATTAAGGAGTTTAAGAAGAATTTGATATGAGCGAGTGTGGGTTCTCACGAGTATTTATTTTCGTGAGTATTACTTCTCATAAAAAGCTATTTTCACAAGACATAGTAGAATTCTCGTTCATTATAATGGGGATATTATGCTTTCTTTGTCTCCTGGCATTTGTACCAAGATGGGATGGAATCCACTGCATCTGCCTTCGTTCCTTTTTTCTATACATATATGTATACTTTACTGAAAACTAGTGGGGTGAACTATACTCCACCTGCCTTCCTTCCTTGTTGCTATACATACATACATACCTTACTTCAAACTCTGCAGTACTGGACTTAGTTTCATTCTTCTTTATCCTTCAATATACAGAAACATCATTACCACCATCACGATCCAACAGATAGTACTAACAACCACAATGTTGTTACTTTTAAACTACTTTCAAAACCAATGTAATTGAAAAAATCTCCATACTAATAATTGTGAAACCCGATTAAGTTTCATAAAAACACTTTGTGAGAAGAAGAAAAACTCGCTTTTTTTCTATCTGGCTTATCCATATTTAGATTTTAAGCACTGATTAGTATTCATTAGCTATTAGGTATTGTATCTATATTAGGTTTGACTAACTGTAGTTGGAATAATAGGTAATATAATGTTAATTGAATCTACGTTAGTTTTAAGTTAAGCAGGTCAGTAACTAACATTCCCCTTTATATATGTGTGTTAAAGATTAGACTGTACCTTATTTTGAATGGATATAATTCAATTTATATGCAATCAATTACAGTTTAAAATTGTTTCCACTGAAACTATGTATGATAAAATATTATTTTTTTATATCATAATTAGTGAATTGAGATTTCATAGAGTTCAAGTGATATATTCGAATATTATATATCTGAAAAATCGATTGAATTACCTTAGTAGTGCGTTTACTGTGGCTATTTAAAATGTATTGTAATTTAGATTATTAATTACGTTTAAGCTATACCCGAAAATTAGTATATACATTATAATATTCATAATTCGGGGTTTGAAAGAAGAGGTTATAATATCTTCGATACTGTCGTTCAAAGTATAAGATAGTATGAAAAACCGTTAATCAAGGAATTGGAAAACAAATTTCACGAACTCAAAAAAATTGAACCTAAACAGCCGATATTTTATTTATTTGAAAGGTATAAAAACTTAGAAATGATGAATTAAGTTCACGAAAATCATTTTTGACTCAAATTTAGTACTTCTGTTGTTATAATATTGTTATAAATAGTAAACTTCAATATTGTAATTACAATCATACCACTGTATTTGAAAACTTTGTAGTTGTTTTAGTAAACAACAAAGTTTATAAAAAAATTCAACAGTTGATATTTAAAATTCCTGCATTTGAATTTGTTTTATAATATTCATTGTAACACCTTACCTATGAATTAAATAAATATATTGTTGTTTTGGGTTTTCAAGCGGTATTAGATGCGGGTTGAAGTCCCATTGAAAAGATGGGTTCACCCCTGGTAACGAATGTTGATCTGATAGTTTGGCTACGGGGGCTGGAATCTTAAACGAGTTTGAAACAGGAGTAAAAAGGATGATATTGTTGGCAATTGTATCTTAAAAAGGTTCGTCGTTGTTTCAATTGTTGTTTACCCGGCTAGCGGTTTCGTGCTTTTATTTTTGTGATATCTTTTGTTATTATTATTTCTTAGCTTTATATTACGCTAGGTGATTACAATTATTATAAAAGTTGTTGGAATAGCAGTCAAATACAGTACAGTCAAGTCAACTTTACTTGCAGTAAAGTTGATTGTACTGACTGCAAAATTGGCTGCAGTTTGTGGGACTGCACTGCAAGTGCAGTGCTGTAGGTGGCCACTTAATAGTCGGACACAGGCCAAAGCGTTTGCCATGCAAATTAGTATGCAGACCGGCTAGCGGTCTGCCAAACTTATAACCTAGACATCTCAATCAACAATATCAATCACCAGTTACTTCGACCACAGTGATTCGAATCGACTACGTTGCAACGAGAAAAGGCCTACCGACAAAGTGATTAATAAACATAAAGTTTTGGGTATGACATTCGATATATTTTACTTTGTTGGTAAGTTTGGACTTGGACGACGACGATAATAATATTAATTAAACGGGTTTGGCTGTAAGTTAGCCTAGAGGTGTAGCGAACGTGTAGTTGAAATCCGAATTCCGAGTTTTGCATGATGTTCACTTGACTAGAAGCAAAAGTAATGATAATTTCAATGGTAAATGAGGTAGGTGGCACGGCTTATAACCTATGGTGGAGTGGAGAGTAGCAAATGTAATTAATTGTATTCGTCGGTGGGATTGTTGTCGTAAGAAAGAAAACTAGGACAGAGCGGAAGGCTTTGGCCGAAGGCCATATCAGGTGTGAACAGACTTGTAGGCTAGTGCTGGTGTCACCTCCAACAGACTTCACTGTTCCAGAACCGAAGGAAGAGAGGGCAATGTTGATAAGCGCCCTGGAGTGAATAATGTATTCTTTGTGGGATCATCGGCTGAGGAATCATGAACGGTCGTTGTAGAATCGTGGTTCGGATCTGGATGCCTCCAGGAAGTTGCGTGGTCCTCCTTCCTTCCCACTTCCTTCCCACTTCCTTCCCACGCTGCAGCGGCTGCACGTCAGGCAACTCATTCTCTTCTCAACATAGCTCTCAAGCCCAAGTCTTCCTCATTCTATTGTCATAGAAAGGCGTAGGAGGCCTCCCCGCGCGACCGTTTCCAACTCCACGCGCTTTCGAACCCGTGCAGCATATGATCCAGATCATCTCTTTTGACATCAACACCGGGCCTTCTCTTTTGCCCGTGCAAACTGACAACTGGGAACGGTGCGCCTATGAAGATCAGGTCTGACACGGCGTTGTGCCAGTAGGTTTCCAACACCTTCGCAATTCTCTCTCCATCGAGTCTCGACCCGGCTAAACTTTCGCGTCACAGGCCCACGCACTTCCAGTTTCCAATTGCCTTTCCAGCTCCCAAGTTGCGCGCGGAGGTCATCATACCAGACAGAGGTGACTGACGAGTGTCACAGAGGAGATTTTCGCAGCGCGAACCAACAATAGACGAGATCGATCGTACCCAAGTCGGCCCTCCCGGAAAGTAACCATGGCAGCCGCCCCCACGGTCTTCATCGACCATGGCCTTGATCATGGCATGAAGATCTACCTGTCATGGGAGTGGGTCAAGATGATCCCCGTGGTGCCGCCCGACGCCTCGTTCATGAAGAGGATCTTCACCCACGTGCCAGGCCGGGACTTCCGGGACCCGGTCCTGATCACTCGCAACGGGCAGATCTACGTGTCGCAGAGCTATTGAACCTCCTGATGGCAGCTTCCGCCACCCCGCTTATGGCCAACATCGTCGTCGAGCACAACGTGCTCGGAGAGCAGAACCTTGATGTGTTCCTCGTCAGAAAGGAGGAGAGGCCGGCTGCGGCTGGGCCCGGGCTGCGCGATGACGGCGTTGCCGCGGGTGCTCATGTGGATCCGAACGGATTGGCCTCGGGGCGACAGACCAGGTCGAGCAAGAACAGCTTCCCAGAGGCGATCCCCCGCCAATCGAAAATGGAGAGGCCCAACTCAATCACCACACGGGAATGCTCATGGAAAGTGGGAACTCCACAGCCCTGCCTTTCCCTGCACTTCTCGTAGGCGGAACGGGGGTAGCCACATCCACCGAAGCCATATCCAACGAAGACGGCACGCAGACGGCAGACGAGGAGCAGGGCTTTGGGAATAGCCGAGGAAGATCCCAGCAGCAGAGAAGAGATGGCAGCAGCAGAAGCGGCCGCCGCCACAAGAACAACAACGATACTGACCGTTCCAACCTCTCCCAAGACCACCATGACACGGAAATTCGCTCGACAATCTTGTGCATTTCAGGGGCAGAACCGGACGACAACGGCAAAAGCACACCTTCAGTACACGGGTGCAATGACGAACAACGCTTCCTACCTGACCAGAGTCTCGAGGCCACCGAACAGCTCGGACAGTGGACTTTGGGCGGCGCGGCGTTGAGAGAGCTCCAAGAACTGCAGTCCACCGACCTGATGTGCCTCCTTGACGGCCGCTTCCCTCCCACCCTCGCCACTTTTCACGAGCAGAAGGTACCTTCATTCACCTGGTTACATTGAAAAACGGCGTGGTTTCCTGGGTCAGGATCTTTAGCAACCTGGCCACCCACCCTCACGACTTCATATGCCCAAACCTGCTTGACCCTGCACTTCTGCTCCATCCAATCTCCAAGTACCAGCGTGAAAAACTCGACGGCATTCTCAACAATCTGGCGAAAACCGAGAGGGACAAGCCATACGTACGCTGGGCAGACACCCTGGAAAAGGAACAGCATGGACGGTACACGAGAGAGACGGTGCGAGTGATGGACGTGGCAACGCTCCGATACAATCTAAAGAAGGGTTATGGGGCTATGCGCGACTTCTTGAACGACCTTGACTTGCTTGCAGAAAACGCGCGAGATTTCTATGGAATTGCACATCCAAAGACTGCTGCTGCCAAGCTCATCGTCAAAGACGTTCATCAGTCCATGCGCCGGGTTCTCGCCGTTGAGTTGGGTCAGATCCAGAATCGGACGGGCTCTTTCGGCTTGGTTCGCGAGATTGTCGTCCACTCAACTAGGCGTCTGATGTACACGGGTCCCAAGTATGTGCTTCCACTTGGAGGCTTTCACTGGTCCGCAGACCTCAGATCGAAGAAAACGGGGGGGCGCCAAGCCATTTTAGTCGATGTGGCGAGTCCTGGAAAAGCCATCTGGGCTTTCACTCGTGGGCCTGATGGCAAGTGTATCTTGAGCATGGTGGCGCACGACATCCATCTTTTGGAACATGACCTTTCCGAGGGCGTCGCGGAAGGCGGTCTGGAGACTAGGATCAGCACATGCAAAGCATTGCCCCACAAAGGTCACTTGACCGGAGGCTACGAACACATGACCATCACACTGGTTGATGCGCTGGTGTACTTCCAACGCGCCTTCAAGTCCGAGGTCGAGAAGGAGCTGGCCATGCTGAGCTCGGACGGGCTCCCTCGGAACGAGAGGGAGCGTCCCACATCGCAACAGTCGGAACAGTCCGACTCGGACTCGGACGCGCCGCTCACCAGGCGATGGAGGAGACGCTGAAGTTTGAACACGGAAGAGGGAATCCGATAACCTGTTGTTGGATGACTACTGTCCTCAGGATCATGAAGGCGCGCCTGGCAGCATAACGCTGGGGTGTGACCATCATGTTCATGTGTCTGGAGCTTGTTGGAGAGATGGGACGGGGTTCACGAGAAAAGTATTTTTTCTGTGTACAATGTACAGTATGGAGACCGCTGGTCTCGCTCAGGCCTGGGTGTTGCACGCTGAACGGAGCCTCGGAGGGTTGGCTTGTGAAAACTGTCTTGTTTTGAGTATGGCTATGGCAGTCGAGTGGAACTGTACATACAATGAAGTAGTGAGTATGCAATACACTGGTGTCTGGTCATAGGGCGGTGTGGGGGGGTCCTCATTCGAGCAGATTCTGCTTTCCCATCCTGTGCGATTTGCCATCCTCGATTCCTGCACAGCTTCCTCATATGGAGTGACTAGGGGTGATCATGCAGGCTTTATATTATTATTTTATTATTATTCTCAAGGAAACTTCCTATTGCCCGTGGTGGTCTCAAAACCTCACAACCCAACAACTATGCCGTGTTGGCGGGTATTTCCTCCTGCTGCTCAGTGCTCGAGCACGCTATCAATTCAAGGCTTCCGCATTATGCTCTCAACTGATCGAGAGCCTTCCATGAATCCATGGTACATGCGCCGAAAAGAGGAAAGAAAAAAAAAAGGAAAAAAAAGAGAACTGCATCAAAAGGGACCACCATGTCCAATCCGCCAAGGCCACAGCCACGCCCAAGGATGCCCTCACTTCCTATTCTCCTTCCCCAGCAAGCCGCGCGACAGCGACGCCTTGAAGGCGCACCACCGGCGCGTCACGCTGCCCCGCAGCGGCCGGTCCCCGTCCGCGTCCGGGCAATCGCAATCTTGCACATTGTCAGCATCCGCACTCCCAGCATCATCGTCGCCGTCGCCGACGCCGTCGCCATCGTCATCGTCATCGTCAGCATCCAAGCCAGAGCACGCCCACGCACCTCCGTCGCCGTCGTGGCCGTCGCCCTTCGGCCCATGCCGGCGCTGCCGCTGCCGCTGCGCGCGCCTCTTGCCGCGCAGCACCTCGCGCCCCAGCAGCGGGAACGCCGCCGCGACGTTCGCGCCCGTGCGCGCCGACACCTCGAGGAAGCCCGCGCTCGCGCCGCGCGCGACGCCCTGCGGGCCGAAGAAGGCGCCCGCCGCGCCGTGGCCCTCGAGCCAGCGGACCTGGCGGCCGCGCCCGGCGGGGGCCGCGCCCGCGGTCGCGGCGCCGTCGTCGTCGTTCTTGGCCCCCAGCAGCAGGAAGTGGTACGGCCGCGCGGGGCGGCTGCTGCTGCTGCTGCTGCTGCTGCTGCTGCTGCTGCTGCTGATGCTGCTCCTGCTGTTGCTGTTGCTGCTGCTGGCGGCGACGGGCGCGCTGGTGCGGAAGGGGAACTTCTTCTTCTTCTTCTTCTTCTTCTTCTTTTTCTGGGGCGTGCTGCTGCTGGTGATGGCGGGGCCGGCGCCGCCGGCCGCGGCGTGGGGCCCGTGCAGGGCCTCGTGGATCGGGCCGGCGAGCGCCTTGAGGTACGCCAGCGAGGAGGCGTCGGTGGTGTCGTAGACGAGCACGGCGGCCTCGGTGATGGCCAGCGCCTGGCGCAGGTGCTCGGGCGAGGCGAGGCGCGCCGCGGGCAGCTCGAGGGCGTCGACGGTGTAGGCGCCCGCGCCGATGGTAATGCGGTGCCGGCAGCCGTGGAGGGCGTCGGGCGCCGGCAGGCTGGCCGGCTCGGGGAAGCGGCCGGTGCAGAACTAGGGCGGCATGGCGGGTGTA
>JASMMZ010000002.1:16784767-16995113 GCA_038502455.1 Anisogramma anomala
GGGGGGAGGGGGGGGTGGTTGCCCAAACCACGGGCTGGCCTCCTCGCCAGGCTCGGCCGGCCCTGCGTGGCCGCGCTTACCTTGGTCAGGAAACTGGTCTTGCCGACGCCTTGGGCGCCGATGACGAGGACGCGGAACTCGCCAGCGACCTTGGGCTTGCTTGGAGCGAAAGGCATCCAGCTGGACCTTCCGTCATCGTGTGGTCTGTCGGCCAGCTTCAGGAGAAGCCGCAGAAAGCGAGCCTCCTCCGCCGTGAATATCGGTTCCTCGTCTTCTGAGCTGATCGAAGAAGGCATGCTGGAAGGACTCAGGAGTGGAAGAACGAGTCTGGTAGCAGCCAAGACGAAAAAGAGGAGGAGAGGTCTGAGGTGTTGGAAGGAACCGTTTGGTCCGGCGACTGGAGAGAAAGGATCACAGACAGGCAGTTGACGGTTGAAGTATCTGGTATCTGGCTGGAATATCTGGCGATACTGGAAAGGAAAGAGATGGAAGATTCCTTTGCATGGAAGCTATGGCCGACAATAGCACTTGATTCCTCCGCCCGAACTCTACCATGAGGCAGGGAAAAGTGAAAAGAAGGTGCTATTGTCGATTGTCTAGGTATTGTCCGGTCACTTGAACTACTCCATGCACTCACTCACTACTGTAGCCAGCACCGTCGAAGCAGCCAGCAATGTCGAAGCAGTTACATCAAGCAGCTACATCATACACCCATCGCATACCAGCACAACAACACATCGACGTGAAGCTTGGAATCTGAACCTACAGTACACTCTGCCCGCACCACCGCAGTATGAAACGGCATGTCGGGTGCACCGTGGCCCTGTTCGTATGAGGCGCAGAAGAGGAAGTCCGTCCAAGTACCGAGCGTCGCACAGCGTCTTGCTGCAGCCTGCGATGCAACGGATGCCTCAGGGGCCATGCGAGATTTGCTGGACGCTGCCTCGTGGTCCGACAGGTACGACAGGACAATCTGCGCCCGGGCAGCCAGGAGGTTGACGACGCCATGTCCGGCTGGATCCCCAATCTCTCTCTCATTCACTCACTCGCTCTCTCTCTCTCACTATCGGAGGGGTGGTGGTTCCTTGGCCACCTGTCGTGGCCCGACGGGGGCACTGCATTCGGCACCACGTCACGCTTCCGTCCGTATCAGCGCCCCCCACAGAAAGAAAGCCCACAGAGAAGTGCGTGGCCAGAGGCACATGACCTGCAGGAAATGGGAGAAATCATGGGAATCCGGGCTCCGGGGGAGAGGTTATTGATAAGATCGAGGGGGGGCGAAGAGAGAGAGAGGTCGGACCGTCGTCCTGCGCCTCGTCCAACCATCATCCGCCTCACCACGCCACTTCTCCATGTCAGGCCCTTGCACACATCCATCTTCTGCCTTCAATCGCACCCAATTGTTTTTTTTTTTTTTTTTTTTTTTTTTTTTTTTTTTAAAAAAAAGGTCCATCCATTCGTTTTCAAGTATCAGATTTACCATCGTTCAACAGCGCTGTCTTCACCCGACTTGTTCATTGCACAATCTTTACATCAGTCATTTGACAAGCAAGCCGGGTCCGATTTTTTTGGTTTAATTACTCTTCTGCAAACCGTAGTTTGTACGTTCAACTACGAGGATAATATTGAAATGTGGTGAGCAATGACCTGGAACGCGTAAAAATACAAATAGGCTACTACTAATTTAATACGACAAGTTATTGTTTGATCAAGTGAACATTGAATTTTCCCATTTGTATTGTAACGGTTACTGTTGATGGGTCTTTAGACGTTGTAACGTTGTCGATTCGAAGTGTGGTCGAAGTAACAGTAGTATTACAAAGGTCACGTGGTGGATTGTTATTCCTTTTAAGTTTGGCAGACCGCTAACCGGTCTACACACTACTTTGTATAGGCAATTACTTGGCCCTTACCCCTCATTAAATTGGGCACTTTACCGCAATTGACTTACAATTGGTACAGTCGGCTTCAACCATATTGCACTTAAACGTTATCCTAACACCAAGGACTTTTTGTTTTGTAGTACCAATACATCCTGTAAAATAATCAACAGCTAACGTAAGTGATTCCCTATACCTTTCCCGCTACCATTTATATAACAATTTCACTCCCTATTTATAATCCCGATAACAAGTATTTTATCACTTTTATGCTTCAATCATTTAATACATATAACTTAACCGTACCAGTTGATAGAATTCGTATTATCCATAGCCTAATAATCTTCCAATTTGCTAGGGTACCTTAACCTTTTATCCTATTTATTGTTACGTGTTTTGGCTTCATAAAATAGTCTTTCCACGTAACCCTCAATCCGTATATTTGATCTATTACCATTCATAAACCTTTTTAAAGGTTTATGTAATATAGCTTTAATTATAACATCAGTTGTATTATTTTTACTATCAATTTATCGAAACTATTTAATTTCTATGCTTTAGTATGTTTTGTAAAGGGCTCTTATGTCGATCACGAAGTTTTTCTTGTTGATTTTTCCGAAATTGGAAAGACATACGAATAAACTGTACAAATCAGTACAAATAATGATCGAATTTAATAGAATCCTTAACTATTAAGTAACAATATTAAGAATGTTCTATATAAATATACTTATATCGAAACCACTACTTATATTGTAAACTTCGAAAGTAAATACAATACGTTTCATCTTTTCAAGCTCAATAAAGGTACGATGAATTTAATTATTTATAATAACGATCGAATTATCATATGATCCATCCTCATTAACAATCATTATAAGTAATCTGGCTTATAACAATAAATGAGTGTTATTTACCAAAAAAAAAAAAAAAAACGTCCTTGAAAATCATTAACTTAGCCTTCAATAAGTTGATAAAACCTATATGAATTGCTTAGTTCAAATTAGTTTTTCTACTAATCCAATCGTTCATTTAAATGATGGTTATCCTTATTAATTATATTCTAAACTTACGTCTTAACTAATGAGTTGTAAGATATCTTGTTATTTTCAAAGTTTGAACCACAAATATCACCATTTCAAAACAAAGAAACAAACCCTCGTCACATTTTAACCTTCTTATCAACGTTAAATTCAATATTAACGTCAATGGTTTTAATATCTTTTAAGCGAGGGAGAAATGGAGTAAGAACTTTTAAGATATAGAAGAAGGTAATCAGTTTAATAACTATTTGCATAATCATTGATTCGAATATCGATAATTCTTTACTTAAGATAAGACTGACTTTTACTTTATCAGTGTCTAAATGTTTGATTTCCGTATCAATATTACTTTCTTATCGTAAACTAATATATTACAAATATCGTTCTTTTCAATATTGTATTGCTGCTAGATCTGTTATATTTCCTTGAAACGTATATTTTATGTAATGATCCTGATTACTAAGCGAATAGGAGGGTTTATGAGTTTTGCTGTTATCATAGTAGTAAAGGTTTTGATTTATCAAGCGACATGGTAAGGTATCGTTGAATAATTACTAAGTTGATTTAAAAATATAATTATGATACCAAAAATCTACTTTCATTAATTACGTTAATCGTACAACGTGTTTGCGGCTTTGTAATCTGTGATAAAGTTTTTATGGGGGTGTCTTGAAATAGTAAGACGTTATGTATAATATATTATTTGTAAATGTAACGTTGAACGACGTGGTAACAACTTTACAAAAACTAGACTGGCTATAAATCCAAAAGTATTTATTATGATTATTTGTTACAGGCTGGTACCTAGGGCTCGTAGTCGTCAGTTATGTTTTCCTGGAGATTACTATGCTCTTACAATACTCATACACTGCTCCTGACCATGTCTATACCATGTGACCAATGACATGATTAGGTCACATCTTATCGTTAGTTCTATAATATCTTTTCAGAAAAGTCTTTTCCTCATTTTTTCATCAAAGATTATAAATAGTATCCGAACACTCAAAACGATAGCTTTAGTATAGCCCCTTTATATGTAATCCTCGATTGTTCTTTTCCAATGGTATCTTTATTGCTTTTAAGAGCCCATAATTGAAAATTATATTTCCTGATAACTTGAGCTTAGGCAATTTGGCTTCCAAACAATTCATTCATATTCGTGTACAAAACTAGCTTTCAGGTACCCTAGCTATATAATACAAATAATAAATCGCCTAAGGAAAACGGTTTAGCGAAACCATATAAATGGACTTTATTAAGCGAAATTACCCTATTCGCAAGCATTTTTAAATACGAAATAATATAATATTAACGTACTTATTACGTTTATAAACATGATATAGTAACTCGAGTTCATTAAAGGCACGCTTACTTTATTAAAATAACCTTTTAACATTTAGTTCAATATAATTTCAATATAAAAAAAATTGAACAAGTCGTAGTAATGACTACATGATGTATCGGTAAGGTCTGAAACCTTTGTTTTTTCACGTGAAATAAGGTATATAGAAGAGTAATCGTTAAATTGGTATTGTAGTATAAAGATGATAAACCCAACAAAGAAGTATCCAGAGGTACACGCTACATATGAGAGCTTATAAGCCCTCGCCCAGAGCGTACTACTTTAAACCGCTTTACGTATTGTTGTTCGGTCTGGTATAAGTATTTTAGACCGATCCATGCATGATTTACTTTGCGTTTTGAAAGAGTGAATCCTGTAGCGTGATACGTTATCGTGTACTCTGCAGGAGTATACTCTGTAATACAGTACACTACTACTTGTCCTATATATACTATTTATAAGGTTATATAGTAATATCTACACAAGCAATATTTTCTTTCTTTTTTATGTGGCTCCTTGAAATAATAATGCAGTTATAAAGATCTAAATTAGATGTTTCCGTAGTGATAATGTTTTTGCCGCATTGATTGTAAAAGGTCCAAATTAACAAGTTTCCATAGTCACAGTATGGTTGCCATATTAATTGTAAAAAGTTCAAATTAGCAAGTCTGACTGGGATTAAAAAGGTTTAGCCGATATAGTGATTATAATTCGGCTGGAATTAGTAAGGTGTAACCGCGGTAGTAATTGTACTTCGGCCTTGATTTATATAATTAAATAAGGGAAATATGGTTGATAATAACGACTTTCGTGGTTTCTAACAGGGGTAACTACGTAAGTGCTATAGGGGGGGATTTCGTAGGGGTAATTGCGTAATTACGTGTTGGGTCAATATAAAAAGATTTATTACCATCGGCTTAGGCAAAACTTCTTTTTTTTCTTTTAAAGGCGTGTAATCTAAGCCGATATAAGTCCTTACTTTAAATTCATTTCTATTTCCCTTCATTAACCAAACCGTTTTAATAGATAAGTTACTTAGCCAACACTTATATACTAACCTTTTTTTTTAAACAGATTCCGCGTAAAAACAGGACATTAAGACGCCTTTTGACGTGAAAGCGTTGGTGCACCGCTGCCACTGCCGCCTCCAACCCGCTATTATCTAGCATAATTTCCTTCATAGCCGTCACTCCGACGCCTGTCACCACATTGCTATCCGCCGTCGCCGCCTACTCCACCTTATTAGCCCCACTTGTGCTTGCCACCTTCGGTACTCCCTTTCCCGCCGCCGCCGCAACCCCTCCCTCCCCTTCCTTTCTCTCCCACTTCCCTGGCATCTAAGGGGATAAATAAGGAGTCCTTAAGTTTATAAGCCTTACCCTTTCCCCACGGGTAAAGACTCCATCATCTATGAAAGCCTTTTTACGCCGTAAGCACAGCTTAGCATAGCTACACCAAGGTACATATATACCAAGTTCATTCGCTTATAGAACTTTAAACTCCCTTTTTCTAAATGAGGAATACGAGGCGGATCTACTCCACCGCTACGAGCTTCGCATCGTCAAGGTGCGCCGTAAAACCTCTCTAACGCGTAAAGAATTAAAGCGGCGTACACGGATCCGTAGTCCTGGGACATTGATTGACACGCCTTATATGTCTTGTGTCGCGTCGGCGGCCGCGGGTAAGTCTGTTGGCGATTGCCACGAAAGCGAGGGGCTTTCGGCCCGCTACTACCAATACAAACGGATTGGCAACTCGTATGCCCCCGTTCTTATAGTTTTAAAGCCGTAAGCTGAGACCATACTACGGGTTCGCCGGCTATTTGGTAAATTTGAACCGAACGTTTGAAACTTTCCCTACTTAAAATATACCGTTTGGTGCGTTTCAAAAAGAAATTGAAGTTGAAAATAATATGAACAAACCGAAACTAATTAGTTATAAGCGTTAAACGGCGGTCAAAAAAACGACAACCGCTGTTATGGCTTATAAACAGGGCCTTAGTATATATTACGTAAGTAAGTTTAACGACGTTATCGCATGTGGCCATAAGGAAGGTTATCTCCCCCCTACACCTTTCCCTAAGGTCATAACTAGTAAAGCGCAAGGCCACATCCTTACTAACGCTAGTAAAATTGATAACAGTAATAACGGTAATGCCAACACAAAGAGAAGAAACGACGAGGAGAACGATAGGGACGCGATAGCGTCGCCCTCTCCCTCTAATAGTAAAAAAATACCTTCGGGCTGGGCCAGCGTACCCGGCTATGGTATGGTACACTACACAGTAATATTATAAGTCCTTATAAAACAATCGTTCAAAAGTCATAAGTGTAACTTGAAATATATCTATAAAAAATAAGGTAACATGTTAAAATCGGTGCAATATCGTAAATTCAAAAAAAAAGGGAAAATCTATTGGATTGAAGTGTATAAAACAGAAAAATAACAGAATATGAAAAACGACGCGAAATGATAGGGTTATACAAAGATAAAGTCGGGGATCGGCGCGAATAGTATAATTTGAGCCGATCAAAATTGGTAAAAAGTGGTGTAATAGTTTATTAGGGCTGTAAAGCCTTCTAATAAACCCAAAAAAACAACGTACTTATCGATATAAGTGTTTCCAATATTCCGTTCGGTGTAACCTTAGTTATCGTATCTATTAGGTTGGATTTTCCGTCGATATATCTTATTTCCTCGATTTCACGACGTTTATACGTCTCGTATAAAGCCATAATATCGATTATCAAACGTTTTCTTTCGTAATACCTAGCTTGACCAAGTATTTGTAAAGCGAAAGAAAGTGAATATATACGATAAAAGAGATAAAGAGTAAATTAAACTGAAAAATAATTATTCGGACCGTCATTAATATAATAATACACAAATATAAACCTTTACTTATATTATAAATCTTCAACGTTAAGATGTTTTTATAACCCTTTTACACTTGTTAAAGCTCTAATAAATAATGTTTTTACGAAGAGTAAAGCCGTTTTAAACCGGTATTTCGTGACCAAGAACTAAAACAAAAGTTATTTATAAATTATTGTTGCTGTCATCAAGGAATGAGCCGTTAGTAGAAATAAACAGTTTTGCAGGACGTATATCTAGTAGTACCAATTACAAAAGGCGCTTTAAATTATATAAGTGCCATACAAAACTCTTGTGAAAAGCTTTGAATATTGTTTTCTGGGTTGGTTTGGTATTACGCGGCGACAGAAAGATTAAATGCAGCCTCTTATTATACCACAGAAGCGACTCAAACGCCACGTTTGCATTGATATTTGTATTCATCAACCAGTTTTACGCTATTCAAAACGATAAGGGCAACTTTATACAGCTACCATTTTGGTATAAGGCCTAAAACTTCGTTATAAAGGGTAATGGTAACGCTATTCAAATTAATTATATAGTCTTTTGTCAAGCACGTCTTAGGTTTCGCTGTTAAACCGGTCTCCAAACATTTATTCTCTTTAAAAGCGAAAAATAAGGTATCACATAATGTTAGGGTATCATTCGTCTATATATCCGTTAATACAAAACCCTCCGAACGGGCTTTCAATATTAATAAACATGGGTTGAAGTTAAAGTTAATTATTTTAAATCGTTTCTTATAATACCTTTGTTAAGTGTTATACCAGTAAACACCGGCTTTAACTAAGCCATAAAGTGGGTTTATAATACGTAAAATCGTTTTATATAGGTGGTATTACCTGAGATCTTTTGGCATATCGGCGTAAATTCGTCGTTTAAGCCGTTCCTCAAATTGTATTTATATCTATGTTATATTTCGAAGTTCGACATATAAGTTATACTTTACTTTAAGGGAGGCCGCTAATGTAAAAATCAGGCAATAACTATATCGTTACAATGTAAGTAATTAAGTTATAATGTTCTTTTTGCGTTTGTCGTTATATCTTTTAATAACTAGAAGGGTCTTTTCATATGGTTTTCCGGTTTTACTTTTAACTTTGTAAATGAGGCGGGTTAGAAAAATCCTATGGTTACCGTAAATAAACGGATTAAAAATTTTGAAACGAAGTTCGCTTTAGTCGATTGAGGCTAAGATTTCCGTTTGGGTATATTATTCGAACGGCGTACCTAAGGTGGAAATCATACCTTCATAACGAAGCTTTAAACTAAATTTGTGGTTTGCCATTTCTTTTTACATGATAAAGGAACTCGTGGAAAAGTTTGTAAAACGTTTTCTAATTTTCAAACCGAAGAGGCGCCCTCAGCGGCGAGGTTTTGGCAAGGTTAATATAAATGGGCCGCTTTTTTTTTAAGTAATCGGGTAGAAATCGTATTTCGAGGGTAAATTTAAAGGTGTGATCGGTTTGAATTCGTTGTTTTGAAGAGTGTTTTGTAAGCGGTTTTATTTACTTTACCGCTTCAGGCCGATCCTTTTCATTTTTATTTTATATTCGCGTACTATTGTTGAGCGAAACGAGTTTATACTGTTTGGTAAATTAATGAACACATTATAGCCATTTAACCCGTTAATCCTTGAAAGGCTTGTTTATCCACCCTTCGTCCTTTAAACCAAAATTTCAAATTATAATGGAAAATCCAAAACATCATCTTTACATAGGTCATTTCTTATGGCTCACGCTTTAGATATATCTTTTTCGCCTGTAAGGAGGTGAATTCCGCTACAACTCTCGCTATAACATTGTAATTTACACTATAGACGGTAATATTGTAGATTTATATGAATACTTGGATAAGTACTAAAAATAAGAAGCGAAGAGATAAGTTTACTTGGGGTAAAAGTGTTATTAACGGCGTTAACCGTTATTTAACGGATAGACCCCTTAGAATTGATACCCTTTAGTTTCTTATACAACACTAATGTACGCCCTTTTTAATGGTCCGTAGTACCGATTACTTTTTCAATACCCTATAGGGTTTTTATTAGGATTTGTTCACACTCGTTACCAGTTATTCAAACTTTAGTACGACATTTATTAAAGTTGAAAGCCGTCAGGAAACGTTAAACTACTAGTTAACCAACACTTCCTAATAGTTTATAGCGTAAACGTTTCGCGTAAATTGAACAGCCTGGAATAATGTTACTATATCGAAAGAGTAAAAGACCAATGAGTTATTTAAATATATAATATTAATAATTACTTCATAGTTGAAATCTACATTATTTTGAAGGCGAAATTGAAACTGTCGTAGGGCCTATAATTATAACTGGAATTTATAGCCAAATTTTCGATAACTTTAAGTACATCTTTTCCTACATCCGTATAGCTTGAGGCGTAAAATAAACGCAAAAGAAGTTTTGTAACCGGGTATTCGAATCGTCGGTGTAATTTTTACAATTTCGGTTTAATTAAGCAAATACACTTATTTATACGTACCTTCGAGAAGAATCACAAGAAGCCTAATTTAAGCAGAAGCAGTACGGATACACTATTCAAAGCGCGGATAATTTGGTTATTTATATTCCGAATATTAATTTTAAGCTTCTTCATTTTATCTCATAAAATAAGAAATGGTATTTTAAAGTCTATTACGTAAAACTTCATCTGTTCGAAACTCGTATTTTTAACGACCGTTCCGAGCGATAATGCTTTGCTTTTACTAATCTAGACGTTGCGGTGTTTTCATATTCGATTTAATTAAAACTTCGGAAACTTCGCCGTAGGCGCGTTAAATTGCCGTATCCCGGTCGTTAATATTTCGGCTACGCTAATATCAGGTATAATTCCTTGAAACCTGTTTCTATATCTGTTAAAAAGCGTGTATTACAACGTTATATGGGTATTAAGCATTTTATTCGCGTAGTCCTAGCTTATAATATATATAAAAGAGGCGTCTTATAAGCTGACGAAGATACTTTGGTCGGACCTATCGTTGTAGGCTAATTGGTAGGCATTATTATACTTAGGGTCGTCTTTTCCGGATGTGTTTTCGTAAAAGTAGGCGTTGAATCCATTATCTATACCTTCGTACTCGACTGCGTATATTGAAAAATTGGGTTTTATTCGATCCTCAAATACACACTCAGCCTAAAATTTTCCTTTAATCCGAATTTTTTTGTAAGCAGAGTGGTTCGTAAACCAATAGCCGATTTTAATACATATGATACACCGCTTTTATAAGCCCGCGAGGCTTCGTATACCTTTTCGTAAGTATTACTGTGACCGTGGTGCGTTCCACCTATTTCCGAACGATCGTTCCTGACTCCTATTGTTAAGATGTCTTCCTTAATACTTATAGTTTAAACGTTCGTTTTGCTTCGGGTATACTTTAAATTTTCCGCACAAAACTAGTTGAATAGTCCTGGAAAGGTTTTCCTTGGTAATTTAACCTTCGCCTTTAGCCTTATCTGTTAAAAGTACCGATCCGAAGCTTACCTATCAGTGTATAAAGATTTTAAGAGATATTTTAAAGATTATATTAAAATCCTTCAAATCTTTTTTCTATTTAAAAAATTCAAGATCTAAATCAGGGTTTCTGCGACAAGTTTTCGTCACTATTTAGATAAATAGTTTATTACCCTTATATTTCGGTCCAAAGGTTGCCTAACATTTCCAGAGTTTAGCAAAAAAAGCTGTAAAAATCTCTTTGGTTTCAAACAACGTTTTTATCTTATTTTTTCATGAATTCCCTAGTTATAACGGCTGAGTTCATATCGTAAAGTTCGTGATTAATCTCTTTATCTAAATAGGACTTTAGGAAATTGTAATACTTCGCGAATGTCTACACCTATGTAAAGTGACATATATACTATTTTTTAACTTATCCGGAAAATATACCGGGCAAAATAATATAAAACTAGTATAGTTTGATATCTAGTCGCTTATATACATTCAATATAACATATATCTTTTTGTTAAACATATAGTATAGTTTACCCATGTAATTTTAATCCTTATTCTCAAGCTTAAAGAAGTTGGTAAACTTTATAAAATCGCTTTTATCAGTAGGAAAGCGGTATGGTAAGAGGTTACGGTAAGGGTTTTAATTAACGCAAATTCGTCCGTAAGGTACGTATTAACGTTTTACGCCGTTATTTAATTCTAAAGCGAGTTATTCTTCATATTTCGGCCGATCATTGTTTTCTAAATCGGGTTATTTTTTATATTTCGGCAATCTGGCTATTGCCGAGCGGGCTATCACCACTATTCGTAAAGTGATTTAGTATCTGGTTTTATTTGAAATCCCATTTTTACTAAGGTTCATATTTGACCATTATTATGGGTAATCGTTACAATGGCTTCTTCTTATCCATCGATTTCTCTAGTTTTATTTGCATTTTACGGCGGGCGTTCAACCTTACTAAACGTCTTATTTCAATTGTTGGTAGCTTTTCGTAACCCCTGCCCGTCAACTTAAATAAGCGTTTCTAACTTTTCTTTAGGCAATGTCCTTCTATAAACTTCCTTTCCATCGTTTCATCGTTTATCTCCTTTAGTATTTATATCAACTGGGCCGTTATTAATAAGACTTTTACTAAAAAGCTGTGGCTTCCACAGGTCGTATTAATACCTTCATTTCGTAGTTTCTTTTGCAATATTATTGAAATTATACCATCGACCATTCGATATATATCCGGCGTCTAGTCCGCAAAGTCCTTTTCAAAATCGACAAAAAAGTTACGTCCTTTTATTTCGCCACTACTATAGTTGAAAATAATATTGATAATATACGTATTTACCGTATAAGGGTCCAAATCCTCTACTAGTACCTCGATTTTATTATTCTATAAGTTAAGGTCCAAATATTTTAGGATATTACTACGAAACAAGTTATATATGAAAAGATACTTCATATATTCGTTAGATTCTGCCAGCTTCATTACTAGCTGAGCTATCGTATGTTTAGGAACGGTAGTTTATATATCATCTAAGGTAATTTTGTATGTACAACGTAAATAATATCATTTAAACGATTGGAATGGAGTTCATTAACGTTTGCTAATACGAATAAATTTCAAATGATATGTAAATACGACGTATCCACAAACTAGTAATATGTTTTCAATTAGTTTTATTAACGCTCAATAACGATACACTGGCCAAGATGTTGAGAACAATCAAACCTTATAAGTATTATACTTATAATATATAGAGCGAACGTAGGTAAACTTAAAATACACGGGGCGAACGTGGGAAAAGTAGATAGGGTAAAGGAAGTGTAATTATGTGATCTGGTATTCTGTAATCGGTTAGGATTAGCGTATTGTAGCCGAATTTAGTCAAGTAAACGGTGTAGTTACTTTGTGTATTACCGATTCTACTAAAACAATTGGTATATATACTTTATGTGTAACCGATCTTACTAGGTCGATCGGTGTAAATTGTCGATAATAGGATAGTTTTTAACAAAGGGTTTCGAAACTTTGTGGTTTTGGCTTACGTGGCATAGTAAGTGATAAGAAGATTTTCAAAAAGTGCCCGTGTACGTTCAAAGCGCTAATTCAAGTTGACGGTTAACGTAACGGGGCTTTTATATGCAAGGTACTAATTGGTTAATAGTATAGTACTAAGAGTATGTTTTCTTAATGTTACTTCAAATCTTATAATCTTGTTACGCTTCGGGTTTTTCGGCGTTTCCGTGTAATTACATACTCCCATATAGTTTTTGTAAGTTGTAGTAATAAAGCACAAATAGTTGGGACCGCTACAACATCTCGTTATAAGCTTTTAACTTAGGTTTGTCTTTTTTTCATAGGTTGTTTGCAGTCGTCCGTATCGGTTACTAATTAGTTTCGGTAAGATTCAAAACCTTTTTTTTTCCACTTGAAATAAGGTATAGAGAAAAGTAATTGTTAGATTAGTATTATAGTATAAAGATAATAGATCCAAAGAAAAAGCATCCAGAGATACACGCCACGAGTGAGGGCTTATAAGTTCTCGCCCAGAGCTTACTATTTTAGACCTCTCTACGTATTGCTTTTTGGTCTGGTATAGGCATTCTAGACTAATTCATGCATGATGCACTTTACGTCTTACAAGAGTGCAGCCTGCAGCGTGATACGTTATCATGCACTCTATAAGAGTGCACCTTGCAATATAGTGCACTGCTACTTGCCCTATGTATAGTATCTATGAGGGTATATAGTAATATCCATTTAATGACATATAAATAAAGCCGTTAATAAATACCGCTGTCTTTCTAAAAGATTAATAGTCCTAAATAATGTTTCATTTCTTACTAAAAACTATAAGTCAAACCAATTTTAGAAAACGCTAAGTTATATTTATAAAAATACCTAGTAATACGTGTCATTGACTTCGATATAATCAAACCTAAATTTTTAATGGGAAATATTCTTTCTTTTATATCGATTATCTATTTCTAATAATAACTGACTTGTTTCTGAGTACATTAGTTCCTAATTACTAACCATCAGTTGTTAATATAGTTAATGAAAAAGACAAAATGATACTCAAACATAAGTTTTAAAGAATTTTAAAAGTACAAAATAAATCTTATAGAAAATATTTTGAAATTAGGGAACCCACAGATCGATAGGCGTTAATTATATAGTTAAGTTACATTTACTTAATTTCAATTCAGTTTTCGAACTTCTTTGACAACATACTTCTGAATGTTTTCGAACTTTTTACGACTCAATATAAAAGACCGATACTTTATTTCCCCCAGCTCGCCAACGAAATCAATTTAATAAGGTTTTACTTAACACGCCTGTTTTTCGAATTTGATTTACCTGTACTAAACATAATGAACGTATACTTTCATTTGCTATATCATTAAGATTATATCAAACTTACTTAATTTCATATTCGTAGTCGTTGATACTGATATTAGAATTCAAGTTAACTTATTTATCAACAAATGAAATTTTGTATATTGTTACTAATTTATCCAACTTCTAATAGATGCTTCGAACGACATTCGCAGAATTCTTCATAAGCTTTCAATAGGTTTCTAAACAGTTCGTTAACTAATTCATTCATATGTTAAGGAAAAATAGATTACATATTCGATCATTACGGTTTTATACAAAAATTAAATCATACAGTTACCGCTATAAACAAAAAGACGTAACTGAAATCGTAAAACCTCTACCGCGTGTATCTATTGTACATTACCCAAAACGATGTACAATTATCGCCTTTTGAACGACAATAACCTTGGTTTATTCGTTATTTAATTACTCATTAATTGAACGCAATAGCTTAAGAACAAGGTTACGCATTTCGGTTCTCGGTGTCTAACATGAAACACGCCTCGAACACATTATAGAGAATATTATTTATATCGAGGGTTGGGTCCAAATGAGTATGTATATAGCCTGAGATCCTACCAATTACACCAATAACACAAAATTGATTTCGAACACTAGTATTTACGCCGCTTATGAATAGATTATCGACTATCACTAAATAAGTAATGCATTTACACTTTTCATCCAAAGAAAAATACCGCAGGTAATAATTTATACGATGAAAATACTTGAAACATAGACAGGCACTAGTACCGTTGAGGTTAGCATCGATAAGTTTAACATAAAAATATTCAAAGTTAATGGACTAACTTGAAACAACTCCGAATCAATAACTTATGTTAAAAATATCGTTATAGACCTTGAGTATAATAAAAATATGCATTTAAATTACGAAGTGAAAATATGAACGATAAAAAGCATTCATTCACAGGTTCAATGTCAAAAACAAATGTAAAGGTTGAATGAGTAAAGGTTGTTATTAAAGGAAGGATGTTTACAAATATTAACACTAAGAAACGTAAATATTTATAATGGGGATATAGCACCAACGCCGGCATCTGCCCCACTGGTACCTTATATAATAAGCTAAGGTATTCTATGCTCGATGGAAAAATCGGCACCTTGTACAACGCACTAGGGAATTTTACCCTGCTAGTTAACAGGTTACACATCTCTTTGAAGCACGCATAACTTTTACAACTTTCCGAAACATTCAATATTTTCAAAAATGAACGTCGATAAGCTGTGAGTAATATTATAAGCTGGTGCCCAATGCTAATGGCTGCTCAAGATCTAACCCTAACAATTATTATATTTTACAAAACTCACGCCCTACTTCTAACCATTTCTATACCATGTAATCAATCATATGACTAGATCACACCTCATTATTTATTCCACAGCAGCTCTTTAGAAGAGGCTTCTCCTTTTTCATCGAGGGTTATTAATATTATCCGATCACTTTAAGCGACAGCGCTGGATTGGTCCCTTCACATTACAATAATAGTTCCTATGGTTACTATATCCGTTGAAGATTTAACCACGAAATTTCTACCAATGAAACTTGAAATCCGATGGCATTTAACTAGGTATTGAATACTAGAACATACCGTAGTGCTGGTTAATTTAATTCATAATTGACTGGTTTTCGTCGTTCTTGATCTAGAAACAATCAGCTCAAAGGAAAATATTAATTTTCTTTGTCATACATGCCGTCAAAATCGTAAAAGAAGACCATGTTACAGGCTGGTACCTGGGCTAGTGATTACTACGGATCTAGCCCTAGCGACTTCTATGCTCTCATATGACTCTCAAGATGATACTTAGTATGCGTACTCCACGTGATTAACCACGTAACTGAGCTATTTATTATTGTTTTATATATGGAAGCTTTTTAATCAGAGCCTTTCTTCATTCTTTATTGATGATTATCATTCATTATGCGACTATTTTAAGCGATCATTTTAGCTTAGTCCCTTTACATATAATCTTTCATATCTCATAATCTATGTTATTCCAATTACTTTTAAACGTTGTAACTTAGGATTATATTTCACAACAATACGAGACTAAATACTTAGTCTTTGGAGTCATTCGTCAACACGAGTGTGCTGAAGGAACTTTCAGGCGCCCTTATTACACAATAAGACAAATCAACTATTGAACATCAACGGCATAACAAAATATTACAAACGGAGATTATCGAGCGAAACCAAACTATTCGTAAATGATTTGAACGTATAGAATATTCTAATGTTAATATAATATTTATGTTTATAAATATAATTCGGTAATTCGAATCTGTTTTCGGCACTTTTATGTTCTCGGAGTAATACTCTACCCATAGAGAAACCACTTTCACGTAACCCACGAACTATACAGATATAGCTTTTGAGCCACTTAAAGTTAAAGGCTACATCGGGTTACTCAACGATGAAGACGATGTAAAAGTCCCGAGTTACTCGGATTTCAATTACCAAATCGATAATTAGTCCTAAAACGCTAGCCTTTAACTAATTAAACGTAAACCATTCGACTAACTACTGAGGTTTTCCGACGTTAAAGGATACTTTTCGATATAGGAAATCGTAATATTATATAAATTACATAAAACCCAAAAGTTCATTCATCGAAAGGCGATAACCATTACAATATTTTTAAAAGGTTAAAAGGATTAGCGAAAACCGTTATCAATAGTTATTATGTCCGCATTGGTAAAGACGATAATAGTATCCTAAATACTATTATGTCAATGATTTCAGCATATTGATACAACCCTAATGTAACCTCAACTGTTATTATTCAAATTAATAGTTTGAAACAAAAGCCTTAAAAGCGATTTTACGTTTTTTTCAACGTTTAAAAGGCCTTATTCGCCAAGGTTGGCGGTATATCCTAGGAATCTGCTGCCAAATTCGCTATTTTAGAATGAGCAATTAACGATACCGTAACTAAAGCGCTGGTCCCTCTCGATATGATATTCCCAAAAAACACAAAGAATAGATTACTCGCGATCAATTTATTAATAAACCACTCCATAACATCCGTATTCTATATAGTGGTGTGAGCGTTGGCTATACTAGCGGAACTAGTAATAGTAGTGCCATTCGTAACAAAGTTAAGGATAGTAATACGCCCGTATAAAATAAATAAGGAGAAGTTCTTATAACGAGTGAGAACGCCTTATAAACCGGTATTTAACAATGCGTTACCTGGTTTACATAAATTGGACTTTTCCATTACAGAAACTTCGAACTATATTTCCAATACAGCGCATGTACTGACCAAATTCAAACCTACCCTTCTGATTACTCTCAAAGCACAAACGGTGTTAATATCATAGTTAAGATAAATATAAATTTTGATATTACCGATTAACTTTCAAATCTTTTGAAAAAGTCGAACTTATGTATGAAATTGCGAAGAAACTTTTAAGAGATCATGATTTGACTCCATAATTTACTGAGAACCTTTTCATAGTTTTCTGTTTATTATAAATGTACTTCGTAGTTTCATTTGGTCTATTATCGTTTCAGTAAATTTAAATTGTTAATTTTATAAAATTATTGATTATAAGTTTACCAGAAAATTATATTTTCCGCATATTTCCATTTTACTTCGACGTATTGATAAAGCTACCCGACACGCTGCTATTACTGGTTAATTACTTAAATATTTAATAAATTCTTTAAACGTAAACATCGATGGAAGTTAATACCGTTTTTAGGCTCATGGTATTCCTTGATTATAATACGACATTATTTTTGGTAAACCTTACGAGTGTTGGAGTAATATTACATGCAGTGAAGTAGGTCAACTTTACTTACAGTAAAGTTGACTGTACTGCAAGTGTATTGCTTTGTGAAGACTTACCGCATTAGGTGTAGGTCGAGTGTAGTACACTGTACTTCATTCTAGGGCATAGGACAAGCAATTAGCCATACAAATTACAGTGTAGACCGGCTAGCGGTCTGCCAAACCTAGAACGATACATCCACCATCTGACTACTGCAATACTACTGTTACTTCGAAGATGACCATTCGAATCGATAACGTTGCAACTTCTAAGGCCTACCATCAACGAGTATGTAAACAACGTTATTCCGAAGTATATAATGCTTTCGAAACAAACGGATAGCTATCACGAGTAAAAACGTGTGCTCTGGTTATTACAATCATTTTCTAAGTATATTAATGTTATTATGTTTTATGCCATACTCGAGAAATCCCCTAACAATTAAGTAGTTACTATATGGAATATATCCATTTTGTTAAAAATAATTAACAAAATACTAACCTAAAGGCTAATTGATATTGTCGGTAGGGTTTAAATACTTTTTCACGTAAAGGGTAAGTGGAAAAGTAATTATTAGATTAGTATTTGTATTATGATGTAGGAAAATTATAGAAAAAGTATTCCAGATAGGGTATGCTATGGATAGGAGATTATATACCTCCTATTCGAGCAGTGGCCCTCTTACCGTACACTTTTTAATACCTATTTCAAACCGCTCCATATATTGCCGTTCGGTTTAGAATAGCCATTTTCAACCGCTTTATACATAATTCATTTTATGTTTTACAAGAGTGCAGCCTATAGAGAAACACGTTATCATATATTCTATTGGAGTACACCTTGTAATACAGTGCAATGCAACTAAGCCTATATATACTATATATAAGGGTATTTAGTAATATCAATATAGGTAATCTTTTCTTTCTTCCTTATATAACTATACCCTAGTAGCGATAGTGTAATTATAGCGATTTAGTATATATAACCCTATAATATTAAACGGTTTTAATGTCGTAATTGAGATAAATATAAATTTTGCTGTTACCGATTAACTTTCAAACCTTGTTAAAAAGTCTAACCTTTGTGTAGAATTCCGTATAAATGTTAAAGAGATCATAATTAGACACCGTAATATACTGAAAACCTTCGAATAGTTAACTGTTGATTATAAATATACTTCGTAAATACATTTGATTCATTATCGTTTTAGTAAAAATAAATGATTAGTATTATAAAATTATTAATAATAAGTTTACCCGAAAATTATATTTGCCGCGTATTTCTATTTTCCTTCGACGTATTAATAATTTTACCCAACACGCCGCTATTATTGGTTAATGACTTCAATCTTCAATACATCTTATCAACGTAAACCTAGATGGAAATTAATACCGTTTTTAGGCTTATGGTATTCCTTGATTATAATACGATATTATTTTGGGTAAATCTTGAATTAAGCACTAGTATGTAAACAATGTTATTCCGAAGTATATACTGCTTTCAGAATAGACAAATAACTACCACGAATAGAAACGTGGGTTCTGGTTATTACAACAATTACCCAAATATATTAACGTTACTTTACTTTAATACATACTTCAGAGAGCCCGCAGAAATTAAGTCGTTACATATATCTCCTATATGAGCAGTGGCCCTTTCGCCATACGCTTTATAACACCCATTCCAGACTGATTCATATATTGCCGTTCGTTTAGAATAACTATTTGAGACCTCTTTATACATAATGCACTTTACGTCTTACAAGAGTGCAGCCTACAGTGTGACACGTTATCGTTCACTCTACAGGAGTACACCCTGAAATACAGTGCACTGCTACTAGGCCTATATATACAATCTATAAGGGTATATATTAATATCATTAAAGGTAATCTTTTCTTTCTTTCTTATATAACTATAGCCTAGTAACAATAATGTAGTTATAGCGATTTTGTATACGTAGCCCAATAATGACAGAGTATTTATAAAGGTTCAAATCAGGAAGTTCTGACATGATAGTGTTGTTAAAGTATTGATTATAAGCATTCTAAATTATCAGTTTATATAATGATAATATGGTTATAAGGTTTCGAATGAACAAGTTTTAGCCGCGATAATAATTGTATTTCGGTTAGAACTAGTAAGGTTTGGCTGCAATAAGAATTGTAATTCGGCTTTAATTAGTATATCTAAATGGAGACAATATGGTTCGTAATAGCGTTTTTCGCGGGTTTTGATAGGGGTAATTACGTAGGAGTTACGAAGGGGAATTATATAGAGGTAATTACATCACAATAAATACGTAATTACATGTTGGATTAGTATAAAGAGATATGTCGCTATCGGTTTAGGTAAAACTTCCTTTTTTTTCCTTTTAAAAGCGCGGAGTTCAAAACAATATAAGTTCCTATCCCAATTTAATCCTTTTTTTCAACTAATCAAACCAAGTTGTTATGATAGATAGGTTATTTAATTAACATTCATATATTAACCTATTTTTTAACATAAATGACGCGTAAAAACAAAATAGACGAACGCTTTTTAACGCGAAAACACCGACGTACCGCCGCCGGCGTAGCCGCCGCCACTGCTAGTAGCCCGTTATTATCTGCTACAATCTCCTCCATTATTATTACCCCACCCGTCGTCGCCACTCCGCCCGCCGCCACCCCATTAAGTCCTACCGTTACCGCCGCCTCGCCTTCCCCCACCGCCACCGTTACCTTTCCCTCCCCCCCTTCTCTGTCCCCCTTTCCAGTTTTTAGGGGGAGGAGAGAAAGGATTTTAAGGTTATAAACCTTACCCTTTTATTACAGGTAAAGACCCTATTACATGTGGGAGCCCTTTTACGCCGTAAACGTAGTCTAGTGTAACTACGCTAGGGTTTGTATTCCTAAATCCACTCAATCGTATACCTTTAACCTCCTTATTTTAAATAAGGAATACAAGGCGAATCTGCTTTGCCGCTTCGAGCTTCGCATCGCAAGGGTACGCCGCGAAACTTTTTTAACGCGTAAGGAGTTGAAACGGCGTATCCGGGTCCATAGTCCTGAGCCGTTAATAGATATGCATTATATGTCATGTATCGCATCCACAGCCATGGACAAGTCCGTTGGCGATTGCTACGAAAGCAAGGATCATTCGGCTCGCTATTAACGATACAAACGGATTAACAGATTATACGCCCCCCTTCCTGTAGTCCTAGGGCCATAGGCCAAAGTCGTGTAACACGCCCGCCGGCTTTATAATAATTTTTCACCGAACTCCAAAAAACTACTTGTGAAAAAAAAATATAACGTTCGGGGCGTGTCGAAAAACAATCGCGGTCATAAATAACCAAAATATACCGATACTAACTTGTAGTAAACGGCAACCGGCGGTCCAAGAAGTTGACGGCCACGATTATCGCCTGGAAACGAGGTCTACGAATGTATTACATAAACAAGTTTAACAACGCTATTATACGTCGCCATAAAAAGAATAAAACTCACCTTATGCCTTTACATAAGGGCATTCGTCGTAAGGCGTAAGGCTACATTCTTACTCGCGTTAATAGAGACGATGGTAGTAATAACGACGGCGTTAATAATAAGGGAGAAGATAATGGGGAGGACGGCAAAAACGTGACGGCATCACCCTTTCACTTTTTTAGTAGTGACTAGTTGCCCTTATAGATATTCCGATGCGATCGCCCATATAAATGTTATTGTTTTACTTGAAATATTATTTCCTAAAATATAATAAATGTAACCTAACGTATAAAAAATGAAGGAAGGTAATATGTTAAAAACGATGCGATATTGTGAATTAAAATGCAGAGGATGAAATGATAAAATACCCAATAAGGCTAAAGTGCTTAGAATAAAGTATGTTGATACTTTAAGAGCGGTATAAAGTTGTGAAACTAAATAAAAAAAATAAAAAAATACGATATTAGGCAAAGTCGAAGTAAGTAAAAAAAAGAGTAATAAAGTGTTAAGAACAGCATGGAATGGTAAAACCAAATAAAGGTACAAATCGTGGAGCGTCTCGGATGATGGGACACAAATCGCTTTAAAGTCAGCAAAAGTGGTGTAATAATTTATTAATGAGGTAAAACCTTTTTAGCCCTAATAACAAACCTCTTACTTGTTGATATAAGTGTTTTAACTTCTTTATTCGGGATACTTTTAATTATCGCGTTTATTGGATTTCATTTGCCATCGGTCTATCTTGTTTTATAAATCTTACGACATTTGTACGACTCTCATAAAGCTATAATGTTGATTATCCACCGTTTTTATTCGTATTACTCAGTTTAACCAAGTATTAATAAAGCGAAAAAAAAATATTGTATATAATGAAAGGGATAGGGCGTAAACTAGGGTTAATAATAATTATCTGGACCATTATCGTTATAATAATACCCGAACTAAAGCTTTTAACTATAGAATAGAATTCTAAATATAAAATGTTTTTTTGTAACTCATTTATACTTAGTAAATCGTTGAAAAATAACATTTTTACGAAATGTAAAGCCATTCCGGGTTATTGTTTCGTTCCTAAGGATTAAAACGAAGGTTATATATAAACTATCGTTGTTATTATTGGTAAAAAAACCGTTAGTAAAAGAAAACAGTTTTACAATACGAATATCTAACGGTATAATTTGTAAACCGCGCTTTAAATTGTATATTTGTTATAGAAAACGTTTATTAAACATCTTGTATACATCGTCCGTCAGGGAGGCTTAGTATTAAGCAGCGACCTAAAGGTTAAATACCGCCTTTGGTTATATTATAGATGCATCCCAAACACCATGTATACGTTAGCATCTGTATTCGTTGGCCCCTTTTACGTCATCTAATACGATAAGGATAACTTTACTTAATTACCCCTTTTATATAGAGCTCAACACGTCGTTTAGGAAAAGGAAAGTAACGTTATTAAAATCGATTATATGGTTTTTAGTTAGGTACGTCTTAGGTTTCGGTTTTTAGCCGACCTTTAAAAACTTCCTCTTTTTAAACGCAGAAAACGAGTCGTTGAATAATGTTAAAGTATTGTTCGTCTGTATACATGTTAATACAAATCTCTTCGAATGGGTTATCAATACCAGTAGATACGAGTCGATGGTAAAGCTAGTTATCCCAAGACGTTTTTTATAATATTTTTAATAGGTATTATACCAATAGACACAGGCTTTCAATAAGCTGAAAATTCGTTTTATAATACGTAAAATCTTCCGAAGCGAGTGGTATTACCTAAGATCTTTTAGTATGTCGATGTAGATTCGTTGTTCAAGCCGCTCCTTAAATTGGGTATATACTTATATTATATTTCGAAGGTCGATATATAGGTTATGTAATATGTTAAAGGAGGTCAAAAATACGAAATTCACATGGTAGGTATCTCATTATAACGTAGGTGATTAGGTTATAATATCCTTTTTACCTTCGTTATTATATTCTTCAATAATTAGGTCGGTCTTTTTGTAAGGTTTTTCGGTTCTATTCTTAACCTCGTGGACGAGACGGGTTGGAAAAATCCTATAGATAACTTAAATAGCTGGATCAAAGCGTTGAAAAGAAATACGTCTTAGTCGGTTCAAACTAAAATCTTTATTTGGGTAAATTATTCGAACGAGGTACTTAAGGTAACGATATTACCTTCGTCACAAAGCTTTGGATTAAGCTCGCGGTTTGCCATCTCCTTTTACGTAAGAAAGGAGTACGTGGTAAGGTTTCTGAGTCGTTTTTTACTTTTCGAGCCGAGGAGGCGCTATCGGCGCCAAGGTATTAGCAAGGTTATTACAGGCAAACCGGTTTTATCCGGCGGAAGAAAGCCGAATACGTTATTCGAGGGGTAGGTTACATTTAAAAACGGTTTGGATTCGTCTTTTTGCGGTTTATGTTGTTAGCTGTTTTATCTGTTTTATGATCTCGGACCGCACCATTCCGTTTCTCTTTTATATTTTCGTATTATTATTTAACGAAACGAACTCATGTAATTCGGAAAATCAACGAGCTTATTATAACATTTAAATTCATTGATTATCTAAGAGCTAATCCATTTATCCTTCGTTTTTAGAACTGAAACTTCAAATTACAATAGTAAGTACGAAACACCAGTTGTACGTGGGCTATTTTGTGTAACTAACGTTTTAAACATGACGTTTTTAACCCGCAAGGAATGAAATAATGTTATAGTCTTTGCTACAACATTCGACCTCTACACTACGGATGACGATAATGTGAAGTCTATATGGATCCTTGGGTAAGAACCAAAAATCAGGAACGTGGAGATAAGCGTATTTGGGCTAAAGGAATTGTTAACAGCGTTAACCGCTATTTAAAGGATAGATTTCTTGGAACTAATACTCTTTGTCTTTTTAGAAAATACCGTATACGCCCTTTTAAGCTATTCGTCATACCGCTTACATTTTATAATACCTTATAAGGCTTTTACTAAAATTTACTTATACTTGCTACAGGCTATCCAAGCTTTAATAGACTACTAGGTAAAGTTAAAGGCCGTACCAAAATCGTATATAATATAGTTTAAGGGACCTGAGTAAACTTTAAACGAACAAGCAACTAAAACGTCTTGATAATCTGTAATGAAAACGCTCTGAATAAACTTGGCGGCCTGAAATAATGTTACTGCGTTGATGGCGTAAAGAATCGGTTAGCTGTTTAAATACAAAATATTAATAATTACTTTGTAGTTCAAGTCCATATCGTTTTAAAGGCGGAATTTAAACCGTCGTAGAGTCTATAAATTTAGTTAATACTTTTCACAAAACTTTTTAATGACTTTAATTACGTTCTTTCCTCTCTCCGTATAACCTCCGACGTAATGTAAGCTTAAAATCGTTTTACAGCTGGATATCTAAGTCATCGGTATAAAACCCGCAATTCTGGTTACGTTAAAAAAAACCTTAATTATACGTACGTTGGAGAAAAACCACAAGTAGCCGAATTTAAACCGGAACGGTACGAATACGATATTTGAAACGCGGACAAATTAGTTAATCGTATTCTGGACTTTGATTCAAAGTTTATTTATATTATCTAATCAAAGCAGAAATAATATTTTACATTCTATTACGTAAAACTCAATCGGACCGAAACGTATATTTACAACGACCGTTTTGAACGATAAGTTTTTACGTTTACCAAATAGGATCTTTTGGTATTTTCCTAATTAATTTAACTAAACCTTCGAAAACGTCGTCTCGAATGCCTTGAATTGTCGTTTTCCGGCCGTTAAAATCTCGGCTATATCGGGGTCGGGAATGATACCCTAAAACCGGTTGCCGCATTTATCAAAAAACGTGAATTACGACGCTATATAAGCGTCGAACATTTTGTTTACATAGTCTAAACCTGTAATATACATGAAAGAAGTGTTCTGTAAGCCGGTAAAAATGCGCTAGGCTGTTTTGTCATCCTGAGCTAATAGGTAAGTATTACTACCCATAAAATCTTTTTCTCCGGATATATATTCGTATAAATATGCGTCAAGTCCATTATTTGTACCACCGCACTCCGTTACATATATTACAAAATTGAGTTTTATCCGGTCTTCGAATATTTACTCGTCCTAAAGTTAACGTTCAATCCGAATTTACTTATAAGCGAGGTAATGAGTAAACTAATAGCCAATTTGCCCGTATATAATACACCTTTTTTTGTAAATTCGCGGGACTTCGTGTGCCCTTTTGTAGGTATTACTATAACTACGGTACATTTCACAATTTCCGAACGAACGTCCTTATCACTTATTACTTAGGTTTCCTCCTTAATATTAATATTTTAGGCGTTTGTTTTACTTTAGGTAAACTTTAAATTTTTTATACAAAACATATTTTATGATTTAGACGAGGTCTATTTTAGTAATTTGACCCTCGCTTTTAATATTGTTAATTATGATTGTCAATCAGACGCCTTTTTATCGGCGTATTAAAATACTAAACTATGTTTGAAGGCTTGTATAAAGGGATCTTAGGTTCTTTTCCGGTTTAAGAAGTATGAAGTCGAAATTCGAGTTTGTGTGTTAAGCTTTCGTTATTGCTTAAATAAATATTTTATTACCTTTATAATCCGGTCCAATGGCTACCTAACACTTTTGAAACTTAGCTAATAAGGTATAAATAATTAACTATAGGTAATTTTCAGCGTTTACTTATTAGTTTTTCCTGAATTTTTAAATTATACCAGTCTAATTACTTTCGTAAAATTCGTAATGAATCTTCATATTAAAATGGTATTTGAGGTGGTTGTAATCATTGACAAATATATCTACCTATTTAAGGTGATACATATTCTTTGTTTCAACTTACCCGAATAATATAGAAGATAAAATAACATGAAATTAGGATAATTTAATATCTAATCTCTTATATATATGAAGCATATCCCGTATTTTGTCGTGTATATTCGATATAAACATCGAATATTTACAACTATCCTTTTCTAATGGTTATCACGTTAAAAACGCGAAATGAGTTTTTTAACCCTAATAACCTATAATAAACGAGTTGTAGCTTTTTATAAAATCCTTTTTATTAATAGTTTTGAGTTTAGTAATTATTAACAACTACAGTAACATGATACACCTCAAGGGTTAATCCTTTAATTTGTAATTTACATTAATTATCTGCTTTAGTAAAAAATGCCTAACGCGTTCGAAAACCGTTAAAAGGTAAACCTTATATAACGGGCCATCCGCTACGTTTTAATTTTATGAATCTGATAATATACCTAGGCCGAAAATAAAATTATCATTCGACGTTAACGATACCGGCGGGCGTAACGCGGGCCGAGTCCGCGGCGATACCACCGATACCTTTATATTAAAATCCTTTAGCATTATCCCCGATAACAACCCATACGAGATCGGGCCCGGGGTGATACCGCCTTCGATAGCACTTAGAAAGCCCCCGACCCACCTTTAAGATATATATCATCATAATCTAATGACCAGATCTCCGTCTCGTTAAACTCTTTCACATAACCCGTTGTAATTTATAACCCTTTTATATATAAGTTTATCAATACCATATGCATTATAATAATGAAAATGAGCTCAAAAAATCCGCGCGAAGCGTTCCTTAACATTGAGCTTATTTTGTAACCAACGGGTTAACGTATTGGGGCGGGCGCTTTAATTTACGGGTTTATACCATGGGTAATATTAGAAAAGAGGAAAAACTTCAGTTTATTTAACCTAACGTTTCGAAATTAACCGTAATAAAAAAAATCTGATGCCTTATATTCTATTAGAATCGTAAATGATATATAAATATTATATGACTCGGAAAACCACGCCTTGAAACAGGATACTACTACGAAAAGTGTTTTATTGTAAATGGTATAGTTACGTTTACCATTCGTTACTCGTATGGAGTAGCAAGTTATAAACTTTAAAATATTATTCTCGCCCAATTACGATAAATACCCTTTTAACGCCGTTTTCAAATGATCGGATTTTTTATTACATTTAGTTGATTTAAATCCTAATATACAAAAATTGGGGGCGTAATGAAACCATCCATGAAAATTTAAAATATATTTTCATTATATTCGTTTCAGCCTATGAAATACCTTAATTCGTTGGGCAAACGAAATAATTCTCCAATTCTAAAAAAAATATTAATAAAATTACGATGAAAGCAGGCAAAACTTGGAAATCTTTGAATATACTAGACCGTACGTAATAACTCCTACTTGAGGATTACCCGGATTTTTTCGAAGTAACCCGAATACCTATCCTAATCGATGCAATAAAGTCCAGGTATTTTAACTCTTTAATTACGAAATCCCACCTATTCAAATCTGAATTTAGTTCTATATTACGAAAAGATCTCAAAAAATCGCGAACTTTCGCTATATAATCCTATTTAATACCTAAAAAAGACAACAAAACCATTTAAATACGTTATAATAATAATACATCGTTAAAGAATCTCCAGAGTTTTCGCTAACTTAAAAGGTATAACTAGTTATTTAAATATATCGAACCGTGTACAAAATGCTGTTAATTTTTCCTATCTGAGTACTATTCGAATAAGGTGGAAAGCTGTTCGAATATCTAATTCATAAGTTATATCGACTTCTACAACATATATAAGGTCTCCTTAATTAAAGGTAAAGAAAAACGGTTTTACTTTATAATTTTATTTAATATCAGGTAATTGATATAAAACCGTTATCACCCCTCCTTCCTGGTTTCCAAATAAGTAATACCGGCGTTACCGCCGATAAAAAACTTACTCAAACTTAGCCCTTATTTATTAATTTCGTAACCTATCGTCGAAACTTAAGAACTTAATTACGTAATATCGAATATAATGGCCCCTAAAGTAGTTTTGGTAAAGATTTATCCTTGTTTGATTTAATATAAATATAGTAATTGAACTTTCGCTTGTATAAAAGTAAGGCTATAACTATATCCTTATCGAACAGGTTGTGAAATTTAATTAATTCCGGTAAAAACCATAACTAATTATTTTTCTCTTTAATCTTAATCGTCGTCATTCTTTACAAAATTCGTGTTATCTTATAAATGCTTATAACCTAAACTATTCGAAATGTGTCCCCTTTATGTTATATATTTCGGTACGAACGTTATGTTAATCCGAGAAAACCCAAAGCCATTATGCCCTATTTATTTAGCATCCTGAGTTATATTAATATTATATCGAAAATCAGCCCTTTTTAACTTTAAACTATTAAACGGTTACCGCTCGTCTTTAAAGTAAGCAATTAATATCGTATCGAAAACATTCCAAATATTATATTCCGCGTTATTCCGGAAATATTATATACCAATATCGGCTTCGACTATTTATTAATATTTATACGAAACTTTGTTATTTAGGTAATACGCTTATTTTACTATAAACATGATATTGTACCGAGATTTTGCGAATATAATAATCGAAGTTATTTTATCCTTAACCGTTATGTTAAAGCCTAGTTTATAATATAATAATTATTATAGCTTAATCAACTTGAATATCGAAAAAGTAGTTATTATTAAAGAGTACAAAAATAAAAAATAATTTATTGTTTATGCGTATTTTTATTTAACTAAACTTTTCTTTACTCGATTTTGTAACTGAACCGTTAAGGTTATATAACCCCCAAACGAAATTATATTTAAAAATTAGGTTTTTTTCGTCGCCATTAATGGAAAAACCCTTTGTTATGACCCAAGAACATCGGAGGGTCAAAAAACAGGCCAGTATGGGGCTAAGTCACTAAGAACCTGATACCCAACACATCAGGTGAGGATATCTCTTATGTCAGCAACCTTGGGGTTAGGGTTACGCCCTAAGGATCATTGAGATCATGTTTCGATCCAACATGATCTAGCACTGAAGGCGTATGAAGGATTAAGGATATAAGGACATGGTCAGCACCACATAGATAGTATTTCCTTCATAGCTCTTCAGTTGTTAATCTAAGTATTCAGTCTCAGTATATTCTGAATAGCCTCACGGCTTTTGATCATTACTTGCACGGTTTCGATGTTGTTCACTCAGCACCTTTGCTACCTTCTTGATAACATAAACCCTCTTACACCTTCTATATACTCACGGGTATTTAGTGTGATCATTACACCTTTTTTACATTTTCGGCTTAGATCGTAAATACCTACATGGGAGGAAATAACGAGCGGAAATCGTATCTACGTTATTAATAGTCCGATAAGCTATAACGTTTATAACGCCCCGAAATAAACTTAACTTAACGTTTATTTATTATTATCTACGTCTTTTTACGTCCCTAGGTTAAATCGAGTATCGACCGGGTTTATCAAAATAACTAATTGCGGTATTAAAATCATGAGTTTCGATTACTTCAGCCTTTTAATGAAGGCGTTTAAAAAACGTAAACTTCTGTTATAACCGTATTATTATATAACGGTTGAGTTTAAACGAGTTCCATTAATTAACTACTAAAACGCCGTTGAAAATTTATAAAATTTAACTTCTCAGAGAATTCGCGGTACTTTTCCAAAACTATGATATAATCTAACAAATTAATACCTGCCATAAGAAACTTATCGCTAATATGGAACAATATGCAGAAACGTAAGTAATTACACTTTACAGTCAAAGGCTAATTTAAGCCGCCTATTGAAAACAAAAATATTTCGAGATTAATAAAAAATAGTACCTATAAGTTTTTATTACTTATAACCAAACCTTCAAATTCGATTAATACCTTATCCACGCAGTAAGGGTTATTAAAAGTCGTTTCGATATAGTTAAGAAACTTGCCTATATTATATATACCTTCATATCCTTTGACTTCGTAATAATTTGTAACCGCCTGTTTTACCGATATTATCTAACATCCCTATATTTATCAAAATGTATGCTAACCCTTGTTAATTTATATTTTATTTTTTTCGAATATAAATTCAATTGTTTAGCCTGTAGCCGACCTCCTATGAGTTAATCCGTCGAATTACGAATAATTATGTCGCTTTCGCCCGCCTGAAACCGATAAAAAACTAAGACGAGTCGCGGTTACTTCGCCTTCGAGTTACTAAATCTTCGCGACGACCTAAACGAAGTCGTACATAAGGTCGATAATTAGAGTCGATGAATCCAGTTATTACAGTTATTTTACAACCGATACGATATAATTTATGATGGTTTTTAAACGATAGATATCGGTTTAAGTCTCTTTTCATAGAGCTCGAGGTATATTTATAAAGGTAAAGAACGGTATATTCGCCGATGGTCTATCTTCCCAAATAATGTTAAACATAACACCGAATTATTAACGTTTATTATAAGCATTATTCCTTCGAAATGATAAATTAAACCCTTAATAATATATTATAATTCGACTTATAATAATAAGCTAAATAAATATTAAATTGGATTTCTTATTAAGATACAAAGGATAATTAGAAAAGGTTATCGTGGCCCAATATATAGGACCTTTAAGCAGAGCTAATACCTAGCTCATTACGTGCCCTTTTACGTGCCGTATACGAACCGTACCCTATCCGTGTACGAACCGTGTCCAGCCTATACCCGGACCGTATCCGGCCTATACCTAGACCATACCCTGTCCGCAACCGGGTCGAGCCCAGGCTGGGTTCTACCCATCCCGTTACATGCACAGTCACGTAACCTATAGGTTTAATGGCCAACAGCTTGAGTTCATAACAAAAAGACTAATAGGAAAAATGAAGTATAAGGTAAACAAGGCAAAGGAAGTGTGATTGAAGGGTAGTATTGTCATGGATCCAGGCTGTTAGCTATTGAGACTATAGGTTACATGACTATGCACGTAACGGGACGGGCCTGGGCCCGGCCTGGGCACGGACCGGGTACAGGCCGGACACGGCCCGTGCACGGAAAGGATACGGTTCGTGCATGGTACGTATAAGGGTATGTGACGGGCTGAGCATTGGCCCTGCCCAAAGGCCCTACACGTTAGGCTACGGTAGCCTCTTCTAGTCTTTCTTCGTACCTCAATAGTAAATCCCATTTAGCACCTACTTGGCTTACCATCGTAGGTCGGACTATAACAGGTATGTTGTGTAATCTGGTGGGTGGTCCAGATTGGTAATCGGTTCGGACTGGTATATCGTTACCGCTTTTACTAAAACAAGCGGCTCAGATAATACATTCGTAACCGGTTTTGTTAAAGTAAGCGGTTCGGATGGTATGTTCGTAACCGCTTTTAAATTAAGCCAGCGTTTCGGATGGTATATTCGTAACCACTCCTGTGTTTTACGAGTTGTATGGATTGTTGAAAATCGGATTAGTTCCAAATAAAGGTTCCGAAACTTTCTGTTATTGGCTTACGTAACTTAGCATGTAATAAAACGCTCTCCAAAAAGTACACGAGTATATCAAAGCGCCAAATAAGAGTTAATGTTAGTATAATGGAGCTTTTAATAGATAAAGCGCCAAATAAGGGTTAATAGTATCGTATTAAAGTTTTCTTTTTTAAAGTTACTTAGCTTTTATAGTATTCATATATATTCCATGTAATTCTCATAAAAACGTAATATAAAAATACAAACAGTTGGAACCGCTCCGGCATCCCGCTATAAGTATTCAATTTAAGTCTATTTATTTTTGCCTATGCTCGTCATGGTCTACCGGGTCAGCTACTAATTAATGTTGGTAGGGTCTAAATACTTATTTACGTCAAATGTTAAGTAAATGAGTAATCGTTAATTTGGTATTGATAGTATAAAGTAAAAAAATCATAAAAAAGGCATACCAAAGAGGGCATGATACGAATGGAAGGTTATATACCTCGTATCCGGGCTGTAGCACTTTTGACGTACGCTCTGGAATACCCATTCCAGACCGCTCCATGCATGATGCACTTTACGTCTTGCAAGAGTACAGCCTGCAGTATGACACGTTATTGTACACTCTGTAGGAGTACACACTGCAATATAGTGCACTACCACTAGGCCTATGTATACTATTTATGAGGGTATACAGTAATATCTACAGTTATTGTCAACGATAGATTGCAGGGACGTCTTAGAAAATTTATACCTCCATTCACAGGAAAAAAAAAAGAAGAAAAGAAACGGAGATAAACTGCGTTCGCGCTGTTGACGAACCGATTACAATATTCTTTTCTCGAAAGATAACCTGAGAAACGTTTATAAGTTTTGTAGGGTACATTATACGATATATTACAAGAAACACTTGAAATTACATAAAATTCTAATGAAATTGTTAAAATAAGTTACATTTACGCAACTAGATTTTCAATGGATATCGCAGTATTTTTCGTCCCCAAAACTGTAAACAACCTTTATTTTTACTCGAACTACTGCGGATATTATTAAATATCCCTGTGGTTAGTATAATTAGGTCCAGTTGCAGTAAGCTACACTGGTAGGTGCACTTGTATAGAGTGTACGATAATGTGTCACGCTGCAAGCTGCACTCTGACAGAATCAATACATGGAAAAGCCTCAAAAGGAGATTAGCAAAGTGTATGGCAGAGTGCCACTGCCAGGATAAGAGGTTAATAACCTCTCCTCCATGGCAGACATTGGGTGAATACTTCTTTCCCCTTTTACCAATTTATCCTTATTTTTACAATATTAATCTTTCTGAGTTTCTCTACGTTAACGTCATAAAACCTTACCAATATTAATTTGTATTCAACTCGGTCGATTATAAATAACAAAAGAAAAATATGATAAATCGAAATTAAATAGTTATAGTTGAATATTGTAATTGTCCTAATTATCTATATTTTGATAGTACGATTTATAAGAATTATACGTGAGTAGTTAGTAAATTAGGCATTGAATAATTCAATATATTGTATTAAAATAATCCTCTTTAAAGAATTATATGTGAGTGCGGTTTTATACGGGAACGCCTTTAAAACCCAAAGTGTAATGAAACGATTAGATTCGAGGTAACTTTAAAAAGGATTATTTTAATACGAGACTACTAATTAGTTAATACCTTATTTATTAGAATCCCTGTTACTTTATCTGTCAACTGGGTTTAGAGTTTTAAACGTACCAAAAAACTTTTAAAAAGGCGTTTTATTACGTAATAGGTTACGTAAGTTAAAACTATTGATTGTCGAAACCTTTCATTAGAACTTGTTCTACTTAAAGGTAATATCCAAACCGTTTATGAAATTCAAAAACAGTTAAAAACGTAATATCTATATCGTTTACAAAACTTGACAGTGGTTCAGAGCTTAATATATAAACCGTTGGTAACCAGTAAAAGTGGTTACAATACGATATATAAACCTACTACCAAATATAAACCAAGCCTTATAAACCGGATTTCACATATATATCTCTCTGTCGGTAAGGTCTAAAACCTTTGTTCCCTTCACATGAAATAAGGTATAGAGAAGAGTAATCGTTAGATTGGTATTGTAGTATAAAAGATGATAGATACAAAGAATAAACATCCAGAGGTGCACGCCACAGGTGAGGGCTTATAAGCCCTCACTCAGAACGTACCACTCTAAACCGTTTCACGTATTACCGTTCGGTCTGGTATAGGCATTTTCGACCGATCCATGTATAATAAACTTTACGTTTTGTAAAACTGTAGTCTGTAGCGTAACACGTTATCATACACTTTACAAGAGTGTACCCTGTAATATAGTGTACTGTTACTTGCCTTATATATATTATTTATGAGAGTATATAGTAATATCTACACAGGCAATCTTTTCCCCCCTTATATAACGCCTTGTAATAACAGTATAGTTGTAGAGATATTAACCAATAGTTTCTGTAGTACTAGTATTGTGACCGTATTAATTGCTAAAAGATCCAAATTAGTAAGTTTTCGTAGTGATAATATTGTTTCCATATCAATTGTAAAGGTTTCAAATCAGTAAGTTCGGCTGAAATTAGTAAGGTTTAGCTGATATAATGATTGTAATTCGGCTGGAATTAGTAAGGTTTGGCTGCGGTAGTGACTATAATTCGGCTTAGATTAGTGTAGCCAAATGGGGGCGATATAGTTAGTAATAGCACCTTTCGCGGTTTCTAATAGGGGTAACTATGCAAGTACTATAAGTGGTGATTACGCAGGAGTAATTGCGAAAGGGTGAATGCGTAATCACATATTGGGTTAATATAAAAGATATATCGCCATCGGTCTGGGAAAACCTTTTTTATTTCCAAAGGCACGTAGTTCAAGTCGATACTAATACCTTTATTAAGTTAACCTCCATTTCCCTTAATTAAACAAATCGTTTGAATAGGTAGTTTACTTAGCCTACACCTATATACTAGCTTTTTTTTATACAAATACCGCGTAAAATTAGGATGGTAAGGCGCCGTTTGGCGCGAAAGCATCAGCGCACCGCCGCCGTTATAGCTGCTACCGCCGCCACTGTAAAGGTACTGAGGCCGGAGCTGTCGCTCAAGGTGGTCGGATTTTTGTCTATAAACCTCGATGAAGAATAAGGAGAAGAATTCCTTACTAGGGAGCGGCTATGGAGGTAAGATGGTACAGCCCTCTCTCCAGTCATGTGACGTGTCCTCAAAGGGTTCGCTCCCTTCTCTAAAGCATGGCAAGAGCGTGTAGAACTACTAGAGTTGGATCTCTAGTAATACTAGCTAGGTAATAGCTTGTAACATTACACATAAAGATACCCATGTCGTTTCTTCCCTTATTTCTTTTTTATTTATTCGACGTAAGGTGCTGTAAATATAAGGAAGGTACGTGTGCTCTTCAAAATAATACGGTTTCATATGAAAGGCATTAGGCCAACATTACGTAAAAGTAGATTTAGCGCCCTCCCCTTTTTATAAATAATCCTCAAAGTCCTAATTACAAAAGATAAAACTTTTTACTTTCCTTAACCTTTGACTTTTCCGTACAACGTTAATATTTATAATCACTAATATAATACTTATTTGTTTATAATATTAATACTCCCTTTACTTATTAACGTTACAATGAGTCCTTAGTTTGCCGCCGATGTAAATGTAGTTATTAGAAATATGGGTTTTATACTTTGGAGTTGCTTGGTTTTTCTTTAACAAGCGTAAAGTTCCTGACCTTAAAGGATATCGATATATACCTTAGCGAAACTTGAAAATAAATATGTTTTAAATACGTTTATAAAATGGTGTATAATTTTAGGAAGTTTTTCCCAAGAACTAAGGGTAAGTTGTTTTAATAGCTATAAGGGAGCTGTTAACGAGTGCCTAGATATTGGGATTCGGTGCCGTTTTTATTCCATCGGGGGTATAGGTCATAGTTCTATTTATACGTATACGCCGCTAAATTTGAACCCGAATATAAATATGGCCGTTAAGGAATTGTCGGAAGCGTATCTGGCGTTCGATTTTTAAAACCGAGGCAAGTTTACGTACCTTATAAACCGTTTCCTGGGTATTAACGAACGGCTAAAAAGCGTATAGACCTAGTTAATCACCATCAAAAAGGCTATAGAAGTCCGTCGTGCTACGTAGTATAAGGTTAATACCCGAAGCGGGGAGTATTTTGTCCCCGCTATTCCCGTGCGGTCTAGGGGTCTACGGGCCGTATAGTTAATAAACAAGGAATATAATGTTTGGGTAAGTTATTTATAATTATATAAAAACGTAAAGGGGGACGCGGTTAACGAGTAGCTAGGAAACGTTTTTAAAAGTAATATAAAAGACCATTAAAGACTCTGAACGTATTAATGATAAGTTGAGTCATATAAATGTTAAATTAAGATAGCTTGTTAAAATAGGTAAGAAAATGCTAGGTAAGTATTCGGATTAAAACTTCGAGGAAATGTTTAAATAGGGGCCCGGTTAAAGTCGTTTATTTTTCTTTTTTTGTCAATATTAATATGTTTATTTGGTATATATTTATTAATGGCTTTTACGTCGCTTTGTTTGTTGAAACGAGGTGTAAAATTATACCTGGCTCCAGATTGGATGTAAAGGCATATCGTTATATTTAATTAGTTTGTAATGCTATTTAAAGGTATTAAAATAAGTTTAAAAAAAACTTTTACGTTAGGTATATATAGCCTATTTATTTAACGACAACCTTTCTTTTCGGTTAATTATAAGGTCTGGTAGGTTCTACTTACGGTTTATCATAGGCTAGTAATATAATTTTTATTTCGTATTCTAGTTTTACCTTAATCTCGTCGTTTGAAATGATTGTAACTTGCGTTTAAGATTCTTGAATTTATTGGTTTGAAAACGGGTCCGAAGCCAATCGAACGAGTTAATTTTTATAAAATCGAAGATGCGTCCCGTCTAGTATATTAAGTTTAATAACAAAAAAGTGGATTATACTAGTTACCTAGTATTAATCGTAAAGTAGGTTTTACTTTTTAAAAAATTCGTTTAATTTATAGTTTTTTTAAAAAAAGTTAAACGTTGTCGCCCATTCGAAAAAGTTTTAAGGGGAAACCTTGTTTATTAGGAGATTTTTTTTATACGTTTTTACGTAACCGTTATTTCTATTTGTACAAATTTCGTAGCTTTGCGTATCTGTTGGATAACGTTTTAATCCATTACATGTAGTATTATTATTAGAACGAAAGAAATTTATACCCGTTAAATGAAATTAACGTAATAATTATAGGTTATGAAAACGGTTAATACCAATAATCGTCGCATTTTTACTATTTAGTACAAATTAATTACTGAGTAATAAACGGTTTTGATCGAATTATATATAAAACACAAATAAACGTAAATATGTAAAGACCATTTGATTTATGCGTTCGGTTACGCTATTAGTTTCAAGGTAAAAGTCGGTGCTTAGGCGTTGTTTTACCTTAGTTAGGTTGAAAACTCGTTTTAAAATCAATTAGTCTAATTCAAACTACAGTCGTTAACAAACGTATACAGAAAATTATAAATTTGCTAATAATAATTGAAAAACTGTTTCGCACAAGCTTCGATGTTTCTAATAATTAAAGTTTCAAAGGTGACAGCTTTACTTAAGCGGTTTGTAATAACTATGAGGTAACGTAGGTTACCTTCATATTCCTAAGGTAAATTAATTATAAAGTCGACGGAAACCTCGTTTTATAGTCGTTTGAAAATCGGAAATGGTTTAAGGAGTCTTTTTCAACGGTATTTCCAATAGGTTATACGGTTATAAACGTCGTAGTTACGGAAAAAATGACGGACCATACTATATAAACCTGGTTAAAAATACGTTTTAGAAAGGATAACGTTAGTAACGTCGCGGTTAGGGTAGTCGGTAAAAAGCGAATGGTAGGTAGTTTGAATTAACGCGGTAATAAGCGGCTTATAAGTAGGTATTGCAATATAATCGCGAAACTTTAAAAGTTTATCGTTATTTACCAGGTATTTCGAAATTGAAATTTTTAACGTACGGTTGTTTTCGATACGGATATTCGTTAAAAATTGTTAATCTCTTATATATATCGTACGTATTAGGCGTGGGTAAATAGTATCGTGTATAATGACAATTATTTTAATAACGTTAAAGATCGATATTAATAAAATGTTTATAGCCTTTAAAAATTGATTCATCGGAAACGGTTAACCGGAAAATATACGTATATAAAAACGGCTCGAAATTAAATTTTTCGGAACGTCATAATTAAAGTTCGTGGCCAAAGGTAACGTAAGTTCGAAAAGCCTTTGAAAATGTCTTAATTTTGTCGTAGAAGTACGTCGGGTCGCGTGTAATCCGTTGTTTTATTATATATCAATCAAAAGCGAAATTTTCAAAGGAGTTTGAATTAGGGGACTGATGGTTTAGAAAGTCTTCGTGTCGCTATAAAGTAATTTAAGTTTTTTAAATCCGATAAAATGGTAAACTGGTACGCTATGTCTTAAAAATTCGCGTTTTATATTTTAAATAGTTCATAATCCCGAGTAATTACTTATTGTAGATTTCGTAGTTATACTCGGGGAGAAATGAACGCCGAAATTAGTACGTTATTAGGCGTAGGTTACCGTAGTCGTTTTGTTAAGGAAAATAACGTTTTAGGGTCTAGTTAAAATAGTCGACTTAAAAAAAAGGTATTATGGTCGGCATTCCACTAAGCGAATACGGGTTTGAAGAAAAAGCTACGCTTGAGCTATTGGAAAACAACTTGTTTTAAAGCTTATAAAGAAATAATGTACCTTTACGGGTTTACTGTAATGATAATTAGATAATTATCGAATAATTGAGAATAAAATAACGATAAAAAATTATGAACTTGAAAAAGCTTTGTACTTTTAAACCTGTTGTAAAAGTCACCTACTCGTGGATGACGCCTAGATTTTTTAAATTTATTCGGACGTCAACGTTAGTTGTGATTACGAATCCCCAATATTGAGTTTTTTTTAAGTACCAAACTCGGATTTAGAAATATATAAGTTAAGTTTCATAACGTTTAATACGATAAGGATTCATTTAAATTCAATTATATAATAGTTCAAGGTACCGCTCATGTTAATGAAAACGTCGTTGAGGTAAACAGAATAAAAAATATCGAAGAAGAGCGTAACGAATCATTAATATACCGTTAAAAGGTAATGAAGGAGCTAAAAAGACCGAAGGAAGTATTAAGCCATTTAAAAAGTCAAAAACGTATATAAAATGCAGTTTTTCATTTATCTCCCTTTTTAATACAAAGCTTATAAAAATTAGCTTGAATATTAAACCTAATAAATTGTTTAAATTACGAAATATTTACAAATATATCTTTAATAAAAGGGAACGGGTAACTATTTGACTTCGTCATAATATTCAACTGGCGAAAATCGACATAAAATCGTAAATTTCTTTTAGGTTTCATAACGAAAAGGAACGAAGTTTCCGTTCAAAAGCTATTTGTTTGAACACAACATTAATTAAATCGTTTGGTTATCGTTTCATGTAGTATAAGGAGCTTTTTACGTGATATGCCGTATCAAGAGCCTTATAATCCTTTTAAAGGTTAGCTTTTGTAATCAGTACGAAAGGGGATTTCCTAATTCCTTCTAGAGCATTAAAAAGGTAGTTTATCGATAATGGATTTATTAAATAAAATTGAGCATTCCCTAAAATTAATGAAAAGTTTATTATAAACCGAAATGAATAGGTTAAGGACGAGTGTTTTGTTAATATCTGTAAGGGAAACAGCGGTGAGTTACATAGTAACAGGTCAGTTTTCATAGGCTTATCGTAAAATAGCACAAAATATGACAACTTTAACCCCTTTGAATTCATTTTCAAAGGATTTGAACCTTCGCTTGTAAATACGGTAATTACGGACTTGCATTAAAAGTAATATATGCTTTATAATATTATAAATAATTTATTAGTATTTTATTTAATGTTTATTCAAAATAATGTTGTATTATAAGAAAAGTAAGATAAAGTTTTATATCTGATAATAATATTTATCGAGGTCGACGTTTAAAAATGTTATAAAAGAAATAAATCGCAAAGGAAAATCGGGCGAATGAAACTTAACTTTATCGAGTTATCATTCGGGAATAAAAAAGTGCAATAACTTCAAAGGGTTAGTAAACTACTGTTTCACGATGTTATAATGTTTATAATTTACATTTATTAAAACGGAAATAAAATAAATAAAATTATAAAGTAAATTTATTATAAATGGAAAGCTGTTCATGAGTTAGGGCGAAGCCATTAAGTTGAATTAAAATTCTTTTAACTTTCATACTCGACTATATATAGAAGTTACGTTTTTCCCTCTTCGAAGTCGATAAGGTTTTCAGCCGAAGTAAAATAAATTTTTATAACAGCTTAAACATTTGAGCTGTACGAGCGTTACGCAGGATTTTATAAGTAGGTACAGATTCAGCAATCGTCTCCTTCGTAACGTAAATATAGCCCGAGGTCTATTCGACGGGAGAGTTTCGCGTAATTAACCTAAACAGCGCACCGTTTAAACGCGGCTCGAAAAAGGTTTACGCTAATTATAATAATACCGTCTTAGCTATGTCGAACTGGCGTATTACCGCCCTTATTTCAACCGCGAAAGGTGCCTCCGGTATTAATAGTATTAATACCTCCGTAATGAGCACGGAAATTATAAAGGCGCCCGACGATAAGTTAAACGCTAACCACTTATTTATTATAATTCGCCGGTATATCGAGTGTGAGTAATGTATTAGAAAATATATCAATTATAAATTCTTTTAAAATAGCGAATTGAGCAACGGATTTCTTAGCTATATCACTAGCTTTTACGAATAAGGCTTTCCAAACGTAGAAATTAACGTAACATCGTTTATAAAAAAAAATTCTATATTCTTACACTGAATCATAATTATTTTAGCCGCATTAAAGTCGTAATAGTAAACGCGAAGTAAAATTATAAAGGCGTTGTGTTTATTAATATCGCTGTCGCCTCCACGAATATAAAAACTTTTTATAACGGTTTTCGCAAAGCAGTTTAATTATTAAAAAAATAACGTAGGAGTAATTTTACTTTATACTAATAAACCTTAAATCCCGACGTAATTTACGTATTATTTTAAACTTTTATACCGAAAATCTTATTTTCATTCCCGTAAATTTAACTGGTTAGTTAAAAAGCATACATTTAGGTCGGTTTAGCTCATTAGAAGAGGCGCTAATATCGTAGTCAGAGTTAAAGAAATAGTCTTTATTTAAGAAATTCTCACTGTCTTTAATAAGGAGTGGTATAATAACGGCGTCGTTCGTAATATACATAGTAAAAACCATCTAAAGAGAAAGTTAAACCAAAAACGTAAACGTATCGGTAACTTCGAATCGTTGAATTATATTTGTTAAAAAGTTTAACATATCAATATTTCGTTATTTTAAGTTTAAAACGTACTTTCGAACGGCTTTATCCTGCTCGATAAATTTCGTACATAGGGTGTCAGTAAAACGTTCATATAAAATTTTAAGATAATTATATTAGGCGGTTAAAGCGCTTTAATACTATTTCTTAACGCGCGCGTTAAGGAATTGATCTAGGGCTTAAGAGTCCAGATTCTGTAAGTTGAAGGATAAATACATAGCTCCAGGTCATAGCCATTAAAAAGTAGCTAAGACACTGTCGGACAGACGATTAAGGTTTATATGTAAAAGGACTAAGACCGTAGCTGTCGCTTAAGTTAGTCGGATTCTTGTCTATAATCCTTAATGAAAAAGAAGGAGAAGAAGTCCCTGATAGGGAGCAGCTATAGAGCTAAGATGGTAAATCTCTCTCCCTAATCATATGACGTGTCCTCAGGCGGCTCTCTCCCTGCTCTAGAGCATGACAGGAGCGTGTAGAACTACCAGGGTTGGATCCCTGGTAACACTAGCTAGACACTAGCCTGTAACAGTCACTACCATCAGTTCGCCCTTATCGGGCATAATATCGTTAATTGCGGCTACTTAACGCGCCGCTGCCACGCCGCCTAGCCCTGTCGCCGCCGCCTCGTCCCCCTTTGCCGCCGCCGATACCAGTCTAAGCCCTTTGCAGCCTCCGCCTCGTTCTTTTCCGCCGCTGCCACCACGACCACCCCTTTTTCCTCCTCTTCCTCCCACTTCCCTAGCTTCTAAGGGGAGGAACGGGGGGCTCCCAAGGTTATAAACAGTACCCTTTCCCTATGGGTTAAAACCCTATTACCCGTAAGGTTCCTTTCACGCTGTAAGTATAGTTTAGCGTAGCTGCGCCAGGATTTGTATATACTAACACGTCCGTTTATATACCTTTATCTCCCTTCTTTTAAATGAGGAGTACGAGGCGAATCAGTTTCGCCACTTCGAGCTTCGTATCGTTTGGTTACTCCGAGAAGTTTCTTTAACGCGCAAAGCGTTGGAATGACGTACCTGTGTTTATAGCCCCAGAACATTAATAGATACGCCTTACGTATCGTGCATCGCGTTTGCGACTGCAGGCTAATCCGGTAACGATTACCACGAAAATAGAGGTTGTTCGGCCCATTATTATCGCTATAAATGGATTGATAGCTCGTAAGACCCCATTCCAGTAGTTTTAAAGCCGTGGGCCAAGGTCGAGTTTACGCGCCCATCGTTTTTTTAGTAAGTTTTGACCGAACCTTCCAAATCTCCTTTACCAAAAATATACCCTTTGGGGCGCTTCGAAAAATAATTGCGGTCGTAAATAACCAGAGGAAACCTATATTAATTAGTAATAAGCGCAAACCAGCGATTTGAGGAGAGGACAAATGCCGTTATTGCCTTAAAACGGGGCTTATGTATATACTATGTAGGTAAGTTTAACGATATTATTGTACGTTGCCGTAGGGAAGTTAATCCCTCCCTTACGTCTTTACCTAATGGTAAAACTAATAAGGAGTAGGTTTACATACTTACTGGTGCTAATAATGTTGGTAGCGGTAATAATGGTAACGATAAAATAAAGGGGGAAAGTGATGGGAAGGATGGTTAAGACACGAAAGCGTCGCCCTCTCCATTTAATAATAGATAGATGCCTCCGGACCGGGCTGAAGTTCCCGACTATATTATAGTTCGTTACATAGGAATATTATGGCTTTTTAAAAGATAATCATTGCAAAGTAACAAATGTAACTTGAAATATTAAAATATTAAAATAAAGAAGGTCAAGTAAAAAAATACCTAGTAGGGTCAAAATACTTAAAACAAAATGTATTTTTATATTAGAAGCGGCGTATAGTGGTAAAATTGAACAGAAAAGGTTCAAAAAAACTACGATATTTGGTAGGTTCGAAGTTTCTTAAACAATAATTAATAAAATAGAAGTGGCGGGACGAAATAGTAAAAGAAAATAAAAAAAAGAAATCAATATGAAATTCCGTCGGGTAGAAGCCTATAAAATGAAGAGTGGCAGAATGTTGGGAGCGGTGCGAAATGGTATTGTGAAAAAAAAGCAAAATCGGGTTTCGGTGCAAATAGTATAGTAAAGGCCGATTTAAATGAGCAAAAAGAGGTGTAATAGTTTATTAGAGTCGCAAAACATTTTAAGAAACCCTAACAAACAAATTACTTATCGATGTAAGTGTTTTTAATACTTCGTTCGGGGTAGCATTAGTTATCGCGTTTGTTAAGTTAAACCTGCTATCTATCTACCTTATTTTCTCTATTTTAAGTCGTTCGTGCGACTTTCGCAAAGCCATACTGTTAATTATTAGCCGTTTCTTATTCGTTGTTACCAGATTAACTAAGTATTCGTAAGGCGAAAAAAGTTAGTGGATACGACAAAAGGGATAAGGCGTAAACTAAAGTTAAAAGTTATTATTCGGAATATTATTATCATAGTAATACTCGAAACGAAACCTCTAACTATATTATAAATTTTTAAGGTTAAAATGCTTCTCGTCATCTTTTTTCAATTGATGATACTTCAATAGATAATGTTTTTACAAAGCGTAAAGTCATTTTGGGTCGGTGTTTCGTTGCCTAAAACTCAGACGTAACCTATTTATAAATTACAGTCGTCACTGTTGGCGAAGTAACCGTTAGTAAATAGAAACCTTTTTACAATACGTAGATTTAGAGGTATAAATTGTAAACCAAGTTTTGGATTATATATTTTCTGCAGAAAATTCTTGTTAAACGTTTTATATACATCGTCCGCTGGGTAGTTTTGGCATCAGGCGGCGATAAAAAGATGAAATATCGCCTTTGGTTATATTCCAAAGGTAACTTAAGCTCTACATACGCGTTGGCATATTCATTTGTCGAACCGTTTTGCGTTATCCAAAACTATAAGAGCAACGTTGTCCAGCTATCTTTTTTACGTAAGGCTCAAAATGCCGTTCCGAAGAGTAATACTAACTTTATTAAAATAGATTATATAGTTTTTTGTTATGTAAGTTTTAGGTTTCGCTTTTGAACCGACCTCAAAAAAATTTTTTTTTTTTTCAATGCAGAAAAAAAAAAGTTATATAACGATGAAGTGTCGTCCATCTATATGCTTGTTAGTGTAAAGCCCTACGAGCGGGCTGTTAATATCAACAGGTATGGGTCGAAGATAAAGCTAGTTATTATAAGAAGTTTTTAATAATGCCTTGAATAAGTGTTGTACTATTAAGCACAGGCTTTGGCTAAGCCGTAAAGCGATTTTATAATACTTAAAATCATTTTAGTAGAATAGTGATACTTTAAATATCTGAATTTATCGACGTAAATTCGACGTTTAAGCTGTTTTTCAAAGTAGGTATATACTTATGTTATATCTTGGAGCTCGATATTCAAGTTTTATAGTACTTTAAGCAATGTTGCGAGTATAAAAACCTGGCGATAATTAACTCTTTATAACGTAGGTGATTAGATTATAATATTCTTTTTACCTTCGTTATTGTATCTTTTAACGATTAAGCGGGATTTTTCGTAATGTTTTGCAGTTTGATCCTTTACTTCGTAAACGAGGAGGGTTAAAAAGACCCTATAATTATCGTAGGTAAACGAGTCAAAACGTTTAAAACGAAATGAGTTTTAATCGATGAAAACTGGGAATTCCGTTTGAGTGAATTATTTAAATTAGGTACTTGGGGTGGTGATTATACCTTTGTAAGAAAGCTTCCAGCTAGGCTCGCGGTTTTCCATTTCTTTTTACTTACTAAATGAATTCGCAACAAAGTTTTTCAAGCGTTTCCTGGGTTTAAAACTGAAAGGGCGCCTTCAGCGGCAAGGTTTTAATATAGTTAATATTGACGAGCTGCTCTTATTTAACGTAATCAAGCCGAAATCGGGTTTTGAGGGTAAAGCTAAAGTTGAAATCGGTTTAAATTCGTCGTTTCAGTAAATATCTTGTAGGTGAGCCTGTTGGTCCTACGGTTTCCGGCTTTGCCTTTCCATTCCTCATTCATATTCGCGTACTATTATTGAACGAAACAAAATTATACCGTTCGGTAAATTAATGAATAAATCATAACATTTAAACCCGTTAATCCTTTCAGGGCCAGTTAATCTATGTTTTGTTTTCCAAATTTAAAATTTAAATTACAATGGAAAATCCAAAACGTCAGCTTTACATAAGCCATTCCTTATAGAAACCGTTTTAAACACATCGTTTTTCAACCCATGGGAGCGTAATGCTGCCATAGTCTTCGCTATAGCATTAGCCTTTTATACTGTAAATGGTAAAGGTATAGAGTTTGTATAGATCCTCGGAAAAATACCAAAAACAAAGAATGTAGGCATAAATCTACTTAGGCTAAAAGTATTATTAACGGTGTTAACCGCTATTTAAATGATTGATTTCTCAAAATAATTTCCTTTGAAATCCTTTCACATCACTTTGATCTCTTTTTTAAACAGTCTGTAATATCGTTTATACTTTTCAATAACCTATGGGGCTTTTATTAGGATTTATTTACACTCTTGACCTGTTATACGAGCTTTAGTATGCTACTCGGTAAAATCGAAAGCCGTACTAACATCATATATAATCCAATTTAGGGGCCTTAGGTAAACGTTGGATTAATAATTAACCAAAACGTCTTAATGGTTTGTAATTAAAACGCTTCGTATAAATTTAACGACTTGCAATAATATTGACGCGTCGACGGCGTGAAGGACCCGTCAGTTGTTTGAATACATAATATGAACAATTACTTTGTAGTTAAAGCCCATATCGTTTCAAAGGCGGAACTCAAACTATTGTAAGGCCTGTCAGTGAAGCTAATACATATAACAAAACCTATGGATAAATTTAAGTACGTCATTTCCTATATCCGTGTAACCTATGGCGTAATACAAAGGTAAAAAGCGTTTTACAGCCGGATATTCGAATCGTCGGTATAAATTTCGCAATTACGATTAAGCTAAGTAAGTGGCCTTAATTATAAGTGTTTCCGTGGGAAACTACAGGTATCCGAACTTAAGCCGAAACGGTATAAACACGCTATTTAAGGCGCAGATAAGTTGGTTAGTCGTATTTTGAACCTCAATTACGAGCTTATTTATATTAGCTAATTAAAGTAGAAATAGTGTTTCAAAGTCTATTATGTAAAACTTAATCGGTCCGAAACGCGTATTTACAACAACCGTTCCGAGCGATAACGATTTTCCTTTACCAAATAGAACCTTTCGATGTTTTCCTATTTGGTTTAAGTAAAGCTTCGAAAACTTCGCCGCAAACGCGTAGAATTACCATTTTCCAGACGTTAATATTTCTGCTATACCAGTGTCAGGTATAATTCCCTGGAACCTGTTTTTGTATCTGTTAAAAAACGAAAATTGCGATGTCATATTAGCGTTAAACACTTTGTTTACATAATCCAGGCCTATAATATGTATGAAGAAGGAGTTCTATAGGCTGATGAAAATACGTCAGGCGGTCTTATCGACCAAAGTTAACAAGTAGGTATTATAATGCTTAAGATAGTTTTCTCCAAATATGTCTTTGTAAAGGTAGGCGTTCAATCCGTTATTTGTACCTTTGAATTCGATTAAGTATGTTGCAAAATTAGCTTTTATTCGATCCTTAAATACATACTTAGCCCAAAATTATCGTTTGATCTGAATTCACTTGTAAACGGTGTAGTTTATAAACTAGTAACCGACTTTTCCGTATACGATATATCGCTTTTTCAAACCTGAGGTGCTTCGTATGCCTTTTCGCGAATATTACTATGGTTTCGGTATATTTCTTCTGTTTTCGAATGATTGTCCCTATCCCCTATTATCAGAGTTCCTTCCATAATATCTGTACTTCGGACACTCGTTTTCCCAAGGGTAAACTTTAAATCTTCGATTAAAAACGTAATAAATAGTTTAGGCATTGTTTATTTTGGTAATTTGGCACTCGCCTATAGATTCATCAACAATATATACTAATCCGAAGCTCTTTCATCGGCGTACAAATGGTTTATACGATATTATAAACCTTATATAAGAAGCTTCCAGGTCTTCTTTCAATTAAAATATTGCACGGTTGTAATTCGGATTTCCGAGGCAAACTTTTATAACTACTTCAATAAACCATCTGTCACTTTTATATTTTGGTTCAATGGCTCCCTGACATGTACGTTACTCAGCTAAAAAGGCGGTAAAAATGTCTTGTGGGTATTTATCGACGTTTTTGTACTTATTTTTCACGAATTTCTAAGTTATACTAACCCATCCTTATCGTAAAGTTCGAAAACAATTTTTATATCAAATCAGGAATTTAAGCGGTTATAATACTCTTTCTATATATGCACCTACATAAGATAATATATATATCACTCCATAGATTACCCCAAATTATATAAGATAAAATGAAAAAAATTTAAAATGGTTTAACGTCCAATCTTTTATATATATTAAGTATAACGCTTATTTTATTGTTAAACACATCATACATTTTACCACTATAATCAGTATCACTATCTCAAAGCCTGGCAAAGTTAGATAACTTTATTAGGTTACTCCTATGAATAGAAAAATAGTGTGATAAAAGGTTACAGTGAGGGTCGTGATTAGTAGGTATTAGTCCGTAGGTCATTTATTAACGTTTTACGCCAATCCTTAATCTTCAAAGCAGGCTAATTTCAATATTTCATCCGATACCGTTAAAGCCGAACGAGATATTCCCATCGTTCGGAAAGTGGTTTGGTATTCGGTTTTATTTTACAATATGTACCGGTGTAAAGATATATAATATTTATATAGTGGATAAAAATTATGGTATTTTTTTTCCCTCAGAGTCTTTGCTTTTAACTCGGGGTATAATGATAGTATTAGGTCGTCTTACGCCCCGTCCTCGTCGTTTAAATTATAGTTTCTTTTACTCCGTAAGGTAACACCTCTTGATAAATTACATCAAATACGAATCTTTTTCTTTCCGATCCGGTATATCGATAAGTAACGTTATTTTGAATAAGGTTTTTGTAAAGCGGTCATTCATACCCTCTGTGGTATTATTTCCTTTAATTCGTAGTTGGATTCAAAAGGCTCTAATAATAGTAGGATTTACTATTTATTATATATCCAACGTCTAGCTCGAAAAATGGTTTTAAAAATCATCCAGTAAATTAGGTTTTTTTATTTTCTCCTCTTATGAATGGAACACTACGGCTAAAATGTATGTATTTGTAATAGACGGTTTTAGTCTCTTAACTAACGAATCAATAATATTATCTCAAAAGCCTAAGTCGATTTCGTGTATCATAGACTTTTTAATTACCATATATTCGATTTAAAGGTCGAAGTAATTGCTAGCCTCTTGTAGTATTATTAGTTTTGGGGATATAGCTATAGGTGTCTCGGAGCTATTAGGAAGAGTGATTTAAGTACGCATTTGGTATGTTAAAACGGTATAAGTTGATGATTTCAGGCCGCTATTAGATCCGGATATCTACCGACGGCGAATGAAAAGTAAATAAAGAAATGAAATTGAATAAAAAAAGGTTTATTAATAATTATTAATACGAATAAACTATGAATAATACGTGAATAAATCCTAACCACCAACTTGTTAGGCCTTTTAAATTATGTTCATTAGCGCTTATTAGTATTACGTTTACTAAGTGGCTAGGAAGACGTAAACGTTATAAGTACTAAACTAAAAATTTACAAAAAGAACGCGGGAAAGGTGGGTAAGGTAAAGGGCATGTAATCGTGTAATCCGGTATTTGGTAATCGGCCAGGATTAATGTTCTATGGCCGCCTTTAGTGGAGCGATAGATTTGGTTAACATGTTCGCAACCGCTTTTGATTTAAACGATCGGTTTAGATACTGTATTCGTAACCGTTTCTATGTTTTACGAACGGTGTAGGTTATTAATTTCAAACGGGTCCTAATAAAAGGTTTCAAAACTTGGTGGTTTTGGCTTACGTAGCCTAGTACATGATAGGAAGCTCTCGAAAAAGTGCCCGGATAGATTAGAGCGTCAAATAAGGGTTAATAGTAGCGTAACAGGGCTTTTAATAGATAAAGCGCCATATAATGGTTAAAGATATCGTATTAAAGTTTTCCCTCTTAAAATTACTCAGTATTTACAATCTTTATATACGTTTGGTGTAATTCTTATAATAACGAAGTATTAAAGTATAAATAATTAGGACTGGAACAGTATACAGCTATAAGTATTTAATTTATATATATTCTTTCTTTCCTAGGCTGTCTGTAGTCGAGCGAATCTGCTACTAATTGGTATCAGTAAGGTCTAAAACCTTTGTTCTTTCACGAGAAATAAGGCATAAAGAAAATTGATCGTTAGATAGGTATTGTAGTATAAAAGATATTAGATATAAAACAGAAATATCTAGAGATGAACGTCACAAGTAAGGGCTTATAAGCCCTCGCCTAGACTGTACCACTCTAAACCGATCCATGCATTGCTGTTCGGTCTAGTATAGGCATTCAAAACCGATCCATGCATGATGTACTTTGCGTCTTACAAGAGTGCAGCCTGCAGCGTGACACGTTATCGTGTACTCTGCAGGAGTGCAACCTGCAATATAGTATACTACTACTTGACCTATGTATACTATCTACGAGGGTATCTAGTAATATTCACACTCTCTATAGATTCCTTTACCCCCCATATTTTCTTTATTACTTCGATCGCCTTCATATATTTTCCTTATACCCGTTATTTTAAAATGAATGTTCACAAGGTTGAAGGTTTTCGAACGATTCAGCTGGTATAACATCAATTAACGTTAATAAAATTAATTTCAATCGTCTGATTACGTTATAATTACTCTTTATTCTCGTATTATTCGAACTTTATTCATATCGAAAAGCTTGGAAAGCCTTATTTTAACGGAGTTGCTACGTATTACATTTATACATTTTTCTATCTATTCTTGGAATAAACTAGTTTCAACTCCGAACTTACACGAATCTCACCTATTAAGTGAAACCAATAATTCACGCTGGTTTAACATTAAAGGTATATGTAGGAATTACCATTCTTGGTCATCGTAATATACCTTATACTTCTACAACTATAACCTTATTAGTAACAAACCTAATAAATCCAACTTATATGTAAACTTCCTATTTATAAACATACCATTTTTTAATAACATTTAAAAAGTTTTGAACTTGGATCTATGGAGTAATAAAATCGAGGTATTAATACAAGGTTTGAAACATTTTACAGTAAACAGGTATGTTATTAATATCAATTTTAACTATTATAATAAGGATATAAGATAGCGCGATTTATTCGACGGTTTTATGGAGGACTTTGTAAAATGGAAACCGGATATATAGCGTTTGATCGATAATACGATTTCCAGAATTTTATGAAAACAAATACGATATAAAGGTATTATTACGACCAGTAATAACAATAGCCATATTGTAAAGACCCTGTTAATCACGTCCTAACTTATATAAATGCCGAACAAAAAGGAAGATAAAGTAATAAGGGTGAAGATTATAAATAGATACTAGCAAAAAAATCATTGGGATCAGTTACTTAAAATAATAGATTGGGAACGCGAAATACCTTCATAAGTTTAAAAAAATGGCGCTTAATAAGGTTAAAACCCCGTCTTAAAGTGGAAACGCAGATAAAGGAATCGACAGGAAATGAGGAAATGCTATAAAAATCATTTACAATGTAAGTGAAATACGAACCATCCGTAGAACGGAATTTTAAATAAAACCCAAAATAAAAACCACTCTTAGAATATCGGTATGAACTAGATTCTCTACAGAAAAAGCGGCAAGGACAGAAAAAAACACTCCGCTTTAAGGTATAAAAAACGACGTGAAACGATAATACTTACCTTACAGACTGATACACGTTAACCACGACTCTTACCGTAACTTTTATTTTATTGTTTTCCTATTAATGAAAGCGAATCGAAAAAACTTACCAATTTCGTTGAAACTTAAAGTAAGGACAAAATTACGGCGATAACCTCTACGACGTACTTAATGATCAACACGTGTAATGTTAAATATATGTCAAAGGTTAAGTATTCAATTATTCTAATTTTACGTTGTTTCACACGGTATTATATAAAGGTAAATTCAAACGTTATCTATATGTGTCTTACCTCACGTAAGTAAATATAATTTACAATGTGCCATAACAGCCTAAAATCACATTTGGATACGGAAATTCATTAAAGACTTTACAATAAAAATGATATTAATACCAATGAGAAATCTGTACAAAATAAGCGCAGAAACGTTAACAAAATATATAAAATCTGTTCATTACCCTATTAACTAAGTGTAGAAAATATTAGACGACTTTGAAATCAGAATATAAAGTTTAAAAAACGATTTATTCATGTAATAATAAAAGTATATCGCGAAAACCAAAATTTCGACCTTATACTATTCAAACCTGAAAAAAAATCCTTTTGTAATAACCTTATAATATCGCTCAAACCCTTTATACACCTATAGGTGAGTGTTGATATAGTGTTTATAACCTATGAAACCAAAAGCGAAGGCAATATTACCATGAAAAACCCCGTCAAAACTATTTACCACGTCCTAAATCGAATATTTAAGGTTTACCTAAGGTAAACTAAACGCCTTAAGTACGGTTACTAAAGAGGATGATATTACGAATGAAACCTTGGTAATAAAAGGTAATGATATATATATAGTTAGGAACGAAATGAATCGCGGGTATAATAATACCTATGAAAGATTATATATGTCTTCATAGGTTTTTAAGAACGTTATATCGTATACGGTAACATCGGCTGTTAATGAACTAATCATTTAATATACAATTAAATTAGAAATAAAACATAATTTTCAGTCGATTACGCATTTAAAAACCAAATCAAGGTTAATTTTATAACGTACGCAGCCGAATATAAAAGTGTAAAACAATAAGCTTAACACTTATCTTTATAAATACACCTCCGGAAAACAAAGATTTTACAGATAACAATATTTACCTAATGATCCAGGATAAAGACACCGCCTAACGAATCTTTATAAGTCTGTAAAACGCCTCCTGCCTATATAATATGAACTTAAATTCTGAAAACAACCTGCCAAACGTCTATATAACCTTTTAATATACATTTTGAGATAGGTACGACATACGAATTTCAGGCATAATACCGAATAACGGCCCGTCAAACGTCTATATAACCTTGTAATATACATTTTTAAATAGGTACGGCATCCAATTTTAAGGTATTATACCTAATACCGGCCTGCCAAACGTCTATATAACCTTGTAATATACATTTTTAGATAGGTATAGCATCCTATTTTAAGTTATTATACCTAATACCGGCGCGACCGAAATTCTTACGGCTGGAAAACGATATTTTGACCTGCTCAAGACGAAATCTTCGAAATTTTAGCTCGACTGAACGGAAAAATATTGGAAGGTTTTATTCTGTAGAGTTATATCATCGTCGCTTAAGATGGTCTATATAAATATAAGGTTTAAACCGGTTGAATTTTACGTAATAAACTTGAAACAGTTATTTCTATCATCGTTAGTTGATATAAATAACCTCGAAGTTAAAGTCCGAAATACGATTAACCAAATTATCCACGCCTTAGATAGCGTATCCGTACCACTCCGACTTAAATTCAGCTACTTACAGCTTTTTCAAGAAACATGTACGATTAAATTTATTTACGTAATGTAGCTGTAATTACGAATATTATATAGCCGATTCGGATATACAGTTTTAAATAGCCTTTTACAGCTATTTGACGTCGCATATTATATGAATGTAAAAAAGAACATGTTTAAATCGAAAGGTTTTATTGTAAATATTAGATTTCCTTCTAGGCTTTACGACGGCTTAAATTCCTTCTTTAAAACAACGTAAACTTTCATTACGAGGTAATTTTCCATATTACCAATTTCAATAGCTAGCCAATATTATACGCCGTTAACACTAAAATATCTTTTGAGGCTATCAAGTTTATCCGAAATTCTTTTGTTATAGACAATGGAAAAACTTGGATTAATTATTAATTCAATTATTATTGAAGGCCTCCCAACTCAATTACCAACGAAGTTGATACGGCTTTCAACTTTCTCAAATAATGTGATAAATCTAGGATCACGGGCACCGAATAAAAATAAATACCTGTAAAGATATCATAAGTTATTAGGAAATAAGAACTGAATTATAAATTGCATAGAAGAGCGAATATGGTACTATCTAAAAGGCTAAAGAGTACTAATTTTGCGAAATTCGTTCCAAAAATAACAATTAATGCTGTTAATAACATTTTCAACCAAAATAAACCAATTCCCACGCCTTTTATCCTTAATACTTACCCAAAAATTCATACAAACACTATACTATTACCAATGAAATTACTAAAGGCAATTTCTATGGAGAAAGTGATAACAACATTACGTTTTATACGGGTTAAAAACGATATTTTAAAAGAATTAGCCGCGAGAAACGACCTACGTAAAACTGGTATCCTGGACCTACTATGATAGTTCAACTTCCAGATTTGGAGAACGAAGGACGCATAAACTGGCCTTCAAAACATTCACTGATTCAAAATCTATAATATACTCTTTAATTTTCTCATCAATATAAATTTGTTTGGTTAAATAATCATCAAGGGGTATAAAAGAGAAATAGTAGAAAAACGCAGCAAGAATCCTTAATATAACCAATACCATCAACGGAAAAACATGTGAAAGAACGAATTCAAGTCGCCTATGATTTTAATATTCCCTTCGAATTATATTTTCAACCCGTTACGTCTATAGGAAAAAAGTTTGTTTGTATCAATACTACTAATACCTCATCGCTAGAGCCGTTTTTCAATATCGAAATTAAAAGAGCCATCAAATCTTTATTACAAACTTCTTTACAATTTTAAATTAAATGGCAAATTAAAAGTAAAACTTAAAGATTCACCTAGAAGGCATTATTACCGCTTAAAACGCCTTGTTTAAATAATCTGCCTAAACAATAATCTTTAACATAATTAACTATTTCGTTTTTCGCTTGAAAGTATTATATTTAACGGTTTACCGCACCTACAGGATTTTTCCTATAAGCTTCATATACAAAGTTAAGGATAGAACCAGAACGTTATTCGAAAAAATCCGTCTAACCTTAAAAGTGTTTAATTATGACAGTAAAAAGTATATTATCACTTAATCGCCTACTTTAGAAAGGGTACGCTACCGTTTAATTCTTACATTAGTAATATCCTAGAATTCATTTTAAAACTCATGTATTAAACTTCGTATTATTATCTACACAATCAATTCATTTGAACAACGGTTGAAACGACGTATTTACGCCGATATATCTATTAATCCCGAAAAATACCACTTATTCGAAACAATTTTACGTATTATAAACCGTTTTATAACCTAGTTTAAGCCAGTATTTACTAATATAACTTTTGGTAGGGCCTTTGATCGTTGCAACGTTGTCTATTCGAGTCGTGGACGAAGTAACAGTTGTATTGCATTGGTCAAGTGGTGAATGTATTTATCTAGGGTTAGCAGACCGCTATCCAGTCTACACAGCAATTTGAATGGCCAATTTCTTGGCCCGTGCCTTAGTGTGAAGTGTAGTGCACTGTACTCAACTTACACCTAATGCGGTAAGTCCATACAAAAAATACACTAAACTTGAAGTTCAGTCAACTTTACTGTAATTGAAGTTGACCTACTACACTGCATATAGTACTATTCTAATAATAGCACGTATTAAAGGTATTGTAAGAAGCGTTTTAAAAAAGCTAACTGAACTTTCGATACATATCTATTACTATCAACAAACCGTTTTATTGGCTTTACATTAATGGGTATATAAACGGACGATGCATTAATGTGCATATAAACGGACGATATATGAGCTTTATATGATGCGTTGCTTTTTGTATTTACAGAAAAAAAGTTTTCAAAAGCTTAATTAGAAACGAACCAACAATACACCTAACAAAAACCCATATAATCGATTTTAATAACGGTATAATCACTTTTTGAAAAATATTTTAAGCCTTATGTGAAAAAGGCAATTATATAAAGTTACCCTTGCCTTTCTAGATAACGCGAAATATGGTAACGGATATAGGTACCAACGCGTACGTAGCGTTTAAGTTGCTTTAATAATATAATCGAAAGCGGTATCTGACTTTTCGGTAGCCGCGTAATACTAAACCGCCCTATTAGACGATATATGTGAAGCTTTGAAAAACACCTTACGTGGCAACTATATAATTTAAATCGTGGTTTTCATTTTATATCGCTGAATATATATATAACGGAGTCATTTGCTTTTGCTAGAAGCATTTTCTTTGATAATGAAAATTACAATTTATAAATAAGATTTGTTTAAATATTTGGAAACTAAACACGAAACTGAAACGACTGTACGTTTTATAAAAACATTGTTGATTAAAACTATGATAATTATCAATAATTCATAAATATCATCTTAATTTAAAAAATTTATAATGGGATTAGAAATTTCGATTCCAAAATTACTATAACGTTAACGTTTCGAATAATTTTTTTCAACCTCGGTTTACAACTTATCCTTTTCATTATGCCTATTAACTCCTTTTCCCCTTACGAATATCTGGTAAAACTCGAAATTAAAAACGAATAAAGCATAATAATCGATATTATAGTCTTACGCGAGCTATATAAAAGCTAGGAAATCGAGAAAACGAGGGAATTCGATGGAACATCTAACCCAATGGATATAATTATAAAAGGCACCCCGAAAGATACATTAAGGGTGTTTATACCAACCAAAATAATATTCATGCATATAATTAAACACGTTTTACGATTAGCATAATGTTAGTATTTTAAGCCATACTTTCATTTTTCTTCTTACATTAATATCCCGCTTTTAATGATTTCAAACGGTTCGAAATCCTTCATTTATATCACTTTCTATATCATACAACGGTATAAAAATTATGTTTACATCATTTTGACTAATCATTTCATGAACTTAAATGTATCATTTCACGTATGTTTCAATATATTAATGCTTTTCATTTTCTTTTCTTATAAACTCAAAATATTTTCTTCACCTTTTAAATTTCATAATTATTATATAATCCGTACTGCTTTTCATTTAATGTTAATTTTTAATTATAGGCCCTAAGTGTATTAAGGTTTACTCTTTATCTTTTATATTTGTGGATATCACTATATAGCCCCATTGATGGAGAAGTAGTATATTCAATGCAGTAGATCAACTTTACTGTAAGTAAAGTATGCTATACTGAACTGCAAGTTGAGTGTATTGCTTTGTGAAGACTTACTGAATGAGGTGGAAGTCGAGTGCAATTAGCTACAATTCACTTTAGGACACGCGCCAAGTAGTTGGCTATACAAATTACAGTGTATACCGGCTAGCGGTCTGCCAAAAATAAAAAAAATACATCTATCACTTGACCACATAATACTATTATTACTTCAAAGACCAATTGAATCAACAACGTTGGAATATTTAAGGCCTACCAAAATTGATCATTGTTTATTAGGTTAAGAACAGATAAGCTAAGTAAAGAGCGAAGCTATTTTTTGGTTACGTTCTAAATTAAACGACTGTTGGGGTCCTGGAAAGGTTTTTGCAAAAGGCCTCTATTAGTAATGTACTAGTTTTCCAGCGGCAGGAAAACAGAGAAGACTTTTGGGTTGCGTTAGTCCTTTAACGGCAATCGGGAAGTTAGCGACGGTATCGCTATTGAAAACACGAAAAAATATTCATTAATCCTTCTTAAAGACGTTAAGATTGACTGTTAGAAGTATTAAAGTTCGTTAAGTTAGCAAAAGACTAATTTAGCACTACAGCAGGTGTCACTATTATAAGAAAAACGACTAAGTTCCTACGCCAAAATAACCAGCAACCTACTACCAACAACGACCTTTGACCATACCCTTTATACCAAATATTTACCCTTTTTTTACTCTTTTCACCCCCTATATCACTTCAATCGTCAAATCCACCACCTTAAACGAAAACACCAAGTTACTAAGTTGCCAAGTTCCCGAGCGACTTTACGTTAAAACGCCAAGTCCTTACGCCCGAAATCACCTATTCCCTCGCTCTTTACGACTTATTAAGTTCTATATAGTCCAAAACATTAAGATTTTTACCGTTAGCGCTTATTTTGATACTATTACCAACCCTATTAGAAAAGCAGTAATTGAAGCGCTCGGAACAGTTTTTATCAAGTTTTGTTACGAATAACTTTAGACTATGGACGTTAATGAAACCTCAACTAAAGATTTTCTAATTAATTATGTTGGAAAGTATATCCCCGAGTCTGATGCCGGTAAAAAGCTCGACCGCGGCGCCCGCGTTTTCCAAGATTTTCACGAGTTCTTTCATTACTTGACTCCTAATATGTGAAAGATGATTTAGCGTGCGGTTAAGGCTAAGATGAAGAAAATGGTTATACTTCGTGGTATTTACATCCCTAGGAAAACTCCATTGGGATTGGCGGAAACCTATTTCGAACTGACTCAATAGGACGACTGCCCTGAAGATCTTAATCCTTAATACATTTAGGGAAAAAAAGTAAGGTGTCAAGGGATCCTAATGCCTACAAATACGTTTCAAAATACCCTTAATCTCCCCTTAACTAAGTTAAACCTCTTTACGTACTAGAGATAAGTAACCTGTTAACCTGTTAGGAAGTTTAGTACCTTTACGTAATAGCGCGGAGTGCGCCTTCGGCGGCGGCAAAGCACGTAAAGTAATGGCTGTCAATGCGGTTAGAGGTATTAACTTTAGCACTTTATACTAGTTAATTAAACAAGATCGCCAGGCCTTCTAAACCTCCAATTACCTATTACTCCTTAACAATTTAATTGTTAAACCCTTTAAAAACCGTTCCCCTTTAGATTTTCTTACACGTATAAACCTATTATAGGTTTTATTATAGGACTTTACCCCTCGGACCAAGCGACTATTAACTACCCTTAACATCGTTCCTCGGAAGCTTTAAAGCTTAAACCTCCAGGAAACACTATCTAGGGATAGGATAACTATCGCGATCTTTCTTCAAAACTTGTTAAAATAGTTAACATCAATTATAAACTTATAATGAACTTCGTTAAGATCTGAGATAACACATAACAGTATAACGGGAAGCTTTATAACCTTTTATATACAAAGATAATACCTTTGCTAATTATTTGTCAGTAGATAGAGGTCTTAATTTTTGGTTTTTACTTACTATTTTCGGGAATCTTTATAGAGTACGCCAAAGATTACTACCTGACCTTTCTAATTCAAGCTAACACGTTTCGTGAAATCTTGGATAACATAAAAAGTTACTACGAACACAACGACCATTTCGCGTAATGTTATATATATTAGGCTATCATGAGGTATACTACAATAATAGTAAAGAAAAAAAGGGAGGAATTACTAATTAAAGTCATTAATCAAATGCTTAACAAGTTGATAATATATTAAAAGGTAATGGTGAAGGCTTATGCTAGCGAAGCCAGACTTCGCGAACAGGTACGGGTAACAATTACGAGCGTGAGCGAATTCGAATACGCCCTACAACGCTCAAATTCTACCTACGAAGGCTTTTTTAACTAGCTGCATTTCTCGTTTACCAACGTGATGGCGCGTATACCAAATCCGCTTAGTATGTACTTCCAAGCCGGTAACTTCCTTAATGTAGATAAACAAGATCTTATGGTGGTCAATTACATAAACTGTAAGTATAGGCGCCTATAATGCCTAAGGTTAGGCTTATTGACCTCGGCTTGAGAGTAGAGGTAACAACCCCGTGAACGTTAATAAGGCCAAGTTTTAGGAGTAACTGTTAACCGTTAGCATTATTGTTGTAATAGAGGTAAGTAATGTTATACTTGTAACAAGTCAGATTATTAGTTAACACGGCACCCTCCCGCTAAGCGAACTAATAAAAAGACAGTATACTATACTTAATACCCTATTACTTTGAAATGAAAAGACTTAAATTAAATCGCAGACTTCGAAGGTAACGTCTTAATTAACGTCACCAACGCCCTTAAGTAGATTAAGTAACACGAAAAAAATATTACTCCCGGTGCGGCGTAGTAACTAGCTGACCACGCCTTTTTATACCGTTTAGGTGGTAAAAACCACTACTTTGCCTTTAACTAAGCGCCTAACCCATTACACACCTTTAACCTTTTTGATTTTTATGCGAACTACACATTCGAAGGTATTATGCCAGACACAGGAGCAGTAAGATACTTAATAGGAGGCTATTTGCAGTACGTAGATTCGTGGAGGTAAAGCGTTATAACCACTGAAATTAATCGTTAAAACGCTAACAAGGCTAAAATTAGCTTTAGTTTAGGCGCATAACTATCGTTATTAGGGATAACCTTAATTCAAACTATTATCGGAGCAATTACGTTCCATATTATTAAGTTCTTTACCTCTTTTCAAATACGTTTCGAGGATATAAAGACCTTCAGCGTTAACGTCGACTTTAATACGGATAAATTAATTAAAAAAAGTTCAAGGTTTTTACTTGCATTTAGGTAGGGGTACCTATGGTTTTAACTTTAAGACCTGGAAATAATGGTGTTAAACATGATATGAACGAAAATACGTTGATTATACTGGAGCGTTACTTACCTAACTATTAATAAACTATACAAAGTCATAAAGTTTGCAGGAAACAACGATGGTGAATACTTTGCCTTGAAAACCATTAATGGACTTTTCTAACATTGCTAAATATATATTCAAGCCCTCCGGATATTTAAGTTTACACTAAAAGACGATAAGGAATTTAATTACGAGATTTTCGTTAGTATGCTTTACATGCATAATAAGCTTATCATTTACGTCGTTAATTTAGTAACTTATTTCTACAGAGCTAAATTTTAAAAACCTTTTTGGAAAAGGATACCCGGAAAACGTTAAGGATATTGTAAATTAATAGGAACTTAAGCCTGCCTAACGTCGTCGTTTACGTTACCAGCATTAACTTTACGGCGATTAAAGTTTAGGAAAATTCCAAGATAATAGGTATCCAATGTCAATCGGTACTTTTAAAAGCCTATTAGAGTATTAGGAAAGTTAAAAGGGTACACGCCTTACTTCTCCAAACGTATAATATCTTTATGCTGGAGATTAAAAACTTCACGGATCCAGATACACGCTTATGGATGAAAGTGAAAAGCCTAAATAACACCGTGGGCCCTAAAAGTCTGGTATCAATTTTACTAGTTTTCAAAACTTCCCTACGCTGAACGAGTAAATCTTCGTTTTTGGCAAGTACTTAGAAACGTAATATGGCCTATAACAAAGCTTTGAAGGAACTGTTAAAGAATGAGCACGTCGTCAGGTTAATAACGCTTTTAATACCAGAAACGCTTTTTAACAATCTACATGCTTGCTTTACTGTTATACAGTGAAATATTTGTGTAGCAGAAGCCGGGTAAATAGGAGGGCCCGTACAAAATATCAAGTATCGTAAACTCTGAAGTAGTTATCGAGATTATTAACGGCCATATACCTTTTCGAATCATTTAGATTAAGCCTTATATTAGGGATACTAAAGATAAAGACCCTCCAGCCCTTTAGGTTAAGCTACCGAACTAATACGAATTTCCTTTACCCGTTATCAATAAGCCGATAAAATGCCGCTGGCACGGACGACCCCTGAAAAGAAAATTGAAAGAAAAGGAATATATACCAGGCTATATATATAATATTACTAAGATAAATAGGAAAAAAAGGGATAACAAAAACTTGGTAGTAAATCTTTGAGTATAAGGTATTATATAATTCGTGCCGAAAACCCATTGTAACCTTTGGGACCTAAACGTTACGATCTTTAAGTCGAGGATTATTTACGAGGGTAAAGGTAAAAACCCGGGGCAGCTGTACGAAAAGTTACGACCAATCGTTTAATGATACGGCTATAAAAGCAAGAATAAGATTTTTACGAAGTCGATAACGATTCAAAGATTAATCAACTTTTGGTAGTCGTTTTGGTAATAAGTTTGTTAATTAAAATTAAAGGCAGGTTTACGCTTTATAACCGTAATATAATGTAAATTCATAGGTAATCAGTAAAGGATTTTCAGTGGATTGAATTGTTTAAATTATTATGGGAACTCCGTGTTATATACCTGTTAAGTACGGTAATACGTTATATCAAGCTATTATACGAATTGAATAAAGTAAACGTTTACTAATTTCTAACTTGCTAATCGTATTTTAAATTACAATTAGCAATAAAGCCTTTAACGTACGATCCGTACCTATTGGCAACGTAAGAAACGAACTTCGGCGTGGTAGGTATATAAATTAACGATATACTTTTCGTTGGAACAACTGGTTTCATAATACTGGAAGAACAAGAAATTAAAGACTAAAGGCTCTAAAATTGCAAACCGGTAACAACGCTGACGCGAAAAAACTAATTGAACTTCAATAGATCATCAATTCGTATATTTGTTATCAATGCCGTCCTTACCATTCGTTTACATGGCTAAAACGTTGTTTTGGTTATCATTGATAAAATTAACGAGGTTAAGACTTAAAAATACGTGGAATAGCGTGTTCGAAGAAGTTATATTTTCATTCTATATAAAACGAAAGCCTTTTATAACATTTTTATCATAATATAAATATAATAGCTAACGCATAAAGACTTTAACCTGTGAAATAAAAGGCTCGAGTGGTAAATGCGAAATTTGAACCGTGGAATTAATATAATTCTAATCGATTTCTCGAAAACTAAGTAAATAATCTTTATAAATAGGTTTTTTATAAATAATATCTACTTGTTTTTATAGATCGGCTTTTTCATAACCCTTGTTAATGAAGATAAACGGGAAAATTAGTTTAGTATTATCGGTAGCCTGATTTACTAGACGTCCGTTAAGTGTAAAAGAATTATATAAAGCATGTTATTATCGGAGGTTTACGGTATGATGGCAAACTCTAATGTATGTATGGTATTGTGGAAAACCTTTAACCACATTACCAGGCAATTAAGGATTCCTCCTATCCCGGTGGTAATTTGTACCGACTTAAGGAGCCTTTTTCAATGCCTTTCAAAGCTCAAAACTACTAACGAAAAACGCCTGATAATTGACGTGATGGTGATTTGTAAAGCTTATGAAGGGAGGGAGATTAGGAGTTCCGATTGATTAATGGCAAAACAGATGCTATAACGAAGGCATCATTAAACAAGGCCTTGAAAAGGTTTGTAAATAGTAACAGGCTAACCATACGTATCGAGGGCTACGTAAACAAGCCGCCCAGAAAACCTAAATTACGCGACGGCGGATAGGGATGTGTTGGCAAACTGGAAGACTACTAGGGGATTAATGATGGTGATTAGTTTGAGTGACACGGTTAAAGTAGAAGCTTGTAAAAGTCTGGCGGAAGAAATTTTGTGGGATTTGATGAATTCGGACTTCGGGGTAGCGGAGTAATTGGGGTCAATTTGTATGCAATTAGGTGCAATTTAATGTGGAAGTTAACTGGAATTGACAGGGGTCTGGCCAGTTAACGAGGAGGTAATTCAGTGGTAACCGGAAAAAATTGGTCAGTCACACTGGTGTGCGCGCACAAACTAAAAAGCTGCCAGTGTTGGATTAGTATTACATACAATGTAGTAGGTTAACTTTACTGTAAGTAAAGTTGGCTGTACTGAACTACAAGTTGAGTGTATTGCTTTGTGGAGACTTACCGCATTGGGTGTGAGTCGAGTGCAGTACGCTGCACTTCACTCTACGGCACGGACCAAACAGTTGGCCATACAAATTACAGTGCAGACCGGCTAGCGGTCTGCCAAACCTAGAACAATACATCCACCGCTTGACCACGCAATACTACTGTTACTTCGAAGACCAATCGAATCGACAACGTTGTAACGTCTAAGGCCTACCAACACTCATAGATAGTATATATAGGCCAAGTGGCAGTGCACTGTATTGCAAGGTTCTCTCCTGCAGTGTGCACGATAACGTGCCACGCTGCAGGCTGCACTCTTGTAAGACGCAAAGTACACCATGCATGAAGCGGTTTGGAATGCATATTCTAGACCGCACAGCAATGCATGGAGCGGTCTGGATTGGGTATTCTAGAGCGCACAGCAAAAGGGCCACTGCCCGGATAAAAGGTTCATAACCTCCTATTTGTGGCGTACACTATTTGGAATATTTCTTTCTTATATCTATCTTATACTATAATAACAACAGTTTTATAATTACTCTTTTGCTTATTTATTTTGACGTGAATAGGTAAAAACCTTACCAATTCTAATTAGTAGCCGATTCGGTGGATTATAAATAACGTAAAAAAGGAGATAAATATAAGTTAACTACCTTTTACGGGATATAATAACAGTCCTAACTGTTTGAACTTTAATACTACGTTTTTACAAAGATTATATTAGATATATATAAAAACTGAAAAAGTTGAATAATTTGAAGAAGAATAACTTTGATACGATATTATTTATCTTTCATCAGTATTTTATTTAATTAAAACCCTTTTATGCTAATATTAACCTTTGTTTGGCACTTTAATGTACCCGGGCACTTTTTGAAAAGCGTCCTATTACGCACCAGGTTATGTAAGCTAAAACTACCAAATTTCTGAACCTTTCGTTAGGACCCGTCCGATTTGATCGATAATCCACACCTTTCGCAAAACACAGGAAAAGCTACGGATACAAAATCCAAACCACTCCCTTAACTTAAGAGCGGTTACGAAAACGCCATCCGAACCACTCAGTTGAGTAAGAGCAGCTATGAAAAGATAATCCAAATCGCTTACCAGATACGAACCAAGACCTATACACTGTACCATACACTACACCTCTCCACATTTACACTTACTTTATTCTATTCGCCTTCTAATTCCTTCGCCCCGTTCGTTTTTCATTTACTTTGCCTCATTCACCTTCCTAAATTCGTCTTATACGTTTTGAATTTAGTTTTTGCATGGTTCGAGTTTTTCTTAGCCGTTTGGCGAATGTAACGTTACCAAGCGCTGATTAAACCAATTTGACACGCCTAACTAACTTGTAGTTACGTTTTATTTAGGTACCGTTTGAAATTTATTTACACTTACAAACGTTAATAGCCTTATTCCGACCAATTGAATTATTTTATTAACTTTGTATTTGTTGAATTACCCTCTACTTTAAAATCTAAACGTATTTAAATCTAATTACGGCGCGAAATTACCAATTGACGCCGTTTCAATATACCTGGTATACGTAAAAATAACTATTCCCAATCGCTACAAGACAATCATAGTTATAACAGTATTATTATTAACGACGGAGAAAGCTAATGTTTAATTCGACCTTTTAGTCAAATATACAGGGAATAGGAAGGTTATAAAATACGAAATAAACCTGTTCCTTTGAGACAATATTATCGATTTACCAGTTGAGAAATTAAACCTATATACGGCACATACGTATGTCTTAACCGTGATTTTTCGTTACTGGGAAGAGAAATCCCAAAGACCTGACATGCTACATAACTATTATAAAGGGTTATCGAACTGAACGTTAGATATATAGCAAATAATAAACCACTTTATTACTGAAGGTTTACGAATTGAACTGCGAAGTAAAAGCATTAATAGCATAAGAGGTAGGAATAACCATTTTACTAAAGACTTATTAAAAAAAAAAAACTTAGCGACATATTAAACTAGTAGAATAAATATATATATTGAAGGAAATTTGTAAAAGAATATTACCTACCAAAATATAAAAGACAGGTGGCAAAAAATACGGACGAAACGATGAATATAAGGTGTAAGACGACCAAATATTATACCTGCACTCCGAATCAGAAACAAAAACCTTGAAGAAAAAGAAAAACGGCCGTAATCCGTATCTATTATACAAATAAAATACATATTTATACCAAAATATATTGTAAAATAAAACTAAATACTAAACTACTCCTCAAATTTAACAAATACTAAGTTTAAGTAAAACTAGAGCGGTTGAGACACCGAAAACAGCCCGCTCAGCTAAAACTAAATCAGCCTAAACACCGAAAATAACCCGCTCCAGGAAACGACGATCGGAGCAAAACGCCAATACGTACCCTATGGACCAATGTCCGCTAACTACAACCCTAACTGTAACATTTTATCACACCGCTTTCCCACTAATAAAAGCGATTTTATGAAGTTTACCAACTTCACTAGACTTTAAAATAGGGATAAACCCTACAACAACGAATTATACGATGTACTAGATAAAAAAATACGTATTATACTTAATATATATAAAAGACTAGATATTGAATCGTCCTAGTTTTATATTATTTTTCCTGGTATACTATCTGGATAAGCCCAAGATCAATATATATATTACTTTATGTAGGTAAATACATTTAAGAAGTATTATAACCGCTTCAAATCCCATTTCGATACGCATATTAACTACGAATTTTACGATAAAAATTGAATGGATACGATTTGGGAATCCGTAAAAAAAACAATGAAAAAGCGCTGATAAAAACTAATAGATTGTTTTTAACGCTTTATTAGCGAAGTTCTCAAATTGTTAAGCAGTCCTTAAACTATAATATAAGGAGAATAAACTATTTATTTAAGTAAAGATGAAAGTATAACGCAGAAACCGAGATTTTGACCTTATACTTGTTAAGCCTAAAAAGGATTTGTAAACCTGTAATATAAGCTTCAAAATATCGCTTGAAACAAGTATAAGCCTGCAGATAAGTCTCGGATTGGTATTTGCAGCCGACAAAGATAAAGGCGAAAGCTAAATTACCAAAACAAACCTCACCAAAACTATTCACCACGTTTTGGATCGAATATTTAAAGTAAATTGAAAGTAAAACGAGCGTCCAAAGTACAGATATTGAAGAGAGAACCCTAATAATAAGGGATAGTGACGATCTTTCGGAAATCAGCAAAACGTACCGCGGCCACAACAATATATATAAAAAGAAATATGAAGCTACATGCGTTTATAAAACCGATACATCATATAAGGTAAGATTAACTTCTAATTTACTAATTACTCCATTCATGGACAAATTCGAATTAAACGACAATTTTAGGCTGATTAAACATTGAAGAACCGGATGAAAACAAAATTTATAATATACGTAGCAAGTTATGAAGGCGTAGATAATAGCTTAAACGCCTATTACTATAGATATACATCCGGGAAAAAAAACTTTAAGGTTAACGAGAATTACCTGATAGCCTACGAAGATAAGACCGCCCAACGTATTTTCGTAGGGCTATAGGACGTATTTTTCCTATATATTATACGCATAAATTACGATAACATAACGCTTAACACCTATATAGCGTTACTATTTATACTTTCAGATAAATAAAACAGCTGTTTCTAGGGAATTATGCCTAATACCGGTATTAGAAAAACCTTAACGGCTAGAAAACGACAATTCGATGCGTTCGTAACGGAATTCCCGAAGTTTTAAATAAACCGAATAAAAGAACACCGAAAGGTTTTATTAGGTAAAGGCAAAACGTTACCACTTGAAACGGTTATTGTAAATACGCGATTTGAACCGGTTAAGTTTTATGTAATAAATTTTCAAATACTATTTTTGCTTTTAATTAGTACAATATAATTAAGCTCGGAATTGAGGTCTGGAATACAACTAATTAACCTATCCGAGCCTCGGATAACGTATCCGTACCGCTTTAGTTTAAATTCGGCTACCTAGGGTTATTTCCTGAAACACGTACAATTAATGCTATTTACTTAACGTAATCGAAATTGCGTATTTTATACCGCCAATTAGGATACCCGGTAATAAAACGATTTTTACGCCTGTTTTACGTTGCATGTTATACGAATATAGGAAAAGATGCACTTAAGGTTATCGAGAAGTTTTGTTATAAGTATTAGCTACATTTATAAATCCCGCGCCGGTTTAAAATCTACCTTTAGGACGATGTAAACTTTAACTACAAGGTAATTATTAATAGTATATATTTAAACAGATAATCGGTCCCTTGTAGCGTCGATGCGGTAACGTTATTTAAGTCGCCAAATTCGTATGAATCGCCTTGGTTACAAATTGCTAAGACGATTTAGTTTATTATTAGTTAAAAATTTACTTTCAACCTTGAAACTGGATTACGTACGACGTTAATACGGCCTGTAACTTTACCGAATAACGTATTAAATATTGGATAACCGGTAACTAATGTAAATAGATTGTTAAAAAAAAGTTTTATAACGTATTGAAAAATGTAAACAGTATTACAAACCGTTTTTAAAGACGTATACAATATTATCGATGGAATCAAAGGGTAATATTTTTAGGGAATTTATACTATAAATAGAGGTTATAATGTATTCGTCAATTTGCTAAACGTTATAAGTTCGTTTCGCGAAAGAATGGTACGGGAGTTTTGGAAAAAAGACCGAAAAGAGCGGTCCTAAACCGTAATCCGAATAAAACCGCTAACGAGATGCCCCCTAAAACTACAAACTAAGGCCGTTCCCAATTTTAAGACACCCCCTAAATCCCGTATCTGGCCTGCTCCCACTAAAAGAAAACAGTCCGTTTGTACTAACCTTACTAATACCTCGCTGCCGGAGCCACCCCTTTTACTAAAAAAAAAAAAAAACACCCTAGGACTTTTGTCGTAGGTTTTTTTTTTTTTACTTTAAAAAAGATAACCGACCGCGAGATTAACCTAAAGCCTTCTTACAATGGTATTAGAACTACGCTAAATAACTCGTTCGAACAATTTACCCCAATAGAAATTTTGACACTAATTCACTAAGGCGTATTTCGCTTTGAACGGTTCTACTTAATAGTTTATGGCGCATACAGATTATTTCCATTCTCTTCGTCCATTAAATCAAAAATAAAACTAGAAGACTTTATAAAAAGACTCGTTTAAATATGAATGGTTATAAGGACGATAGTAAAAAGGATATTATAAACAATTGCATACCTTAGAACAGGTAAACTACCGCCTAACTTTTCCATTCGTAGCCTTCCTTAACATAACTTAAAACTTATATGTCGAACTTCGTAACATAATATAGATATATACTTAGTTTAAGAAACGGTTTAATTGACGTTTTTTCATCGATATAATAAAAGCTTTAAAAAAATTCCGCCCACCTAAAACGATTTTACATTTAATAAAAACGCTTTACAAGTTGGTTAAAGTTGGCGTTTATTGGTTTAACTCTTACTAAAAGTATTATAAAAATCGGCTCGATATAACTACCTCGACCTTCGACTCATGTCAATTTGGTATAATACCTTGCTTCGAAGGATTTATACTAATAAATATATAAATGGACGACATACTAACATTATATAACGTTTCGGTTTTCGTATTTAAAAAGAAAAGGCTTCTCAAGGCCAATTTGAAAGCTAAATCCAATATATACCTGACGGAGGATTACATAATCAATTTTAATTGTATTACTATCACTTTTCAACACGGTCTTTTGGGTTTTATGTAAAAAAGATATTTAGATAACGTTACTTTTATCGTTTAAAAAAACGTAAAAAGGGCCGATAAGTACAGAGGTTAACGCGTAAGTGTCTTTTAAGTAACTTTTGTAACATAACCAGAAACGGTAATTAATCTTTTAATCGCCGCGTAATGTTATACCGCTTTATTGAACGATATAAACAAAACGTTTAACAAACGCCATTTATGGTAAATATAAGATTTAAAACGCGAATTACAATTTATATCGCTAAATATACATATTATAAAGCTATTCGTTTTTACTAACATCTTTGACGCTAATAACTCCGATAATAATGCGTAAATAAACTTCATCCTAATTTTCGATAACAAAATACCTGATCGAAACGACTTTACGTTCCGTAAAAATATTATCTATTAAAGCCTTTCCAAATGTAAAGGGGTGACGAAAAGTGTTAGGGCTTTCGAGATATATAATATATTTAAAGGTTTCTATTCGGGTATTACTATAGTAATAACGGTTTGGATAATTAATTCCAACCTTAGTATACAAGCTATCCTTCTCGTTATACATAATAATTCCTTTTCGCTTTATAAATATATTGTTAAATTGGATATTACGAACGAGAAACGGTTCATAATCGATATTATAGCCTTACACGAGTAATATAAAAGCCGTGAAATCGAGAAAAAAGGTTTAATCGATGAAAAATACAGCCTAACTAATGCTATAACTAAAATTATCCTGAACAAAGTTTTAAAAACACTTATATCGACAAGTATACTATTTATTAAGGTTATTAAAACGTTTTTACAACCATAATGGATTATTACACTACCTTAATCAATTTAAAACGGCCCGAAATGCATTATTCGCGCCGCTTCCCGATTTTACCTTTATTTAACCCTATTATTTTGCGCCACTCCTAATATTTTTTCACTCTTTACTTTATATGCTTCGACCCAACGAAATTTCATATTGTTCTTTTCTTATTCAATCCTACAACTTCGCGTTAGCCATAATATATTATTATTCTTCACCCTACAAACTTTACTTTTGCTAAGTAATTTACTATGTTTTCCTCTCTATTTTGAATCTACTATATCATACCGATTTAAATATATTACCTTTTGTTAGAATAGTATTACATGCAGTGCAGTAGGTCAACTTTACTTTCAGTAAAGTTAACCGTACTGCAAGTTGAGTGTATTGCTTTGTGCGGATTTACCTTATTGGGTATAAATCGAGTACAGTACGCTGCACTTCACACTAGGGCACGTGCCAAACACTTGACCGTACAAATTATAGTGCAAACCGGCTAGCGGTATGCCAAACCTAAAACAATACATCTACTATCTAACCATTGCAATGCTACTGTTACTTTGAGGACCAATTGAATCGACAACGATGCAACATCTAAAACCTACCAATACTAATCAGTGCTTGCCTGTCTATAGGTTAAGAACAGATAAATTGAGTAAAAGAAAAATATACTTTCTGGTTACATTCTACATCAAACAATGGAGACTAGGGTAAAGGAAAGATTTTTATAAAGGGACTCTATTACTGCGTCGGTTATAATGGCAGTTAGTAAAAAAATCTTTTGGGTTACGTCGGTTTTAACGGCAACTTAGAGGTAGCGACGGTATCGCCATCGAAAACACCAAGAAATTTTTATTGATTTTTCCTCAAAACGTTAAGATTAACTGTCAAAATTCTTAAAGTTTGGCAAGTTGGCAAACGGCTAAGTCAATACTACTACAGGTGCTACTACTACAGAAAAATGACGAAGTCCCGCGACGAAACAACAAACAACCACCACCACCAACAACGACTTCCAACCTTACCCTCTACACCAAATCTTCACTACTACTTCTTTTTTTTTTTTTACCCCCTATGCTACTTCAATCTTCAAGTTCGTTTCTTTAAGAGAAAACATCGCGAAAGGCCAAATCGCGCAAAGAAAGCCACATTACGTGACTTTTCACCAAGTCGCCAAGTTTTCTCGCGACTTTACACCAAAACACCAAACCTTTACGCCCAAAATCACCAAGTCTTTCTCCCTACACGCCTGTTAATATAGTTACCACAAATGCTTACTTTTAGGCTATTACCAACCCTACCTAAAAAAAAGCAGTTAAAAACCTTGGATTAGTTTTCACCAAGAAATACAAATACGACCTTAAGGGATACGACGTCGATAAGGAGTTAATTAAAAAACACCTAACCAACTTCATCGGCTGTCACATTATTAAGTAGGACGGTGGTGAAGAATTTAACCGCAGTAACTATACCTTCCGCAAATACCGTGAGTTCATTGAAAACGAGACTAAAGACATGTGGAAGAGAGTTCAGAAAACCGTTAATTCTAAATTAAAGGAAAAAATTAAACGTCGAGGGATCTACGTGCTGGAAAACAGCTCCGCAAGGCTGGTAGAAACTTTATTCAACCTAGCCCAACTCGAAAAATGCCCTTAAAACTCACGACCTAAAGGAAAAGACGTTAAGGAATCTCACTGCCCCTATACACGGTCCAGAGGACTTCCCCTTTAGTACCAACGAAGCTATTCCTCTTTACATGTTAACGATAAGGAACCTGTTGATTTACCTGGTGGCTTAGTTCCTCCACGTAACAGCGCGGACTACGCTCTTATCGGCGGAAAAATACGCGAAGCGAGAGCTGTTAACGCGGCCAAAGGTATTAACATTAACGCTCTACACCATTCACTTAAGTAAGATCGTCAGGCCTTTCGAAACCTACAAGGTCCCATTGACCTTTAATGTTATAATGGCTAAGCACATCAAAAGCCTCCTCCCTTAGAACCCTACGTAAGTAAACCGACCACAAACTCTACTACAAAACTCTACCCATCGGACCAAGCGACTGGAAACTACCTTTAATACCGTGCCTCAAAACATCCAAAACTTAAGCTGCTAGTAAATACAAACCAAGCCTAGGATAATTCTCGCCACCTTTCTCTAAAACCTATCAGGATGGTCAATATTAACCATAAGCTAATAACGGAATTCGCTAAGATTTGAGATAATATAAAAAAGTATGACGGGAAGCCTTATAACTTTTTTCGAAACCTAGATAAAATCTTTCCTAAACATCTGTAAGTAGATAAAAGTATCACCTTCTGGTTTTCACTTACTATTCACTGAAATCTTTACAGAACACACCAAGGACTATTACCTAACCTTCCTCATGAACGCTACAACGTTCCGCGAGATTTACGATAGTATAAAGGGCCACTTTAAACACGACATACACCTCGCGCAATACTATATGGACTGAGCTACCGCGCGGTGGAATATGATAATAACAAAGAAAAAAAAGGACAAATTACTAATAAATATTTTGAATTAAATGATTTACAGGCTAATAATATATTAAAAAGCAATGGGGACGGCCCACGTTAGCGAAGCCACACTTCCTGAGCAGGTACGAGCGACTATCATAAGCGTTGGTAAATTCGAATATGTCCTACAACGCTCGGATGCCACCTGTAAAGGCTTTTTTAACCAGTTACGTTCTTCGCTCGCCACATTAATGGCACGCATATCAAACTCGTTCGGTATGTATTCCTAAGCCGATAACTTCCTTAACGTGGATAAAGAGAATCTTATGGTAGTCAACTACGTCGACCGCAAGTACTTGCGCCCATAATACCTAAGGTCAAATTTATTAAACTCGGCCCTAAACTAAAGGCAAAACCCACGTTAAAGTTATTAATATTTAAGCGGACCTGTCAACCGCAAGAATTATTATCGTGATAATTGTTAGAGATATTATATATATAGTAAGGCCGGTAGTTGGTTAACTCGTCACCCCCCATCCAAGTGTAATAACAGAAAAGCAACGTATCACGTCCAATACCTTACTGCCTCAAAATAGAATTACTTCAACCAGGTTACAGATGCTAAAGATAAAAAGTCAACTAACGCTGCCAACGCTTCTAAACAGATTAAGTGGCATAAAAATACTGCTTTTAGCATGATAGCTCAGTAACTAGCTAACTATATCTTTTTATACCATTTGGGTAGTAAAGACCCTTACCTTTACCCTAATCATACTCCTAACCCCGTACGTACCTTTAACCTTCGCGATCGTTACGCGAATCACACGATTTAAGGTATTATGCCGGACACTGGGGAAACAAAGTACTTAACAAGAGGCTATTTGCAGTACGTAACACTACGGAGGGAAAGCACTACAGCTACTAAGATCAATCGTTGCGATACTAGTATGGCTAAAGTTAACTTTAGCCCAGGAGAACAATTATTGTCACTAGGAACAACGGTAATTCAAACTATTATAAAAACAATCACATTTCATATCCTTAAGTCTCCTACCTCTTTTCTACTTTACTTAAAGGATATAAAGACCCTTAGCACCAACGTAAATGTTAACGTAAGCGAAGTAGTCAAAAACAGCCAAAGTTTTTCACTCGCCTTCAAATAGAGACATCTATGGTTTTATCTTCAAGGCCCGGAAACAGTGGCGTTAAAATTAACGAAGCTTAAGATACGCCGATTACACCGGCGTTCCAACCACCAAGCTATTAACAGGCTGTACAAAGTCCTAAAGTCTGCAAAGTATAACGATATAAAATACTTTACCTTAAAAGCCATTTAAAGGCTTTATTATCACTGCTAAACGCATACCCAAAACCTCCGGAGATTCAAGTTTACACTAAAAGACGACAAAGACTTCAACTGTAAGAATTTTATTGACATATTTTACTTAAATAACAAACCTGTTTTTCACGTCGTTAATTTAACAACTTTTTTCCACAAAGCTAAGTTTTTAAAGTCCCTCGAAGTAAAGTATATGTTGAAAACGTTAGGGATACTGTATATTAACACTTACTTGGGTCCAATTAACTCCGTCTTCCATGATACCGGTACCAACTTTACGGCAGCTGAATTCTACAAAAATGCCAAAATAATGAGTATTTAGCGTAAATAGGTACCTATAGACGCCTATTAAAGCATTAGGAAGGTTGAAGGAGCACACTCCCTACTTTGACGAGCGTAAATTATCCTCATATTGGAAATTATAAGTTTTACAAATCTAGAAGCACGCTTACAAATGGCAGTAAAAAGCTTGAACAACACTATGGGCCCTAACGGCCTAGTCCCAACGCTATTGGTCTTTAAAACAAACCCACGCCTGACAAGCAAATCTTCGCCCTCAGAAAATACTTAAAAACGTATTATGGTTTAGAATAAAACTTTAAGGGAACTACAAAGGGAATCGGTACGCCGTAAAGTAAATAATACCCTTAACACCAAAAACGGGTTTACAACAATCGACGTGTTTATTTGACCACTGCAAAATGAAGTCCTCGTAAAGCAGAAAGATGTAAATTGAAGAGGCCATACAATATATGAAATATCACAAACTCTAAAGTTGTTGTTAAAACTACTAACGGTCATATGTCTTTCTGGACTGCTTATGTCAGGCCTTATATTAGGGCTACTAACGATAAAGACCCTTAAGTCAAATAACTGAATTAATACGAACCTCCCCCATCCGTCATCAATAAGCCAATAAAAAGCTGCCGATGCGGACGACCTCCAAAAAAGAGGAACGGTAAATAGGAGAAATACACACTGGGCCGTATTTACAATAATGCTTAAGTAAATAGGAAAAAAGAGGATAACGAAGAATTAGTAATGAAAATCAGGGCACGAAGAATCATTAAGACTTCCGAAAAAACTTTTGAAAAAAGCAACAGAGTCGAAATCGACGGCCTGCTAGCCCGATGTATAGTACAATTTATGCCGAAGGTTAACTTTAACGTTTCAAACCCAAACGTTACAAGCTTTAAATCGAAAATTATCCACGCGATTAAGGGAAAGTCCACGGGGCAGCCTTATAAAATGTAACGGCTAATCAATCAAATATACAGCGATAAAAACAAGGACTGGATCCTTACACAATCGCTAATAATCTAGAAAATCAGCCAACGTTTGGTGGTTACTTTATCAACAAGTTTACTAACTAGGACCAATAGCAAGTTTATACTTAATAGCTGTAATATTACGTAAACCTATATATAATTAGCAATGAGTCTACACCGGATTATACTACTGGAACTACCAGAGAAACTCCGTATCATCTACCCACCAGAAACGGTAATATGGTATGTCAAACTATTATATAGATTAGCTAAGGAAAAGGTTTACTAGTTACTAACCTACCAGTCGCATTTCAAGTCCTGGCTAACGATAAAGTCTAAAATATACGATACATACTTGTTGGTAACATAAAAAAAGAACTTTGACATAAAAGGTATGTAAACTAACCATACTCTCTTCATCGAAACGGCTAACTTTTTAATATAAAAACAATAAACAATCAAGGAATCCAAGTTTTTGAATTGTAAGCCAGTAACGACGTTAACGGAAAACAACCAACTTAACTTTAATAGATCGGCAATCCGCGTGTTTAGTATTAATGCTAGCCTGAGTTTCAGCCAAAAGGGTTAAGGCGCTATTCTTACCACAATCGACAAAACTAATAAGGCCAAGATTTAACGGTACTGGGAACAGCGTGTACGGGGTAGCTATATTACCACCCTCTACCAACCGAAAGCTTCATACGACCTATAAATTACGGCACAGGGACAAATATCAATAAATAAAAATTTTAATCGACGAAAAAGAAGGCTAAAATAACAAATGCGAAGCTTGGACCGCGGAATCAATATGGTGGCAATCGACCTCTTAAAAGCTAATTTAATAATCTTTACGGATGGGTTTTTTGCAAATAACACTGAATTGTAATTATAAATCGGCTTCCTAATAACCCTTATTAACAAAAATAAATGAGAAGATTAATTCAGCATCACCGGCAACCTAATCTACTAGACCTCCATTAAATGTAAAAGGATTGTACGAAACGTATTAGCTTCAAAGATTTACGGCATAATAATGACCTTTAACGTAGGCATAGTACTGTGAGAAACCCTTAACCACATCACCAGGCAATTGCGAACTCCTTCTATCACGGTAATAATATATACCAACTTAAAGAGCCTTTTAGAATGCCTGTCAAATTTCGGAACTACCAGCTAAAAAGGCCTAATAATCGACGTGACGGCACTCCGTAAAACCTATGAAGGGAGGGAGATTAAAAAGTTCCGATAAATCGATGGCAAAGATAATCCTACAAATGCCATGACGAAGGCTACACCAAACAAAGCATTGGAAAAGTTTGTAAACAGCAACAAGCTAGGTATACGTATCGAAGGCTACGTAAATAGACCACTCAAATTATGTGACGACGAATAGGGATATGCTGGTAGACTAGAAAACTGACAGGAAATTGATGGTGATTTGTTTAAATGGCATAGTTAAAGTTACGAAGAGCTGTGGCGAATGAACTTTTTGTAAGAGTTGATAAACTCGGACCTCGAAGCGGCGAAGCAATTAAGGTCAAATAGGGTCAATTTTCATGTAATTAGGTATAATACAGTATGGAAGTCGATTGGAATTAACAAAGGGTACAAGGCTGCTATTTAGCAATAACTGGAAAAGATTGGTCAGCCATATTGACGTGCACGCACACAAACTAAAAAGCCGCCAGTGTTTAAATAGTATTATATGCAGTGTAGTAGGTTAGCTTTACTTACAGTAAAGTTGACCGTACTGTAAGTTGAGTGTATTACTTTATACGGACTTACCGCATTGGGTAAGTCGAGTGCAATACGCTGCACTTCGTACTAGGGCATGGGCCAAGCAGTTAGCCATACAAATTACAGTGCAGACCAGCTAGCGGTCTACCAAACCTAAAACAATACATCCACTATCTGTCCACTGCAATATTACTATTACTTCAAAGATCAATCAAATCGACAACGTTGCAACATCTAAGGCCTACCAACACTTTTTTTATTTTATATACTTTATGTTACATTTATTACTTATAAGCGATTGTTATTCAAGAAAGTAATAATATTAATATGACCGGGCGCTCCGGCCTAACCAGAAGAAACGGCTAGTCACTGTTACAAAGAGAGGGAAAGGATGATGTCTTCGCGTCTCTAATATCCAGCCCGCCGCCCTCCCCCTTGGTATTAACGCCAATGCCATTACCGCCGTCAACGTTACCAGCGCCAACGAGGATGTGGCTTTTCACCTTAGATCGTATATTTTTAGGCAAAGGCACAAAGGGGTTTTTATCCTCCTTATGACGAAATACGATAACATCGACAAATTCGCCTACGTAATATATATATAAGCCTCGTTTCGAAGTAATGATAGCGGTTACCGACTCCTTAATCCGCAGATTAACGCCTAGTACTCATTAATATCGGTTGATTTCAATTATTTATACCGTAGTCATTTTTCCAAACACCTCATATATTATATTTGAATAAAAGAGTTTTTTCCCATCGGCTAACACTTATTATAAAGCAGGCTAACGCGTAATACGGCTTTGGCTTACGGCCTTAAAATTAATGAATCGAAGGCGTATTCGCTATTAATCCATTCGTAACGGTTGTAACGAGCCGAACGACCTCCGCTTTCGTAGTAATCGCTAACGGACTTGTCCGCGGCCTTGGACGCGACATATGGCACGCGAAGCATATCTATTAACGGCTCATGGCTACGGATTCGGGTATACCGCTTTAAATTTTTACGCATCCAAAAGGTCTCATAGCGTAGCCTAACGATACGGAAATTGAAACGATGGAGCAGGTCTGTCCTTTACTTTATACCTACGGATATGTTAAAGATATATATACTGGTAGATTTAGGTAATATAACCCGCGGATGATTTTCGTAAAATTACGTTTACGATGTTGAGAGAGCTTTACGGGTATGGGGGATTTTACCTGTGGGGAAAGAGGAAGGTTTATAACCTTAAAACCCCCACATTCCTCCTACTAGAAGTTTAAGGGAAAAAGAGAGAGGGAGCGGGGAGCGAAAGAAGTGGCGGTGGCGAGGAAGGCCAATGCGGCCAGTAAAGGGGTAGCGGCGGCGGTAAAGGCGATGGCGGCAGGAAACGACGTGGCGGCGGCAGCGAAGGAAAACGGGGCCGAGGCGACGGCGTCGGAGATTAAGGGGGTTGTAAGGGTGGAGGAAACGGGCTGGGTAGCGGCTATGGATGAAATTGTGCCTAATAAAGGCGAGCTGATAACGGTTGTGGTGGCGGCGGCGGCGGCGTTGGCGGCGCGATGTTGTTTACGCGTTAAATGGCGCCTAGCCGTCCTATTCTTACGAGTTATCTATTCGAAGGACAGGTTAGTATATAGTTATTAGTTAAATAAATTACCCGTTCAAAGAGTTTGAATTAGTTAATTAAAATGAATTTTAAGTTAAGTTAAAGTGAGGACTTATATTATTTAATAACACGCGCCCTTGTAAGGAAAAAAAGTTTTACCTAAACCGATATCGATGTATGTTTTTATACTACCCCAAAATACGTAACGGTGTAATCATTATTACGTAATCGCCCCTATAATACCTATGTAATTATACCTTTGTCAGGAGAAAATAAAACCGCTAATAACAACCATATCTCTATCGATTAATTACACTAACCAAGCCTTTATGACAATTACCACCGCGGTTAGGAATTACTAATTCGAATATTTATAATTACTACCGCGGCCAGGATTCACCAATTCGAACCTTAATAATTAGTAACGTGATCCCATTATTATTACAAAATCTACTAATTTAAACCTTTACAACTAAAACACACTGTTATTACAAAACCTACTGATTTGACCCTTTATAACTACAACTACACTATTATTACAGGGCTACATATATAATTCCGCTACATCTACACGATCGTTACTAAGCTATAGGCATATTAGAATGAAAGAAAAGAGTGCCTATGTAGATATTACTATATACCCTTATAATTAATATACATAATCCAATTGGTAGTGCACAGTATTACAAGGTTCTCTCTTGTAGTGTGCACGATATCGTGCCAAGCTGCATTCTACACTCTTACAAGACGTAAAGTACACTCTCTGAAATACTTCTTCCTCATATATATCTTTTACTACAACAATACCAATATTATTAATACTCTTCGACTCGTTTACTTTCACGTAAATAGGTAAAGACATTACCGATAATATTTATCATTTACGTAACAATGATTTTCGAAAAATAATTTTATTACTTTATAAGAAACTATATTATAGCCGGGTACGCCGGCCCGTTAAAAAAATTAGTTTTTCACTGTTAAAAGAAAAGAGAAAAAGCGACGACGTCGTGCTATTACATTTCTCCTCCTCACCGCCTTTCTCTTTCGTATTAACGTTACACCTATTACCTTTACAGACGTTATTATCGGTGTTACCAAAAAGGTGGCCCCGTTTTGTAGGCCGTATACTCTTTAGTAAAGACCCGGGGTTTTTGTTACATTCCTTACGGCAACGCGAGATAACATCATCAAACACATTTACATATTATATATATAGGCTCCGTTTTTAAACGGTAACATCGTTAGCCGACTTTTTCATCCACCGGTTAATTTTAATTACTAATTAGTATCGGCTAATTTTAATTATCTATTATAATATTTTGTTTTTTTCAAACGCTTCAAACGAAGTATTTGGAAAGTAGAACATCAATTTACAGTGAAAATTACGGTTGTTAAAGTATATTTATTATAAACTCGGCGAACACGTAATACAGATTTAGTATACGGCACTAAAACTAACGAAATAAGGGCGTATTTTCTACGAATTGTTCGTAACGGTGGTAACGGGCCGAATAATCCCCTCTTTCGTAATGATCGATAATAAACTTTCCCGCGGCCGCAAACATAACACGAGATACGTAAGGCGTATTTATTAACGCCTGGAGTTTAAGACTCGAGTACGTCGTTTTAACATTTTAAGTGTTAAAATGGCCTCGCGACGTTCCCTAGTTATACGTAACTCGAAACTTTGAAGGAAGTACACCTTAACCTCCCTATTTATAAATATATTAAAAGAAAACGTACGGGTAAATTTAAAAAATACTAACTGCGACGTAGTTTCGTTAAATTTCGTCTACGTCGTAAAAGTGTTGCCACAGTAAAACGTGTTTTTAACCTCGAGAAAAAGGTAATGTTTATGATCTTAAAAACTCTCTCCTTCTCCCCTTAAGGGTTAAGGGGAGGGGAGAAGGGTTAGAGGAGAGAAAGGGGGGTATTGGCTTCGGAGGCGACGTCGGCAAATAGGGGAGAGGCGAGGATCGAAGAAATCGTGCCGGAGGATGGGGAGCTGTAAGTAGTGGAGGTGGTGTTGGCGATGGCAGTGTTAAAAGCGGTGATAATAACGGCAGCGGCGGCGTATTTACGCTTACGCATTAAACGGCTTTAAAATGTCTTACTTTCACGTGGCATTAATTGAAAGGCACGGTTAACACATATGAATTATTGAAGTAGTCTACCAATTGAAACGGTTTACAATAATTTAATAAAATAATAGGTCAAGTTCAATTCCATAGTAACTTACTTTAATTTTGGGTACGAGTTATTGGAAATGAAAAAAGAGGTTTTTTTTAACCGATAAAGCTATATATTTAATATTACTTTTCTAATACAGAACATAGTAATTACCCTTATAATATTAACGTAATTATACCCCCGTAATTATACCCCAATAAAAAAGATATCCTTAATAATCATGTCTTTACTAATTATCTAGAGGAACTAGACCTTTACTATCATTACCACAACGGTTAGAAATTACTAATTCAAATCTTTACAATGTATATTGCAACTACACTATTAATATAAAAATTCGGATATGGATTACGTTACAAATACACCATTACAATTAAGTTACCAATATAAATAACATTATAACTATATTATTACAATTATTCGCAGGTCTTTAGATTGTTGTAACGGTATCAATTCGAATGGTGGTTGAAGTAACAATTGCATTGCATTGGTCAAGTAGTGGATGTATTATTCTATGTTTGGCAGATTGCTAGCCGGTCTGCACAGTAATTTTCATGGCCAATTTCTTGGCCTGTGCCCTAGAGTAAAGTGTAGCGTACTGCACTCGACATACACCCAATGCGGTAAGTCTCCACAAATAAATACACTTAACTTGCAGTATAGTTAACTTTACTGTAATTAAATTTAACCTATTGCATTATATGTAGTACTATTCTAACACTGGCGGTTTTTTAGTTTGTGTATGTACGCTAGTATGGCTATCCACTCTTTTCCGGTTATCACTAAATTGTCTTCTCGTTACCTAGCTAGACCCCTATCAATTGCATTTGAATTTTATGTAAATTTGCACACAATTACATTCCAATTGACCTCATTTGTCATTAAATGCTCCGTTGCTCCGAGGTCCAAGTTTATTAACTCCCATAAAAGTTTTTTCAACTATAGACCTTAACAGGCTTTCACTTTAACCGTACCAGTTAAATAGATCGCTATTATTAATTTCTCCACTTCCTTGGAAATCTTTTAGTTTGCTGGCATATTTTAGTCAACCGTTATATAATCTAGGCTTCCGGGCAGCCTATTGACGTATCTCTCAATACGTATAGTCAATTTATTGTTATCTACAAACCTTTCCAAAGCTTCATTTGGCGTTGCCTTTGTTATAACATTTTCGGTATTATCTTTGCCGTTAATCCACCGGAATTCCTTCATTTGTCTCCCATCGTAAACTTTACGAAGTGTCATTAAGTCAATCATTAGGCGTTTTTCGTTGGTGTTTCCAAGTTTGGAAAGACATTCGAAAAGGTTCCTTAAGTCGGTATAAATTACTATCGGTATTAAGGGAATCTTTAGTTGCCTGGTTATAAGGTTAATAGTTTCTTACAGTACTATGCCTTTCTTAAAAGCCGTCATTATACCGTAAACCCCCGAAGCTAGCACGTTTCGTATAGTTCTCTTACACTTAACAAAGGTTGAATTAATTATGTTATGGATAATGTTCAATTAATCATTCTGTTTATCTCTGTTGGTAAGGGTTATTGAAAACCTATTTATAAAGAAAACTTATAATTATTTGTAAAGAATCCATCCGTGAATATTATTATTTTAGCCCTCGATAGGTAAACTAGAAAGATATTAATCTTTCGGTTTAAGTTTTTCATCTCACTCGAGCCTTTTTTTTTACTGGTCAAAATCTTTACCTGCCGGATTTTATATTTGTACGCCAATAGGAAGGTTGTAAAAGGCTTCCGGTGAATAAAAGGTAACAATATTACTACTTCGATCACGTTACTTCAAGTACCGTTACGCCTTGACCACATTGGTCTTGTCTTTTATGGCCAAAACAGCGCCTTAGCCCTTTTAACGAAATCTAAAGCCGGCATTAACACTAAATATACGGATTGACGATCTATTAAAATTCATTTTATTACCCTTTGTTAATATTGTTACCGGTTTGTAATTGAAAAACTTTAAGTTCTCAATCACCTGTTGTTTCAATATCAATAAGTTAGCTATCTTAACGAAAAGATTATCGTTCATTTACATACCTACTACATCAAAATATTTTTCCTGCGTTATGAATAAATAAGGGTCGTATATTAACGATTTTTTCGTTAATCATAATTCAAAATACGATTTATAAGTACAAAACTAATAACTTCCTGTTTTTAGCAATCCGTATAATAGCTTAATACATCGTATTACCGTACCTACAGGGTGAATAGAACGTATTATCTGAAATAATTTAAATAGTCCGATTCGCTGTAAATCTGTTAATAACTATATGTAAATTTACGTTATATTACAACAATTAAACGTAAATTTTCCCTTAATTTCAGCTGATGAACTTGTTACTAAAATCATTACTAAACGATAGCTATTCTTTCAAATCAATAATGATTACGTAAAAATCTAAATTTTACCTTTATTACCGTATCTTTACACGATTAAACGTAATTCTTCGTACAGATGCCCGTGGATTTGCCTTTAACCTCGTGGATAATCTTCGGTTTAAAATTCATAACGATTAAGTTTGAAAGATTCAAATCGGTTTTCGTTATAAATTGTACAACCTTTGGAATTAATGGACCATCAATTTCTTCCTTATTTCTTTTTGTCAAGGGTTTACCAAAAAACTTAATAATCCCTTATACCCAAAGCTTCAACTATAAGTCTTCATTCTTTTTCTTCGTATTTACCTAACCAATATTATAAATACGACTCAATATAGATTCCTACTTTTTGACGTTTCTTTTCTTTGGAGGTCGTATGTGCCGGCGACTTTTTATCGGCTTGTCGATAACGGGTGGAAATGGTTTGTATTAGTTCGATCGTTTAGCTTAAGGGTCTTTATCGTTAGTAACCTTAATATAGAGCTTAACCAAAGTAATTCGGAAATATATAAAACCGTCAGATATTTTAACAATTACTTCAAAGTTAGCGATTTTTCATATCTTATACGGTCCCTTTCATTTACCTGCCCTCTGTTATATTAGAACTTCATTTTACAACGGCAATACAAGTACATCGATTATTAAAGGGCCGTTATTAGTGCTAAAATCGTTATTAACCTAGCGACGTACCGATTCTCTTCGCAATTACCTTAAAGCTTTATTATAAGCTGTTAGGTCCTATAATATTGTTTAGGCTTTTTGCTACCATTTGTAACCGTAATTCTAAATCTATAGAGCTTCTAATTTCCAACGTAAAGATATTATATATTCGGCGATGTAAAGCATATACTCTTTCCACCTTTTCAGTACTCCAGTAGGCTTTTACACATCCTTATTTATACTAAATACCCATTATCTTAGTATCTTTTTAAAACTTCACCGCCATAAAATTGTTACCGGCATCATAAATGACGACGTTAAGTAGGCCCAGGTACATCTCAATACATAGCATCTTGAACGTTTCCCTCGTAACCTTTGCCGAAAAGGACTTTTAAAAATTAACCCCTTAAAACCAAGTTGCGAAATCAACAATGTAAAGCATAGGCTTATCATCAAAATAAATTATATCGATGAAAATCTCGTAATTAAAATCCTTATTATTTTTCAGTATAGACTAAATCTTCGAGGGGAATAAACATACGTTTAACAGTAGTAGAAAATTCTTTCAATAACTTTTAAGGTAAAGTATTACGCGTCTTTATTCCCTGGGGACTTTAAAACTTTATATGACCTATTAACGACTGAATGATTAAAACGTCATTATAATTAACCTATCTCCGACTTCGTCAAACTTAATACCAATTTTTCCGGACCTTAAATATAAAATCATAAATACCCTTATTTAAAGGCAAGTAAAAATATCTAACAATTTTTAATCAGTTCGTTTATGTTAATATTAATACTAACGCAGAAAGTCTTTATATCCTTCAAGACAAAAACAAAAGGAGTGAAAACCTTAAGGATGTAAAACGCAATCGTTTTCACAACGGTTTAAATTATCATTATACTTAATATCAATAGTGATTCGCTTAGTCTAAAGCTAACTTTAGCTTTACCAGCACCGTAATGATCAATTTGAGTAGCTATAATGTTTTCCCTCTACAACGCCACCTATTACAAATAGCCTCCTATTAAGTATCTTATTGCTCCTATATCTAATATAGTACCTTAAAACGTGTGATCCGTATAGTGATCGCGAAGATTAAAGATGTATTAGGAGTTGGAAGTTTAGTTAGAAAAAAGGTAAAGGTCTTTACTACCTAAACGGTACAAAAAAGCGTATTATGCTAGTTATTAGGCCGTATTAGAAGTAGTATCTTTGTATCACTTAATCTTCTTCAGGGTATTAACGCTGTTAACTGGTTCGTCGCCTTGGAAATCTTCAATTTAGTCTAAGTAAATTTAAAAGCAGTAGGATACTGAGAATAATATACTTCCTTTTTATTATTACACTAAGCTAGGGGTGGACCTAGTTAACTAGTAGCCAGACTTGCTAGAAATCCATTATCTCTTACTACTTTTACGACTTTAGTGCTTACGGCTAATAAGTTCGCCTAAGCTTTGGCCTTATTAGCGCCAACATAGCTATTACCTTTAGTTTATAACTTTTAGGCCAAACCTTAAGCGTTATAGGCACCCATATCCATACTTACGATCGATTTAATTAACTACGGAAAGGTTTTCTTCTTCGACGTTAAGGAAGTTACCGACTTGGGGGTATATACCAAGCGAGTTTGGTGTACACGCGATTACAATAGCAATCGAAGAACGTAACTGGCAAAAAAAGCCTTCGCAGGTGGAATTTGTGCGTTATAGGGTGTATTCGAACTTTCTAACTCCCGTAACTGCTGCACGTACCAACTCGCGAAATGTAGCTTCGCTAAGGTAAGCTTTGCCTATAGCTTTCTAAGCCAATATCAACTTATCAAACATCTAGTTAAGGATATTAATTAACGTTTCTTCCTAATTTTTCTTTGCCATTATTATAATCCATCGCGTAATAGCTTAGTTTATATAATATGACGTAAGGTAGACGTCGTTTTCGAAGTAACCTTTTATGCTGTCGTAGATCTCGCGAAACCTAATAACTCCAATAAGGAAGGTTAAGTAATAGTCTCTGGCTTACCTTATAACCATTCCAGAAAATGATAATTAAAAACCTAAAAGAGAAATCTTTATCTACTTACAAATGTTTAAAAAGAGTATTATTTTGGTGTCAAAAAGGTTGTAAGGTTCCCCGTGATACCTTTTTACGTAGTTTTATATCTTGGAAAAGTCCATGAACAACTTGTAATTAATATTAACTATTTTGACAGGTTTTCGGAAAAGGTCGCCATAGTTATCCCAGGTTTAAATAGTATTTCCTAATAATTTAAATCTTAAGGATTTCGAGGTACAATGTTGAGGGTAATTGCCAGTCATCTAGCCCGAGGGGTAAAGTCCTACGGTAACACCTGTGATAAGCTCTTGCGTGTAAGAAAACCTAAATAAGGAAGGGTCTTGAGGGGCCTATCGATGGAATTACTAAGGGGGAATAGGCACTTGAGGATTCTAGAAAGCCTGAAAATATTTCTCAATTAACTGGTGTAAAGAATCGGCGTCGATGTCTTTAGCCGCGTTAGCGGTACTTGCTTTACGCCCTCTGCCTCTGCTGATGGCGTACTCTATGCTATTACGTGGAGGTACTAAACTGCCAAGTAGGTTAATAGGTTCCTTAAAGCCAACGCGTAAAAAGGTTTAACTTAGTTGAAATAAAGGGGAGGTACCCTAAATGGCGTATAAGGGCGGTAAAGTTCCTTAGTATCATTTTCTTTAGGGTGTGGTTTTAAGGGCGTTTCTCAAACTAAGTCAATTCGAAAAGGGTTTTTGCTAACTTGGTAAGGCCTTTTTTCATCACGTAAATCCCTCAAAGTTCAACTTTAACCCTTAGTTTGGATATAATGACTTTTTAAATCTTCTTCTATATATTAATAGTACTGTCACCGAAAAGGTTACGAAAGTTTTGAAAAGCGCGGTTGTTATGATCAAATTCTTCGTCTCCATCTTACTTGATGATGTAGTGGCCGACGTAGTTAATTTTATGTTTTCCCGTTAATTTTTCGTCAATATCTTATCCACACAGGTTTTCACAGTAATACTCGATAAGGATAGGTCCTAGGGCGTCAATTCCCTTTTAAATGTCTAGTGTAAGTACCATATTGGGTTTTAAGCTTGTGTAAGGTATATAGCGCGAGGGATTTTGGTAATCTGGGGCGTAAACTTGCGTGAGAACTTGGCGATTTAGCGTAAAGTTACGTACCGTGGCTTTTTCGGAGCGACTAAACGATTCTTGGTGTTTTCGCTCAAAGCAACGAACTTGACGATTGAATTGGCGTGGGGAAGTAAAAAAAAAGTACAGTAAATGCAAAGGTTTAGTTTAATAGATAAGGTCAAAAATCGATTACAAGTTGTTTAACATGGAAACTTAATCGTTTTCTTATAGTAATAGCGCTTGCAATAATACTAACTTAACCGTTTACCAACTTGCCGAACTTTAAAACTTTTAACCGTAAATTTCAACTTCTTTAAAAAAGGTCATTAAAGATTTTTTAGTGTTTTTCATAGCGATACCGTCACTACTTCTAGTATGCCGTAAAAACTGGCGCAGACCAAAAGTCTTCTTTACGTACGGCCGTAGAGACTGACATAGTAGTAAAGGCCTTTTGCAAACATCTTTTATTTACCCTAACCGCCGTTGAACGTAGAGTGTAACCAGAAAGTAGCCTTTTCTTCTACTTAACCAATACGTGCATAAAATAATAAATACTGATCAGTGTTTGCAGGTCTTTAGATTTTTACAATGTTGTCGATTCAAATTGTGGTCGATGTAACAGTAGTATTGCATTGGTCAAGTGGTAGATGTATTGTTCTAGTTTTAGCAGACCGCTAGCCGATCTGCACAGTAATTTGTATGCCCAATTGCTTGGCCTGAGCCCTAGAGTAAAGTGCAGCATACTGTAATTGACTTATACCCAATGCGGTAAGTCTCTACAAAGCAATACACTTAACTTGCAGTATAGTCAACTTTACTGTAAGTAAAGTTGACCTACTGCACTACATGTACTACTACTCCAACGACAACTAAACTAAAGATACGAAAGGTATAAAAAATAAGCAAAGATTACCTGTGTAGATATCATTAAATATCCTCATAATTAGTATGCGTCAGTTAAATAGCAATGTACTACACTGGAAGGTGCACTCCTATAAAGTGTACGATAACGTATCACGTTACAGGCTGTACTTTTGTAGAGTGCATACATGGCACGGCCGAACCGAGAGATTAGCAGAGTGTATGGCAGAATTCCATCGCCCGAATAAGAGATTTACAACCTCCCCTCCGTGGGTGCACTCTGAATGCTTCTTCTCCCTTCTACTGATCTATCATTACTACTACAATACCAATCTTTATGATATTTCTTCTGCTAGCTTGTGTAATGGACACCTTACCAACAACTAATGATAAATTAACATTATTACAAAATGCGACCAATATTTATTTCTGTGTATTGTAAAAAAATACTATATAACATTCGACGATTATAGTTATTCATGAAGTTGGATTTCAATGCCTTTTTTTCACAAGTTTTATATTGAAAGATGTGAGAATTTGACAACTGAATTACGTATTTACTTAAGTTTTTTTTCAAAAATAATAATCTGTGGTTCTTTTCAACTTTTTTGGTATATAAGCCATCTTTTAACTATATATTAACAAGTCGTAACGACTCTTTCCCTTGATTTACTAATTCAACAATCTTACTCATTTATTAAAATGTTTAAATAATACTCCACACCATTACAACGCTTAGTTAAAAAGGTACTACTCGCCTTGAACATAATTGGGTCAAACCTCAATACATTCAAATGCGAGTTTAACTTGAAAATAAATAAGTATCGAGGTGTCATTGTAGAAACCGAAGTATAAATAAATATCAATCCCAAAACAATTTGTATTATCAAGGAGTAAACAGTTACAACGTTAATGTAAAAGGTACGAGGATTTTTGGGCTCACTTACTTCTACATTTCATTTATTCAGAATTACTTTATATTGACTGTCCCTTTAATAATATTAACTAGAAAGCAAGTCAATTTTCGTTAGTAACCCGAGAAAAGAGCTACTTTTGAACGGTTTAAGTTTTCATTTCTTATAATACCCGTTTTTTTACATTAAGACCTCAAGTGAAAGACTTTTTTCGAAGCTAACTATTTCAGATAGGCTATATATAGTTGTGTATCTTAAAAGTAACAACCAAACCACCCTCACATCAGTAACGTATTACTTTCTACCTTCGTTACCCACCGAATATAATTACGATATTTACGAAAATGAATTTCTAAATATCATAAGTTACTGCGAAATATAAAACACTAAGCTTAGTAATACGTCGTATCTTTTCACTCTTTTTGTAAACCATTAAAACCTGGAATATTTTACAATAATACAATGACTTTCTATGCGGTTGATTCGTAAATTGACAAGCCTTTTCCAATTCATTTTTGAACTGGTTCACAATAAACAGAAATATTTTATACGACCTTATATATTAATGCGACGAAATGAGGATACGTGTGAAGGAAAATTGAACCTTCGCCTTTTAGGCCGAGGTTTGTGGTTTCTTTGCCCCGAATTAGTTCGTTTTACACTGTTTTACAATATACATATCTTACACCAGATTATGACTGGTAGATTCGTTATTCAAAGTTACAGTTTTTCCCCAACACCAACCTTTAAAACAATTCAAACGATGCTTTCACACAGTTTGTTACTTATCCTAGCTTTACAGGAAGATTAAATAAAGGTATTTACAGGTTTTCGTCTGATATTTACGATAATCAAAACTAAATAGTAAAATCGTCAATTTTGAAAATATATAATAAACGATAATAACGTTTTATGTTTATGTATACGTATTTGAATTCACGTTTAAAATCTGATCACTGACGTATTAACTCAAGTCAAGTACAATTCACTAAATATCGACCACTTGGGTCGTAATTTTATTATATCTATATTATCTATATTATTCGTTGATGCAAGGTTTTACCCTACGATTCGACTTCATTATCCTAATTTTGATATTTGAAAGCGGATAACGTATTAGAGATACTTCGGGAAAGAACTTTTCAAACCTTTACCGATTTTCTAACTGTCTTAAAAAGAGTTATCTGTCAACTTTCTAGTCGACATCCCTTGAAATCAAATAAGATACCCATATTGAATTATAGTCATTACGGATTATTCGAGTAATACCATTAGCTTCAATTAAATAGAAACCATGAACGTTGAAGCATATCATAGGCTGGTACCTGAGCTAATGGTCACCGGGAATCTACCACTAGTAGTTATCATCCATGCTCCTACGGTGTTCTAGAGCCGTTTAGAAGCTTCACAGGAGTATTTCCTCACTTGTTACGTAACCGGACTACTCCTTTTTCACAGCTCGATATCAGCTTCTTTACAGGTTTTTTTTTCCTTTCTATCAAGTATTATAGATAGTATCCGACCATCTTAAGCGATCACTTCAGCTTACTTTATTTATGTATAATACTCAATTTGTTTGCCAACGGTATTATAGCTGTTTGTAAACAAGTATTATTTAATGTTATGTTGTATTTTTCTGATTTTTCAAACCTGCACCCTTAGGAAATAAAACTGTTCCTCGATATACACATCAAAAAGTAACCTTAAAACATTTTAATAAACTAATATGACCATTTTACAATTTGAGATATATGTTTTACTAATACCTTACGTATAGAATTCATTTTATGAAATTAAGTTACTCGCGAATACGTTTCATAGTTAAAATAAAGAAATATCAACGTATTCAATATGTTGACGAATATAATTCGGTAATTCAAAACTATAGATACGCTTATATTTTCTTAATAACACTAATTTTAGGGAGGTTTTTAAACTTTATCTACGAAGGATGGATTATCAAGTTGCTTTTTAGGAGGAACCACGTTAATTTACCAAACAATAACAACTTTAATTTCTTTCATTTCAATTATGATATCAGCGTCTCGCTCAATCAACATTGACGGCCGAAAATTAATCTTTCTCATTTACCTATTAAGTTTTCCAGTACGAAGTTACGTTTTTCGGCAAAACAAAAGCTCGACTTTATATAAATTACGTACAAGCTAGGTATTTATTGGTATTAAAAACGATTATTTTACGCTATTTTCTTATCATTGAATAGCTTTTCGAAAACCTTTATGAAAAGTCATTACGCCCGAAGTAATAACGGAGGTGTTGATGACTTTGATAAATTGATAATAATGATTTATACTTATTACTGTAACCTGAATACAGTTCGAGCTGTTATCGTTTGTCTCACAAATGAAAAGTATTGAGGTTGCGAGCGGTTTCACGCCTTTTTTTTCTTTAAAAATATTTAAGAGGCTTTGTTCGTAAATGTTAGCGATATAACCTAGAAATCTGCCGCTTAACTTGATACTTTAAAGGAATTTATCAACGCTAAGCTGGTTAACATATTAATTCCTTTCGCGATACCCCTAGATTATAACGGTTAGATCATTTGCAACCAATCTATTAATAAAAGACTTTACAATCTTTTCATCCGGTACGGTAACGTTAACCACCTTAACGTTGTTTATATCGGACGTGTTATACTTAGTGGAAGTAATAGCGGCGATATAATCGTCCGCAACGGTTAAGGAAATGTTTTTATAATGAGTTTTAACGATTTCGAGTCGTTCTCAACCAGCTCATTACCTGGTGAATTATTCGAAACTCTCTTGTCATAAAGATTTTAACTTATATTTAAGGTATAAAGCGAATGGCTATCGTATCCCCATTTACTTATTAGATTCAACACAACGCCCGACAGGCTCCAGTAATAAGGTTAACATAGGCATTGACCTTACATTTACCGAAGATTCTATGGACTTTCAGGAAGGAAAAACGTAATTTTTATATATAATCGTGTTTAAGAGTTGAATATCTTTTTCATTCGACCCTTTAGGTTTTCCACAACTACAAAATTTCTTTCTGTTTATAATGAAGTTATTTTACAATCAAATTTAATTTGTTCACGCATCAATAACCATAGGTTATGAATATTATAACATTATGGATAAATAATTTACCAACTGAGTAAAAGTATTGCGTATCACTATTCTACCCCGATACTCGGCTAAGCTATTTCTCACGTCCTTGATTCAACCACACGACTTATTTTTATAACCTTTTTGAATATTAACTTCGACATATTACTGTTTCAGATATAGGCTTGTACTATTCCTAATTTGCAATACGTTGTTATTTTATACAAACGTTGAATGAAATACCAACAGGTAACTTACGCTGTTTTAAATTATGTATTGCTTTTATGATAAGTGGGTAATGCCATATTCGGGAATAAGAGTTTACGCTGGTATAAAAAGAACTGGAAGAAAGCGCCACTTCTTTTTACGTCATTTTTCGGAAACTCAAGAAGTATTAAACTATTACTACGCGACTTGCCTCCGTCTTTCTTGAAAATACTAATAAAGCGTTTATCATAAAGTCACTTGTCTTTATTAATAAAAAGTTTCCTGACGCCTATAAAGAATATGCGTTTTTATTCGACAAACCCCCCCAAAATAAGCTACCCCCCACCCGCTCTTAAATCGATTACTAACTTATACTTTCAAACGGTAACATAGGCTAGCATTTAGAAGTCCTATAGGGCCCGTTATATGGTATATTATACGAGGAACTTTTTATGTTAAAGAAAACGTTGACCTAGTTTTTCCATTAAGGTTATATTTGAGCATGTAGCCCCCTAATGGATGGCCCTGCACTTTCCGTTCAAAAGCCCAGGTGTAACCTATGGTTTTGTATCAATTACATTTAACTTAATTATTAAGGAAAACTGTTATCCTTCTCCTCTTATTGAAAACCGCTATTAAATATCATTGTCGCCAAATTATTTCCCAAATTTTATATTAAAGCCATTTTTATAAACTTCGTATTGAAGAAAAGAATAAGTGGGAAACGAAGTTTCACATACATTTTAAACTTTTCAAATATCTAATTATTACCTTAAGCTTTTTTGACTTACTGGCAATATTTCATCAATATATCGATGATGTCTTACACAACTTGGTTAACATTGTTTATGTCATATATTTCAACAATATTGGAACATATTCTTTGAGGATTTTGAGCGAGTCTAACGATAAGATTAAATATATATTTCACTCTTTACTTGCTACCAACCTCATATTCGATATATTTAAATGAAATACGTCGGACTCCTCATTCAAATTTAAGTTGGCGTACGTTAAAACTTCAAAATTTACGCGTTATTAAAAATGAGCGACTTTTACGTTTGTGTTAGGAATAAAGGGTTTCTTTGGGTTTACCAACCTTTCCGGACAGTCATTTCACGACTATTTTATATTTATATATATAATTGACTAGAAAAGGCAACCCTACCAGTCAAGGGCCCGAGGAGAAAGCTTTTTTCGGATAGAATAAGTTTAACTTCCTTTCTGAGCCTGTTTTCGCTTAATAAGATTCCCACCGCGATATCTTTTAGAAAGCCAATTGTTTTGGTTGAGCTTTAAGGGGTTATCTTCTTTAACGAGACAATAACAGTAACCTACATCTAATTATATAGTGCTTTAGCTGTTTTGAACCTACCGAATTTAATCACGAAATTTACGACCAAAAATTACTAAGGATTATAAGTTACCTGAAAGCGTAAAACACGATGCTCCGAGACGCGGTTAGCCAGTTCAATTTTTTTTAGATCACAAAAACTTCAAGTATTTTACAACTATACGACAACTTTTCAAACGAAAAGTTATTTTATTTGACCGCGTTTTTTAATTGCATTTTCAATCGGTTTACGATGAAAGAACCGATTCATTGAGACCTAATATATTATTTTAACGAAACAATGATGATTTTGAGTTTTTTTTTATTCATAACTTTTAATCCGAGAACTCTAGCTTTTACGCCCTGAATAAACTACGACCAAGTAGCTTCCGCGCGAATTTATCTTCCAGTTAAAAGTAACCGGCGAATTCATTCCGACTCTTTACGAGCTTTTTACTAATAATAATCGTTGAAATAACTAGATTGCCGTTATTATCTAAAATACTGTTTGCCCTTTCCTAGTTCATGAAATATATGTAAATGACCTGAATTTCTCTGTCGATATCCGTATTAACTATAACCAAACCTCTATGTTTTTTTATTTCAGAATATTTAGTGACCGATAACAGTATTTTGCGGGTTTTTAACCATATTTGACTATCAATTTACAAATCGCTTATTACCCTTAAAACTAAGTTACTTAGGATTTACGTTGAATAGTTTATTCAGGCCATGAATATTTTATTTTCAATCTTTTTAAAACATATATTTAGCACGATTCTAACTTATAATCCAATGAATTTTCTGTAATTACGATATTTATTAACGTATAATCTATTGATTAAATCGAAGAAAGGAGCTTTTTAAACCCCAACTAGTTCCTATGCGACTATGGAGTGAACTTTCAATCGATTTAATAGTCTACATGTTTTTGGAACATATCCGAAACCTATGATTTCCTAGTTATTGCGAATCAATTTCAAAAAGTTATTACCTTCGAAGAAATAATTATTATGGATATTGAAGTTTACGTAAAACGATTTTTAAGCTTCTATCAGTGGTTTTAAGGTTTCGTTTTGGTGATTATTAATAATTGCGATTTAAATTGAACAGGTGGGTTTCAAAAACGCTTTTGCAATTTAACGGGGATATTGTAGCATCTAAATACCGTATTTCACCCCAAAACTGATTCAGGTATCAAATGAGTCAAGTGAAAAATCCCAATATATTAATATTTCATCTTCTTTTATATTTAACCCAATTGAAACCATTCATTACTCGGATAACAATTAACTTTAAATACAAAAACTATAATTAATATTGTTTTGAAATTTTCTTTCATAACCAACAGTTTTCACGTCCACCTTATATATCACATAAAAATATTACTTATACTAATGAAGAAGTTTTATACAAAAGCTAAAAGATTCATTCAACATATCCGTAATGTTACAAACTAGTAAAAGCTGTAATGATGGTTAAACCATAAAATATTAAAGAATTTATTTATAAATAATATTCCCCTTCAACTCAATCGCGAGTCAGTAATAACGTATAATTTTTCTCAAAATCCACCAGCCAGACAAGTCTTCAAAAAAGCTAAATTAACCTTATAAAAATTTCTTATTGAACATATTATCTACTTTTATGTTATATAACTTGACTTCAGTCATGTGAAATATCCCCAGTGCTATATAAACCAATTTATTCTAATTAATTTGAACCAACTTCCGAATAAACAAGCGTATGATTTTCAACTATTAGCTATCAATATTATAGGTAATAATGGCGAAAAGGAACCAGATTACTACATCAAAAGTATTTTACAAATCCGAAAAAACCTTAAGTAAGTTGTCCCCGACTTAGCGATACCTTCAAATGATAGGTATTAATTAAATGGGTGGGTTGCGAATATTTAAGTTAAAAACCGTTTTCTAGGTTTTTGAATAGTTTAGTTTTCAACGTTTTGAAATTACGTTACGGGTTCGCTAAATACTATAACAGTTTCCGCCTTTTTCGTAGACGTACCTAGATTTTATTTTTTTCGTTACAAAACATTGTAGATGACGATTTTTTACGGTTACCGAATATAAACTTAAATTGTATTAATATTAGAATGCAAACCATTTCAACATGTTATTATACTTACTGTCGGAAAACCCCGAATTTCATCCTTTGAAAACTAACATTTTCTTACCTATGTCAACTAGATCACTCAATTTTCCCTCGATACGGCCCTAACTATTATTAATACGCTTGGAGACCTTAACCAACTACTTACTCACCTTCAACTGTACTTCCTTCTAGTTTATCTACCACGATACCCACGTTCACTTTAAATATAGTTTAATTACGTAGAAAACATAGTCATCGTTAAAGATCTGTACTGCTTCAAAACCGCCGTAACGACCAGGAGTGGCAAATACTAAGCCGGCGCCCCCACGAGTGTCAACCTTCCTCCATGTTACCCAATAAACTCTTATTGCCTTTTTAGCGACGACAACTCGAGTTAAAATGCTATCTATCTGCTCGTTAATAGTTTTTTACCCTTAAAAAGGGTTTAATTCAACCTCGATTTCCTGGCAAAACTTTCTGAGGTCGTAAATTATCCTATAAATGCATTCAAAATATATCTGTTTATAGGTCCCATCCTGATACATATTCATCGCGCGAAGGACAAAGAACTATATACTCTTTAGTAAGAACCAAACAGATTTAAAGCAAACATACTAAAGTCTTTGATCGCTTTATCCACCTCAACAACAAGTTGAGGGTTTATCTTGATAACTTACAAAAACCAAAAAAAACTAAAAAAAAACTTACTTTAATAAAAAGGAACAGGGTGCAAAGTCACTACTAGTATAAACAGTGGCGGCACTAGTCGTATAGGAAGGGGATAGTAAAAAGAAAGGTTTCATATTAATAAAGGAGGGGCCTACGAAACTATTTATAAGGAAGGCGGCAGAGAAATGCTCGTTCCGGTGCCTTTCATACGGTATTAAACCGTTCAATAGCTAAAACCATCTATATGATGTTACGGCGTTCCAAGCCGCACCGAAGCAATTATTTCGCACTTACTATACCTCTCAATTCGCCAATACCTTCTACTACCTTCTATATCATACCGTAAGGGGCAGGGAGGGGGGTGGGGGGAAGCCGGGAGATAATGTTACAGACTGATACCTGGACTAATAGTTACCAGGAATCTAACTCTAGTAATTGCCATCCATACTCCTACGGTGCCTTCAAGCCGCATAGAGGCCGCACGAGAACATACCCTCACTTGTTACGTAATCGGATCACTTCTTTTCCATCACTCCATAGCAGCTTCTTAATAGTAGTTCCTTCTTTCCTCATCATCGAGGATTATAGACAGTATCTATCTATCTTAAAAGACGGCTTCGGCTTAGTTCTTTGACATAGCTTACTCGAAGTGTTTTTTAAATTGCTATTCGTAGTTCTATGATTTTTTCCCCTGCTTCATCGTTGAAAATATGGTTTTCATTTGATAGCTGGTTTTTGGAAATGCCTCCACGATTGAATGGGGGTGGAGTAACTTTTTCATATCGTATTAGACCTTAAAACAAGCGATTGTACCAATCGCTCTAATCATGAAACTATAAATTATTTACTTTTCTTGGTTATTTACATCTAATTCAATATAAATCGTTCACTACCTTGCTTTTAATTAGCTTTCCATATTAAAAATACAAATAAAATATGTATTAACTTATTTTTCATAATACTTAACCATAACTCCAATCTCATACAACTTTAATACCATTTAAATTTTCTGATTAAATAACCTCGTGCGAAAGCTAAAAACTTAGTTTTAAAAATTCGTAATAATACGGAATTTGTACAATGCTTGACAGCTGCTACGAAATAACATATGCACAAAGCCCTTAATACACACCGCATTTTATTAAGACAATTCAAGGTTAAAATTAATATTCAGTTTTTTCCTTTATCACAACATTATAAACTAAACCAGGTTTTTAATAACCTGAGTTGAATTTACGAAAAATACCGTATTACTCGAATTGTTAATTCCTTTATTATTTAACTTCACGTTCTAGGTAAAAAAATGACCCGCTGTCAAGTTAATTAGTTCGTTTTTACTATTATTGACTCACTCCCAAACTAATCAATTCATAATTAACTATCACCCGCCATTGACGTTGTTAATTAAAACAACGTAACCAAACCTAATCATCATCTCCAAAATATTTTATGACCCAAAAATAAGTCTTAAATCTGTAGCCATTCAATAAAAAGCGCCTCAATACTATCAGTATTATTAAATAAATAGATTACGTCCGCTTAACTTGGAAGCCGTTTTCGAATTTTTTTAATATTTCGGGCGTCTATATTTTTGGATATAGTTAGGTCTCCGGAGAAAATCATAATCAATTATCTCACTTGTCCCATAAACGAGTACAACATAACCTATCACCGGTTCCAAAACTAATTTCACGAAATTCTTCTATTGATGCCAAACATAACGCACGAAATGCTTTTTCCCTTACGGTTATTACTACCGAAAAATTACTTAACCATCTTCTAGTCCTCGCTAATCCTATAGTTGAAATCTAGATTCAAGCCCTTTTGTACCAGCAACTTTTCTTACATAAATATCAAATTTCCCAACATTTTGCTAATACTTTTAACGACCTGAAAATATTTTTCACTCATTTATTCAAGCTCCTTATTGATTAGTTAGCTGCTATATGTACGTTTTACATCAAAGTACTTCATTTTCCTTACTCTCGTTATTATTGTTAAAAAAAAAAAAGCTGGATAATATAAAACCTGTTAAATCGAACGAGCGTCGATGAAACGGAATCACTACTATGTATATCAATCTAACTTTATGTAACGCGCTGAACTCTTATAGATTGTTTTGCGACGACCTCTTAAACCTATATACTATTCATCTATTTGTTAATAATAATTGAGAAACTTCTAAATTAGATCGCTTCATCCAATTCTGCACGTTGAACGTAAATCCAACCTTCAACCCTAACTCGACAGCCTCGTTTACAACCAAATCGAAATTCAAAGGGGTATAAGTATCACCTAAACTGCGGCCTATCACACCAATGTCACAAAGTTAATATTACACACCGGTGTTGAAAATCTACTTAATGAATGAATGACAACTACGACAAAACGTACGATTAACCCTCAATTTCCGCATAACCCTTTGAAGATTATATACTATATAATGTATACTATATAATAAACACATTCGAAATATATCTATTTACTCATACTGATAAGTTTTGCTTTACCACGCCAAATATAAAGGAAAAACCTACCTATTAATGAAAATTGAATAATTTCGAAATAAAAACGACTTATTTCGGAAACCACGTTATAGACGATTGTAACCCAATTTTCCTTCAGCTTTCCGGTGAAATAATTAAAAAAAAAATAAGTTACTTGAGTTCAATTGAAGAATGATGGTTGAAGGGAAGACTAAATATAATATCAGCGTGTAATGACGGGTTTAAAATGAGTGTTAAATGAAAAGTTTCCGTTTTCAACTTTATGGAATAAATTATTCATAAAGATGAAGGAAATTACTAACAGAATTAACGGCGACAACTCCCATGATATTCAATATCACTACATAGTACGAGGGAACCTTCTACGCTATATTAAAACATTTTATGCCATTCATAAGCCGGTAGCCCGTTGTTAAAAAGCATGCAACTCCTTTCCTAAAATTTCAAGATATTACACAGCCGATTATTACATCTTATAGCTTTCTATGGAAAAAAATTCGGTGAGGAAAGGGTAATGTTGCAGGTTAATTTGTGAGATAATAGCTGCCAAGAATCTAACTCTAACGATTACCATACCATCGCGTCGATCTTAAACAGCTCCTAGGCATGCCCACACAACGTAATCAACCACGTAATCGAGTTATTTCTTATCGTTAGCTTCATAACAGCTTTTTATCAGGGGTTCCTCTTCCTTATTCTTCAAGGATCATAGACTGAATCTGACTACCTTGAGCTACTGATTTAGCCTAATCCATTCACAAACCGTCACCAGCTAAAAATTCATTTATAAGTGGTACATGGGTATTATATGGCGTATTCTAACTAGTTGACGCTTATAATAACTGTCTATATCTAATAATAACAGCCCGGATTTACAAACAACACATAGATTCTTTTCTATATACCTTCATCATTATGTATTAATACAATATCAACTTATTAGGTATTTAATTTAAAACATTCATAGTTTTTTCTCCTTGCGTCTTGTCATTATTATCGTTGTCCAATGTATTGTGGCTCATTCGATAGTATTTTATAAGTTGAGCATTTGGTTTGAAGAAACTCTTCATTTTAATGTAGATTCTACAAAATATACGAATTTTGTAGACAGAGCTAGAGGTTCAGATAACAAAAGGCCCTAGACAAGAATGCAGATGAGAAACCTTGAAAATTAACGCATCCAAACGTAGTATATCTTCATTTGACTCCATATCAGAACAAAAACAAAATATGTTTAATATACAACAAATATAGTTATTTCTTGAAACGCTACTCTATAAACTAATGTTGAAAAGATAATATATTACGCACAATACTCCAATACTATAATATATTATTGTATTATACTTGTTTTAGATCTTGAATATGTGATTGTACATAATAAAAACAAGATAATATTTAAGATCAACAACTAGTATGGAAATACTGTTGTTGGCTTTAAAATATCGCAAGAACTAGTTAATCACAATTTCATGTATCACACAACTAATAAAAATCCGTATCATTGCCACGTAAACCCTGAACCTTTGTATCTAATTACCTTTCGCCACTGCCCCGCAAGTAAGTTTTATGAAAGATGAAACAGGATATAAAGGCAATGAAATACTTGAAGGAAGAACATTTAAAGTATATTAAGCTATGAATGAATTATAATATAACCACGAAAATTATTCATGTCATTCAAGATCAAGAAGATCTGGATTTGACTTATAATGGTACACTATAAATCAATATACCTACTACATTTATAGTTAAAAGACCTATATTCACATATTTCCTAAAGTTATATCCACTCCTTCTTATTTATTGAACGGATGTAAAAATGCAATGTCAAGATTAATATTAAATTTAACTCGTTGCATTAAAATAATAACTATACGTTCTAAAATGGTTTGAAATGGGAATAATTATCATTTGACCCTTAAAAGCTAGCAGCAACTATTATAAACTTGGCGAAGTCGGAAATGTATTGATTACATCAAGTATTTTATTACTTAACCGTTAATAAATGGTAAAAATTCTTGAAGATAACTTAATATGTATACGTATATACTTTCACGTTGTAAACGAAAAACAAAACTCTGTTACTACTGCTACATATTTACTCAAGCACGGCATAAATTGAAATTTACTTGAAAAACGTTTCAAATATCGGTTTCAAGGTTTTTGTTTACTTTTTTACCTGAACAATGAATATAGACTCCATATCGTTAACTTAACTGAAGCATTTAACGAAGAAAAATTTCATAGAACTTTTATAATGAGAAAAATTTCAATATCATAATATACACAATAAATGAACACGAACTGAAAATCTTTGAATTTAATACTCGACGACATCAATACCAACTTAAATAACAAAAAGTTTCAAGATGACTCCAAAAACAATTAGACCAAATGTAAACAAGTACCTATGAAAACTTATTCAAGTATTTAAAAGATTGAAAGGGAATATTCTATATGAAACTGTGTTTACTCAATTGATACGTTAATTATCAGCTACTTCACGGCACTAATATCAAAGCTTTAAATTAAAGAAGGGGATTAAATAATATTGTTAGCTCCACTAACATAATAAAAATACTATTATTCTTTTTTACTTATTTACATATGAATAATAAACCACTATCATTACAAATTTTTTTTTTTAAAAAAAACCCGGTATATAACTGAATACGAATGGATATGCAGAAAAAATGAGCTAAACAAGAAGTCAATAACTATGTAAATCCTAAGAACATATCGTAGATAAAGAATGTGCTATCTTTACCATTAGAAATTTAATTTTTAGTCGAATATGATTTGGGAAAATAAAATAGTACCGTTTATATTTGATCTATCATAAACTCAAACACTGCAATCAAAGTCGCTAACGGTTATGTCAATTTCCGCATGATATAATTGAATATTAACCAAAGGCCTCAAACTGTCAATATCCTCCAATGAAAACCTACTTCTGCACAACATACCTACGCTGTTTTTTAACAAGACGTTGAAGTAGCGACGTCGCAAAAAATCTCCTAAAAAGGTTACATAATATAGATCAAGTGTGCAGAAACTTAGCCAAGGCTGACACTCAAAGTGGTTGGATATTGTATATAGTTTTCAATAAAAAGAGAAAATAAGTCTCGGCTATTGAGCTGCTATAAAATTAGTAATAAGGCATAACAGGTTCATTCAATTGGCTATTTGATATAAACGTGCTCGGGAAGAAAGTGGGTGGATCGTAGGAATATAGTAATAGTCATGGCTAAATCCCTGGCAACTACTAGCTTCAGAAACAGCCTATAACATTACCTCTAGATCGGCAAAGTTCTTTCCGTAAAAGACGAAATGTTTGAACGTATTGTAAAGATTCAGGGTCTGTCAAATGATTTAATATATTATAAAAGGTCGGTGTTACTACCATTGAATCCCAACGTGTTGTAAATACTCTATGCTAGTCAGCATCCTGGTAACACGCGGCGTAAAATGACTTAGCGCGATGTAAAAGGAGCCGAAGTTCTTATCGTCTAACGAGGAATATACAGGCGCAGCATAGCAAGTGACAGCTCTACTGCCTTGGGTAATAACGTTAATATATCCCCAACTTTATAAACAAAATCTCTCCCCCCTTAATAACAATATTCATAAACTTCCTAATCCTTTCAACAACGACTACTTTTACTAAAGAAACCCATAAATCATCTCCACTTTTATGTACTTATCAACAATATTCCTTTGCTTTCCCGTTATTTTAAATATTGACATGAACTACAGAACAGTTGCTGCAATTCGTAAAGCCATTCTCGATATAAATATACACTTTAAAGTAATTTGACCCCAGTCAACAAAGACTTGATTGCACTATATAAATATAATTAAAGCTCATTCGATCAGTACTCGTAAATAAATATACTTTAAATAGGTTTATTATATGATGAATAACCCGCGTATGATATAGTTTAATATTACAGTTGAAGCTATTAAATCCTTTATCATAGTGGATAACCTATTAATGAATGGTGTACGTACCGACATTCGATATGAATTTCATGTAATTAATATAACCGGGGGTAGTTCTAGTTATATATATTACTTATTAAACTTAATCTCTACGCATGAACGAGTTCAATAATGAATTATCTAAAAGGTATTTGCATTTGATGTTTACAACAGCAATAAAGGATTCAGTTTTCTAATTATTTATTAGTTATTAATAAAATTATAAATAACGTATAAACTTAAGTGATTAACATTAAAAATGTGATAAGATTTTCTGATGTTACGAAACTTAAAATCGATATAAGTAGTAAAAGTCTCGTGACTCCGTCCACGACTTTCTTTTTGAAGGGTCGGCATAACATTCTATTACTAAACGAAAATTGTGAAACGCACTAAAATGAAGCGTTTTTAAATAAAAAGTACATGTAACTAGTCATTAACGGTAAGAAAAAACATTTAAAAGAACACAAAAAGCAAATGAAATTTCTTAGAAATATCGATAGAACTTGGGTAAATTGGCAGAAATATTTAAAAATCACCCGTTAATAGATGTATGATTATTAAGACTCAAAGGAATATCAATCAATAAGAAATGATAATAAATAGATTTTTAATCATGTTAATTATAAATTCATACAATATATGTTTATTATATTGGTTATCGGTAAATGAATAACGTGAAAATATTTTGATAAGTGAATTATCATTAGATTAAGTTCTTCAACGAGCCGGGAAATAGTTGGAATTCATTTCAAGTAACCCATCAATTTGATTAGTATTTACTGTTTCAGAGGGTTTTTTGCTTTAATAACGACCCGTTTGAGGATTAATCTGGTTTTTTAAAATAATTTTAACGTAATATTAGTACTTGGTTGCCGTATGTTCGCCGACAAAGTCAATAATTATCAATGAATAATTATGGATCAATCAATTGGAAAATAGATAGGTAATCATTTAAACGACTTCATTGATCTAAAAACGACAATATTGCACATTAAAAATATGAAATACTAGAATATGAAAGTGAATAACGTACGTTACTTAATATTTATCGTGAATTTAACCAATATGTATAAAAAATTGGTTCATTTTGAAGTTTTCGTCGAAATATTACATGATAAATACGACTTTGAATTATTCCCATGAAAAACTACATCTATCAACAGTTTTCCATAGGTTATTACGTAATATCCATCAAGACTTACGCGAATTCTTTTATGTTCTAAATACGCTTAGTCTAGTTCTTAACTATTGCATACAGCTTTGTAACCGGAATACCTAATCATTGAATTAGTTCAAATGGGTCATCGTAATAATTACGGGTTATAAAAATGAATCGATGTCGATAATCGTAATATTTTCGTGATTTCATGCTAATTGGTAACTAGGAAGTCAACAACTTCATTCTAGTTAGGTATAAATAACAAAGAAACGTAAGTATATGAATATTTCTTAATTGTCCCGTGTGGCAGAGTTACTTTGTTTGAGGTAAAGCGCAATGTTTCAATACCTTTACAACCACATTAAATAGAAAAGACGCCTTTAAAAATCTATTATCCAATTTAAATCACAGTTGCAAACAATTAAACTAAAAACCCTAAGAAACCGCCTGTAACAATTGAGAAACTGCTTTATATAGGGTTTAACATTCATAATCTTTGTAACATCTAGCGCAACGAATTTTCTTAAACGATTGAGTTAGGATAGTAACTGTGAAGATTGGTAATGTATATTGAAGTAGATAGTAAGATAGAAGAGAGAAGAAACTTCCGGAGAGTGTTAGCCTCAGGTGAGAGTTTATAAGCTTTCACCCGGGCAGTTGCAATCTACAATACACTCAGCTAATCTCCCTTTTAGGCAGTGGCACTTTGAATTGTACTTTGATAATGCCTCTTCTAAACAGTGGCACGTGATTATACATTTTGTAAGAATGTTCCTTACAGAATTGCACGTTACTGTATACTTTATAAAGGTGCAATCTATATCGTGGAAGCTTACTAAATATGAAGATATATCGTAATATCCATATAGGCAATCTCTTTATTTTCTAGCGCGGTTTTTATCCTTGATACAGTAGTGACAGTTTGAAGTGGTGCGGTTCCTTTTCCATGTTTGGGTAATGACAGTGTAACCTAAATTCCAAAAAAGTAGTTGTGACAGTAATAGTGGTTTTTATACAAAATTTAAAGATGTTTGAATTAGCAGTCTTAACTGCTATAGTAATTATACTAAGGTCCTAGTTAATTTAGTTTATTCGAAAGAGGCGTAATTGTTTATAGAGGTATAATTATCCATTTCTATCAGCGTGTAATTATCAAGGTGTAGGTTTGGTAAGGTAATAATCGGGGTTACATGTTTTATGTTTAGTATAAAAAGGATATATCTTTATCGGTTTAAGTAAAATCCTTTCTTTTTCTTTTTTCAACGACGTGTATCCCTTTATATTGTAAGTTTCAAACAAAATAATCAGCGTATATATGCCTAACCTATTATGTCAATTCATTATTGATACCGTTCCTATAGGTAACTCACCTGACGAAAGTTATATTCTAAACGGTTCTGAAAATCGATGCCGCGTAAGAATAAGATCGTAAGGTTCCGTTTAGCGCGTCTGCATAAGAAAAAATTAGCGGCTGCTATCGCCGCCCGCCGCGCCGCCACTAACCCTACCGCTTGCCCTGAAATTTTAGGTTGTATATTATTGATTCTTGCTTTCATTTTCGCCGCCTCCCCACTTTCTACCACAGATAACACCTTTACCCCTTCTTTCACATTTCCCACCATCCTTTTTTCCCTCTACCATATAGGGGGAGGAGAGGGAGGCTTTTAAGGATATTAATCTTACCCTTTTGGTACGGGTGAAGAGCTCCTTACTTGTGATAACTACCTTCCTTTATTGTTTAAATCGTAACCTAATGAAGTTGTAAAGCGGTTCGTATTACTAATTTATCCATTAATATTTGTTATTTCAATGATTTTGTCAACGAGTTGAAAGCGGCCGACCTGACACGTTACTTTGAGTTAAGTCTTGCTAGGGTACATCGCAAAACCTTTTTGGCACGTAAAACGTTGAAGCGGCCTACCCGGATCCGAGGCCTCGGGCCGCTAATAGACACGCTTTATATGCCGTGTGTTGCGTCCATGGCTGCGCGTATGTTTATTAGAGATTGCTACTAAAGCGGGGGTAGGTTGGCACGTTATTACCTCTACAAGTAAATTAGCAACAGATGCGCCCCCGTTCCAGTAATTTTAAGGCTGAAAGTTGAGGCATTATTAATCGTTCGCCGTTTTTAAGATAAATCTACTTTGAATAGACGTGAATAATAGTTTCCTACAATACTAATAAAATACTTAGAACGTTTTTAAAAATAATTACTTTTGTAAGTAATCGAAATAAGCAGATATTAATATGTAGTTGACGTTAACCGGTAAATTGAAAAAACGGTAACTGCCAGTTCTACATAGAAGTAATACCTAAATATATACTATGTAGGTGAATTTGACAATATTATTGTGCGTTGCCGTAAAGAGGATAGAAACCCCCCGACTTCTTCTAAGTTTATACAACTTAAGGCGCGGGGCCCCTTTTTCGGTGGTATCGGTGGCGGCGTCGATGACGGCGATGGTGGTAACAATAGTAGTAATGGCGAGGGCGGTGAGGAGGAGTATAACTAGGACTTGGCGACGCCCTCTCCCTCCCCCTTTAGCAGTGATTAAGTGCCTGTTTTCATGTTTCGGCTGGTTTATCCAGTCCTAATACAGTTTACTATATAGTAATACATTTTCCCCGAAAAGTCTCAATACAAGTTATATATGCAAAGGTAAGAAATGAAAAATGCGCTTAGTAGAGTCTTATATAGTGAAACGAAAGCAATAATATGTTAAAAGCGATGAAAATAGTGGTTCTTAACAGTAAGAAAATGCCAATATCCATACAAATGGCCAATCCGAACAAAAATAAAATTTCAAAAACGGTACAAAGAGGTAAAAAAAGCGAAACGATAAGTATAGGGTGTAAAATGCCTAGATGAATCGAGGTTATTTTTTCTGGCAACGTCAATAAAAAGAGAATTTATTTATATCAGAGTTTCCAATAACTTATTCGGGATGCCCTTAGTTATTACTTCCTCCGGATTTTACTTTTCGTAGATATATTCCATCTCTTTCATTTAGCGGGACTCGAACGATTCGCGTCAGGCTTTAATATTGATTATAAGGTGTTTTTTCGTTCGTATTGCTAAGCTTGACAAGGTATTCGTAATGGGGACAACATCAGTATAAGCTTCTAAAGGAAAGGGTTTTAGACTAATATTAGAAATAACTGTCCGAGTCGTTATCGCTATAGTGATTCAGATGTCGAATTCTTTAACCATATCGTAGATTCCCGAGGACAAACCTCTCCGTGTAACCTGTTTACACTTATTGAAATTGTAATAAATAATATTTTCACGGAACGTAAATATATTTCGAACCGGTATTTCGTGGTTCAAAACCAAAAAACATCTTATTTGCGAACTACAGTCGATATTATTGGCGATGAATCCGTCATTAAAAACAAAAAGCTTTTCAATAAGTATATCGACTGGTATAAATCGCAGGCTGTGCTTCGAATTATTTATTTGCCACGCAAAGCATTGGTTAAGCACCTTGCATTCATAATACGAAGGGTCGGTTTGGCATTATGCAGCGACGTAAAAGTTAAAAGCCGCCTTTCTATATATTTTTGATACGACTTAGGCTTTACGTGCCCGTTAATATCTGTATTTGTTAGTTCGTTTTTTTCCCTTTAGATTAACAAGTGTAATTTTGTTTAGTTACCCCTTCAAACGTTGTTTAGATTTTTCTTTTTCAATGTGATTATTATGTTGTTCAAGTTCATTACCAGGTATTTTGATTGGTAAACTTTAGGTTTAGATTCTAGGTCAACCCTTACAAGTTTCCTACTCTTCAAAGTACAAGAAGAGGTATTACATAACAATAATATATCGTCTGTTTGTATATAATTAAGTGTAAACTCCTTGAAACATAGTGTTAAAACTGAAATGAAAAAGTCTAAGGTCGAATAGGCCACTTCAAGACTCTCTTTATGATAGTTTAAATAGAAATTATACTTATATAACGTAGCTTTAGCCAACCCATATAGAGGTTTTAAAGTACGTAGAATTTCTTTTAGTAAGTAATGCTTTCGGAGTTTTACAGGTATATAGGCGTAGATACGGAATTTCAGCCGCTTTTATGACTGTATATAAGCCTATATAATATTAAGAAACTAGACAAAAAAGTTATAGGGTATAAGTAGAGAGGCGGATCGTGTTAAAATTAAGTGGTGGTTTGCATTTTGTAAAGTGTGCGATTAGGTTATAATTTCTTTTTTTACCGTTGTTATCGTACCCTTTAACTACAAAGTGACTCTTTTTATACTGCTTGCCGGCCTTATCTTTTACCTTGTAAATCCAGCGTATGGGAAAAATTCTTTAGGCGTTGTAAATAGTTTAATAAAAAAACTTGAATTCAAAAACGGCTTATTTAATGAAAGTAGATATTTACGTTTCGATAAACTATTTAAATAATGTTACTAGTGCGGTAATAATATCTTTCAAGCGAAGTTTTAATCTTAACTTACGGTGTGCCGTTTTCTTTCACGTAATGAATATTTGTAACAACGTATTCAAAACGTATTTTGTGCTTAAAGCTTAGTAGGCGCCCTCGGAGGAATGTTATTGGTTTTATTGGTATAGTCGATCTGGTTCCGGCAGGTGGTGGAGGTTTTAAAGTGCTATCCGGGGGGTGTATAGGTTTTTGGGGTGGTTTGGATTCGTTGTCGTAAAAGTGTTTTTTTAATATTACTTTTTAAATTGCACTTCTAGACAGTTGTTATCCACTGATTCCCTTTGTATTTACGTATTATCGTCTAAAGTAATAAATTCGTGTTATTCGTTAGGTTTATAAGCATATTACAACCGCTAAACTCGTGAATTTTTCATCTGTCAGTTTATCCGTCGTTTGTTTTTCCAACCAAAACTTGAAATTATAAGGCAAGTTTCAAACACAAGTTTTACAAGCGTTAACTTTTGTGACTCATGCTTTAAAAATAATATTTACAGCCCGCAGGAAACTTAATACTATTATAGCTTTCGATATAGAATTTTTTGTTTATATTGTAGCTGGTAACGGTACTAAATCTGTGTGGACTCTAGGGTAATTACCGAAAACAAAGTGTTAAAAAAAGTTTAATCGGGCCGAAAGTATTGTTTACGGCGTTAATTGCTATTTATAAAATGGATTCCTTACAATTAGTACCTTCTAGTTTTATCAATAGTACTATATATACTCTTTCAAGTGGTCTATAGCACGAGTTACATTTTCTAATACCTTATAGTACTTTTAACGGCATTTTCTTACACTTCATACCAGTGATTTAAACTTTAGTATACCATTTAGTTGTGTGAAAGCTTATGACGATAGTGTAAGTAATCCAGTTTGATGGTGTCAAGTTGACTTTAACCAGTAAACGACTAAAGTATTCTAGTGATTTGCAATGGAAGCGTTTCGCGTAAATTTCGCTGCCTGTAATAATTTTGTTAGATCCACGGCGTATAGTATTGCGTACTTGTTAAGGTATATTATATTCACAATCACCTTGTATTTTATATATATGTCGTTTTAAAGGCGTAACTTCAACCGCCGTAAGGCTATCAAATACAACTTGTACTCGTAATAAAACATTCTGATGGCTGCGAACGTTACTTTTCGTATATTAATATACTTGGTATCGTATAATATCCGTAAATAGAGCTTCGCGACTACGTATTCAAATCGACAGTATAATATTCATAGTTTTGGTTACTTTACGAAAACTAATTTCATTATACGCCTTTCAAAGGAAAACTAGAAGTATTTAAATTTGAAACGAAGCGGTATGAATACTTTATTTGAAGCGCTAATAAGTTCGTTAGTCGTATTACGAACCTTGATTCCAAACCTATTTATATTATCTAACAATAGTAAAACATGCGTTTTAAAGTTTTTCACGTATAACTTGACTAGTTCTAATCGCGTATTTATAACGAATTTGTTAATTCACGATTATTTGCCTTTGTCGAATAAAACTTCCCGGTGTTTTTTTCATTCAGTCGAGCTGGAAATGTAGAAATTTCGTCGCGAACGCGTCGAATTGCCGCTTTCCAGTGTCGAGATTTTATTTATACCGGTATTTGGTATAATACCTTGAAATCGGCTTCCGTACCTGTTAAAAAAGTAAGTAACGACGTTATATTTGCGTTTAACACTTCGGTTTCGTAATCTAAGCGTACGATATATAGAAGTCATGTTGGTAGGCCTTTATCGTTGACACGTAGTCGATTCGAATCACTGTAGTTGAAGTTTTAAGTGCTACGTTGATACTGCTAATTTAGATGTGTAAGTTCTAAGTTGGGCAAACCGCTAGCCGGTCTGAAAACTAATTTGTATGGCCAAACGTTTTGGTCTATGCCCCACTTTCAAGTGGGCACCTACTGCACTGCACTTGCAGTGCAGTCCCACAAACTACAGCCAATTTTTGTAGCCAGTGCAATCAACTTTACTACAAGTAAGTTGACTTGGCTGTATTGCATTTGAATGTTATTCTAACACTGGCGGCTTTTTGTTTTGTTCCTGGACGCCAGCATGTCTTGCTATCAATTGTTGGCAATCTCTGAAGTCCCTCTGTGATCTATAAACCAATAATAAGCAAGACCCCTGTTAATTCCGATCAATCTGTACTGAAATTAACATCAATTACGGCCCTTCGTCGCCCTTTTACTCCGCCCCTCCGAGGCTTCTATTTCTCAAATCCCATGTATAGATCTTTCGCTGTAAACCTGCGAAAATCAGGTACGTCACTATTTGAATACCTTTTACCAGTAATTTATACTACTGACATTGCTATTTTTGTTATTGCCACCATTGCTCTAGCGGTCCTTTAATTTTCCAAAGCAACCATATTCCTCTAATTCATGTGCCGGGTGGTCTACGTATCCCTTAATTCGTATAGTTAGCGTATTTCTATTTACAAACCTTTTTAGGGCGCTATTAGGGGTAGCCTTAGTTACAGTATCTGTGGGGTTATCCTTACTATTAATTTACTGGAACTTATCGATTTTCCGAGCTTTTTATACCTTCTTTAAAGCTATTTCGTTTATTATTAGAAGATTTTTATTAGTCGTTCCTAGCTTCAATAAGCCGTCGGAAAGGCTTCGGATATCGGTATATACCACTATAAGTATTGGGAGTAATTTTAGGTATTTGTTAATAATCATCAATATACCGTTAGTCACCCTGCTGATATTAAAGCCTATTATTATATCGTAAACCTTGAAGGCTAGTATATTTCGGGTGACGCGTTTGTATTTGATAGATGTGTAGTATACAAGCTTTTCGGTCATCATAAATTGCATTTTGGACTTATTCTTGTTGACGAACATTATTAGAAAACCGATTCCGATGTAAGTTTAATATTGTCGGTAAATAACCTGTTTTTAAACATTATTAGCTTATTTTTCATTAAATTTATAAAAACTATACTAATTCCTTTTTTACATTATTCATTAGTTACTAAATCCGCTCATTGAACTTATCGAAGTTTTCGTCTTGTAGGTTTTACGCCTGTGTTATAATGTAAAGGTCGTACGATAATTTTGGTTAATCTAAAGTGCCGATATAGACTGTATGTTCCCTTCACTCTAAATACCTTTAAAGGTTTTTTTTCTTTCAGTTTTGTCAGTAATATTTAGGTTTGAGGCTTACTAATTTTTACGTAAGTTAATATAAGTGACGGTCGTATTTTCAATATTATAAATACGGAATAACTATTTATTAAAGTTAAGTTATATGACCTCGGTTAACGTTTCGATTATTTTACAGTTTTAAAGGCTTAACCCCTCGATAGCACGCTATATCGTCGCTACTAACCTAATATCATCGGTAAAAAGGGTATCATTTATTTATATAACTACAATACCAAAGATTTTACCTTTTATATTTAATATATACGGGTCAAATATTAAATTTTTTATATCGAATTTGTTTTCGAAGTAAGTTTGGTACGTTAAGAACCAATAAACGCCCATCTTGGTCAATTCATATAATGGCTTGATATAAAGAATTACTGTACTAATTGGAAAATTATCCCTAGATTCTCTTAATAACTTTAACGGTCTAATTCGCTGAAGATCGGTGATAGACTACGTATATGCTTGCGTAATGTCCCAGTCATTCAATGTAAACTAACTTTTTATGCTAATAGTCAAACTAGTAGTAATGGCGACGATAACACATTAGCTAGTTCTTGGGATTATAAACGATTAAATAAGGATTTCCTCTTTACTTTGATCACCATGTCCTTAAGCGATTAGTCGTAACTTTTCGTACAGTTAGTCCGTAGTTTTACCCTTAACATCTTACACTCTCTTCGATTTGAAAGTAGTAACGCTTTGGCCTTTAAATTACATTAATGTAACAAATAGTATAACCACTTGTAACAGGAGGTCGTTAATTTCCATTAAGTCACTTTCTTTGAAAGACTTACCTAATATATTCATAATACCTTTGGCACGTAACTTAAAGATAACTTCTCTATCCAACGTTGTCTTCTAAGATATTTACGCCATTATATACGCCTTACTCGGCTTGTAGTTATTATTTCCGTCTTTTCTTTTAGTGAATATCCTCTTTTTAAGTAGTTGTTTACACCACCGACATTTTATTGGTTTGTTAATAATCGGCTTAATAGGGTTATATTAGCTCATTCGATCGGCTTGGAGGTTATAGGTATTAGGATCTTTATCAAACTTACGGTACCCGAAAGTATTTCCATACGGTTTAACCTATTTAACTCGGAAAGTTGCGGAGCTGTTAATCGTTTTCACAACTACGTTTAAGTTAATAATAATTAAAATATTATACGGCTTATGCTATTTACCTGGATCGCGTTACGAAAGGACTTTACTGTAAAGGGGAAGTAATAGAACGTTTATTATTACAGGTCTTTTTTTGGTGTTAAAGGCATCGCTGATCTAGCGGTGTGCCAATTCCTTCCTTAGCTCTTTTAAGGCTTTACTATATGTCACAACGCGTTTATAGATAGTTTATTAGGGTATCGACTCATCTATTATACGTAAATAGGCTTTAAATACTAGTTAAGTTGGTATAAGTCTGTTAAGGCCAATAATATTATTAAAACACTTTACTGATATTAAAAGCCGTGCTTCTTAACTTGTAAAGCTTCCGATCTTTAGTATAAGGATATCGTAGGTTTTTCATAAGAAGCCGTATGCCTTTTCGACCTTATTAATACCTCATTGAATTTTAACGGAAATATCTTTATATAAATACTTATTAACTTTATATTAACTTAAAACTTTTTCGTAGCAAAAGTTAATATTGATAGCGTAAACCTTCACGTTGAATGGTTTAAGGTACATGTTAATCTATAAAGTACGTAATGCCTTTTATATTTCCTTTATCGCGATGGTTTCGGGGAACTTTGTGCCGTGAAAAGCTGTAACGGAGTTTATGACGTTCAATATCAGCTTATCATCTACACAAAACACATATACGTAAACTTTTAAGTTAAAATATTAGTTTTTTTCAACGTAAATATGAACTTGGAAGGAGATTGGAGTTGTATTTGATTGTAGTAGCCAAGCTGTTCGATTGCTTTTAACGCTAGCAAACCCACATCTTTATAACTAGTTGCCTTCAAGACCTTGGAAAGTCTATTAATTTCAGGGTAATGAAATCCAAAATGTTATTAACGAAGTTTCGCCTCCGTTAGGTTTAATACTATTTCCTTGAATCTTGAAATATAAAACTCAAGATACATTTACTTAAAGCTAAATGAAAACCTTTTACCGGCTTTAACTTGTATTAATTCGTTAATTTAAATATTAACGTTAACGCCAAGGTTTTTTATATTTTTTAAGTAAGGGAAAAAGGCGTTAGGAGATTCAAAAATGCAAAAAAAATAACGCTAATAACAGTTTTGACCGTAGTCGATTCTAGTAAAGATAGTTTTTTTTCTAAGGCTAAAACTAACCTTAACTTTAGTAGTATCCGTGTAATCAAATGCCGTAACAGTATTAGTATCCCTTTACAACGCGATATATTGCAAATATCCTCTTATAAAGTACCCTGAAGCCCCAGTATCTGGTATAATTCTTTAAAAGACTTGTTTCGCGTAGCTGTTTCAAATTGTAAAGAGGTGTGTAAGACTAGAGTCTTTATTGTCATGTCGGCGGTAGGGGTTTTTACATGTAAGGCGGTCTAAAAAGGCGTGATCGGCTAGTTATTGTATTTTTTCTTAGCCAGTGTCAGTGTTATTACCAGTATCATCATATCAGCCGATGGCCTTTGGTCTGTTTTACCCTTATTTTTTTTTACTTTCTCTAAACTATATGAATTGTTCGATGTATTCCTAGTTTGAAGTAAAGGGAAATTTCGTGTAATACATTACCTGTTTTGCTTTATATTCGTCGGTAGTGTGGCGTGTTAACCAGTAGCCTTACTTTCTGTAAATCCAACGTCTCTTTGCGTTTAAGGTGAACTTGCTTAGCCGGTTTGACGACCTTGAGGAATACCCTTTTTTGAAGGTAGGAGTCCAAACTTTCCGTTGACCGTACTAGCTGAGCCTTTCGTACCTTCAATCAATATAGTACTAATAGGGAGAGGCTTTGTCCTCTTTACTGAATTCTGGAGCTTAAAGATACATACTAGTCGAGTCGGAAACTCGAATAGTTACGATCGCCAGCGAGGGACACAATTGGCCAAAAGACCCTTCGCAAGTGGTATCGGGGTATTGAAGGGCGTATTCAAACTCTTTGTGTGCCGTAACTATTTACCGAACCTGTTGTCGTAGGGTGCTTTCGCCAGCTCTTACGTTTCTATTACTTATTAGCAAAATATTAACCTATTAAGTATCTGAGTAACGGGGTCTATTTTACTTCCCGACTTTTTTTTGTAATCCAACATGTATGATTACTTGGTAATGCTCTAGTCGGTGTAGTACTAGGAAAAATTAATGTCGTGTTCGAAATATCCCTTTAGGCAATTATAGGTTGGAGAAAGGAAGAATAATTCGTTAAGTATCAGATTTATTAATCCTCGGCTTAGCCGGTAAGGATACTGGGAAATAACGAGTGAAAACCTGGCAATTTAACCTTTATTTGGCGGCAAATGTTAAAAATAGGGGTAACTTGACATCGAGGAGATTTCATGGCGTACCGCTATACGTTTCCTTTCCTCCCCAAATCTTCACGAACGTAGTAATTGACGTATAGTCCGTATCTAAAATAGAAACTTATAGATAGGGAATGGTAATGTACTAGTCATAGGATTTTTTTTATATCTTTTGGCTAGGGAAAAAACAAAGGTCGTTATTGATTTTAGTGGAACATATAGTAACCTTTCATTGAGTTTGGAGTGAAAAAGCTAATGGTTGTCCCTACAGTATGCTTGCATATGAATCCAGTCCTTCTTTGGTATAGCTATTGAAACTGGACGTATTAAGAGGCTTAGGGGAAATGGGTTTGAGATTTTCCGTTATGGGGAACTTGACGATAATAATTTTAGTGTTAAGGAGTTCGTTGAGTTTCCTATTGAATTAATTTATTTAAGACGCTAACCTTAATACCTCTTGCCAAGTTAGCAGCCCTTTCTTCACGTGCTCAGCCGCCGCTAAGGGCGTCTATCGCGCTATTACGTAGAGGTGTTATATTGACGAGTATGTTAACGTATTCTTCATTGCTAGCATGTAAAGAGGGCTAGCTTATTTAAGGTTAAAGAAGAGGTTCCTCAAAACGTGTATGGGGGTGTTAAGGTTTCTTAACACCTTTTCTTTGGGCTGTAGATTTTGTAGGCATTTTTTAAGTTAGGCTAACTAGAGAAGTGTTTTCGCCAGCCTAGTAACGTTTCCCTTTGACATGTAAGTCCCACGGTATTCGAGTTTAGTCCTTAGTTAAGATTTAATGGTCTTTTGAGTTACCTTCAACATATTGATTATCCAGTTTCCGAAGAATTTACGGACTTTGAAAAATACGTAATTAGGGTTTTCGTCGTTAACATGTTTCAAAATAAAGCAGCCTATAAAGTTAGTTAAGTGTTTTTCGGTTAATTCTTTATTAACATTTTGTCCCCAGAGGTCGTAGTTGTAGTACTTGGTGAAAAATGATCTCAGGGCTTTAACTTTTTCCATAAATTCCTGATTTGGAGTCATCTTGATGGTTTGGCTTGTAAAGAACGTGTAGGATGTGTAGGGAAAGAAACTTAGTGATCTTGGACGTAGGATGCTTGGTGTTTTTAAAGTGAAGTCGCGTGAGAATTTAGTAACTTAACGTTGGGTCGGACGATGTGCCTTTCTTGGCGTAACTTGGTGATTGTTGCTTAGAGTAGCGAACTTAACGATTAAACTAGCGTAAAGGAAGTGAAAAAAGTAAAGTAAGGGAAAAAATCTGATGTAAAGGGTAAGGTCGAAGGTCGTTTGTTATTGGTAGAGAGTAAAGGTCAAATGTTATTTAGTGTAGAGACTTGGTCGTTTTTCTGTAGTAGGAACACCCGCAGTAATACTGACTTAGTCGTTTGCCAATTTGCCGAATTGAGACTTCTGACAATGAATTCCAACATTTTTAAAAAGGATTGATGAAGATTTCTTGGTGTTTTTAGTAGCGATACCGTCGTTACCTTTAAGCTGCCATTAAAACCGACGCAGCCCAGAAGTCTTTTCTACTTACTGCCGTTAAGACCGATGCATTAGTAGAGACCCTTCATAAGAATCTTTCCTTTACCCTAGCTGTAATATAAAGCGTAACAATCGTAAAGTAGTTTTTTTTCTACTTAACCAATCTGTGCTTAATCTAGTAAGCATTGAATAGTGTTGGTAGGCCTTTATCGTTATAATGTAGTCGATTAGATCCAATGTGGTCGTAGTAACTGGTGTTGCGTTAATATTGTTGGTTGAGATGTGTAAGTTCTAAGTTTGGTAGATCGCTAGCCTATCCGCATACTAATTTGAATGGCCAAACGCTTTGGCTTATACCCCACTTTGAAGTGGGCACCTACTGCACTGCACTTGCAATGCAGTCTCACAAACTGCAGCCAATTCTTTCAGTCAGTGCAATCAACTTTACTGCAAGTAAGTTGACTTGGCGGTACCTCATTTGATAGCTATTCCAACAAGTAAGGTATTTTCTAGGCCTGCAAAAATTCGCTGGTTGGTTTTCCTATCTTAGGCTAGGAAGTAAGTTTTTTTTCCCTTCAAGTCTTCATCATAGCAGTATCCTGGAAGGGTTAGGCGTTAAATTTATGTTTTACGCCTTGACATTTGGCTATATACGTTGTGCAATTGGCTTCCGTTTCCTTCATAAGTAGGTAATAGGCTTGAAATTAGCGTTTGGTCCGAATTTTCTCGTGTATTAAATAATGAGTCAATTAATAGCCGACTCTAACGCATATAATACAGCGTTTTTAAAACCGTATAAAGCTTCGTATACTCCTTCGTAGGTATTACTATATACAAGGTAAGTATCATATTTGGTTACAATATCGTCTTTGTTGGTGATTGCTTCGTTTTCAGTTTTCGGGGCTGTTTACTTAGTATTTTTCGTTTCGATAGTTATATTTAGGGCGGTATTTTATTTCGGGTATATTTTTAATCGTCTGTTCAAGATGTGGTGAATTGTTTTGGCGAGGCATGCCTCGGTGATTTAGCCCTCGACTTTGGTTCTTTCAGTTACAAATGCTATTATGAAGCTTGTTTATCAGCGTATCGAGGGTTTTGAAAAAAGTTTTGAAATTTTTAGAAAAAGCCTTTAAGTTGTTTTTTTTCGACTTCAATAACATAAGGTTTAGGCTTAGTTCCTGCGGTATGCCTTTGCAACTATTTAAATAAATAGTTTTTCTCCCTCATATTTTAGCTCAAGGTCCATTTGACAATTTCTTGAACTTTACTAATAAAGGGGTAAGCATTTTCTACATGATTTTATTATCGTTTTTATGCTAAATTTGAATGAATTCCTCCATAATTCCAGTTCAACCCTAATCCTAAAGTTCGTAATTTATTTACGTATCGAATCATATTTTGAAACAGCCATAATACTTTGTAAATATATTCAATTGTCTTAGGTAGTATATATACCACTTTTTGGTTTCTCCAAATAGTATGTCGGGGGACATAATATAGAACTATAAAGGCTTAATATATCGTCTTTTACACGTATTTCTAATTACACGTATCATATTATCTTGAGCGTCGTACAAATCGTTACTATAATTCTCTTTATTATCTTAAAAGTTGACGAAGTTGGTAAGTTTTATTAAAATAGTTTTATTTATAATATAACAGTATAGTCGAAGGTTTCAGTATAGGTTGTGATTATTGGGTATTGATTGATAAGGTTTGTTTTCAAGTTTTGCGCCTCTTATATTGTTTTGGAGCGGGCCGTTTTCCTTATGCGATACTTTTTTGTTACCGTAAAGTGGTTTATTCATTGTATCCCAGGAGTGGTTTTTTCTATATTTTTATTTAAAAGTGTGTTTTATCACGGGTTCACATTCGACACGAGTGGTGGATGATTTTCATGATCTTTCCTCTTCTTCTATCGTGTTTTTAACTTTCTTTTGCTTTTCTCGGCGTGCGTTTCGTCTTACTAGATGCCTTACTCTGTATATTTTCACAGTATTTTCCTATTTTTATCCGTGCTTTTAAAAAGCCGGTTTTAGCGCTTTTCTAATCAATGGTCCTTTATAAACTTCATGACCATTACTCTATTGCCGGTTTATTTCTGCATTTAAGTAAGCTGGTCCGTTGCCAACAATACTTCAATGATACGGCTAATATTCTCTCCGGTCCTATTAATACCTTTGCTTCGGATTTATTTACGCAGTATTTTTAAAATTATATGGTTTACCATACGTTGTATTTCAGGAATCTAATTCGAAAAGTTCTTCCTCAAATTCTTCAATACGTTCCGTCTGTTAATGTCTCAAGTATGATAGTTAAAAAATATTTTTATAATATTGTTGGTATTATTATATATCTTTTTAGTTAGTAAGCGGCTACGCTATGGATTGTACATTTACAGAGTGCATGGTAACGTGCGACTCTGAAAGATACATTCTTGCAACGTGCATGATAGCGTGCTAATGTCTATAAATGGAATTTGCAGAGTTCACGATAGAGTGCACTGCCTAGAAGGTAGATTAGCAAAATGTATGGTAAAGTGCCACTATATGGGTGAGAAGTTATACCTTTTTACCTATGGTGTCTTCTATTCGAATAACTTTCCCCCTTCTTTTATCTTATTTCATTGATTTAGTCTGATAAAAATATTTACGATTACTCTTTTACTACGTAAACCTATAAAGATCTTACCGACATTTATTATTAATCGATTTGGTTGATTACATATGGTTTAGGGAAAAAAAACAATTTGAATATCTATAACGGTATGTTGTAGGGGTCTAAACTATGTGTGCTTGAAAATTATGACATATTCAAATTATACGAGAATATGAAATTATATGGGAGAGCCTTTAAAACCCGAGGTATAATAAGACTGTAAAATCCGAAATAACCTTAAAAACAAACCTTTAGGACAATATTATTAATCCATTTAGTACCCTATTTATTGAAAGGCTCCATTAGGTTATTCTTTAACTCGTTTTGACGTTTTAGACATACTTAAGTACTTTTTGGAGAGCGTTTTATTACGTATTATATTATGTGAGCCAAAATCACTTAGTTTCGGAACTCTTTATTAGGATCTATCCGATATAAATACCGCATCTAAACCCGTTTACATACTTCAGGAACGGCTAGAATGTAATATCCAGACCGCTTACTATTTATAAAAGCGGCTGAAATAAAGTAACCAAACAGGTTACACATTACGAAAACGGCAAAGGTATAACTTTCAAAAGGGCTTCATAACTACCCACCCTCCAAAAGCAGTAATTAAACCGCTAACTAAATGATTTACGGGCTAAATACAACTTTTAATACGCCTATATAGCCTTGCATATTCATTTCCCCCCTCTCTCATTACCACACTCGCCTTTCTTTGCTCGTTTGATACCGCTTCTTGAATTTATTAATTGCGACGTTTAAATTTACTAGTTTATTAACAGGTATAATATTTTTAAGGTGTTGAAAAGGCCAATTTTGGACGAATAGTTAGTTTGTAATAATGCTATATTTACGCTTTGTTTGATTTCATCTGTATTTTTAAACGTCAGATAGTTTACTTGAGCCGTTTAATTATATTTCATTTACTGTTCATTTATATATTATACACTTGGGTTTTAAATTTGTGAACTTAATATTCTTATTTCCTTTATTTTCAACGTACCCTAATCTTATTTACTTCGTAAACCTAGCGTTTTTATAGCTCTAGAATTTCAGGCGCACATAAAAACAGGCCTCCTAACCGTTCTCAAATAATTTTTACTGATATAATTATAGATTTACTAGTGATAGACCTAGCAAAAATTAACGATTGTATGAACTATTTCTTTATGAATACGTCGATTAGAAATGATATCCTGAAGTACTTAGACCTTAACTCATGGGATAATAAGATCGAAACATTAGTCGATATTTAAGAACCTTTCGCGGTAAATACGAATATTATTAATATGATTTTTAAGTGATGAACCAGATATATTTAATGGTGCGACTTGTTCGATAATTTTGGGGATAAATTTACAAACTGAACGTCAGAAATGTGGCCTGTAGTCGATAGTATAATTGTTAGGATATTATGAAAATAATTGCAAAGTAAGGGTATCAATACGACCTATGTTAATAATAGATATATTACAAAAGTCCTATTAATAACGGCACGAGTTATTTAGATGCTAAAGTAAACCGACGATAAAGTGATAAAGATGGAAATTTATAACAGAATATTGGTTAACAAATCGTTAGCATCGCCTTTTTTAAATAATAGATAGGAAACTAAAAACGACCACGCAAATACAGGGTACTAGTGTAAAGGGACAAAGTCTAGAGCTGTCTCTCAAGGTGATCGGATTCTGTCTATAAACCTCGATAAAGAAGAAGAAGGATGCGAAGTCCCTGCAATAGAGCGGCTAGGGAGCTAAGATGGTATAGCCCTCTCTCCAGTCATATGACGTATGATGTTGTGTCTTCAAGCGGCTTTTTTTCCTGCTCTAGAGCATCGCAGGAGCGTGTAGAACTACCATAATTAGATCCCGGGTAATAATAGCCAGGCACTAGCCTGTAACAATACCCCTTAAGACACCCCTATTATTCCTTCCCTCGTTTTTTTTTTTTTTTTTTTGTATATAATGTTATGGTGCAAGACCCTGTAAGTATAAGGAAGGTACGCACGCCTTTTAAAATAATACAGTTCCATGTAAAAGGAACTAAGCTAACGTTACATAAAAGGTGCTTTAGCACCCCTCTTCTTTATAAATAATCCCTTAAATCCCAACTGTAAAGGATAAAACTTCTTCTTTCCCTTAAACTTTAAATTTTTCGTATAACATTAGTACTTATAGTTACCAGTATAACACTTGTTTTTTTTGTAATATTGGTACCTTTTAAATTTTTTTATAAAGTTACGATGAATCCTTAATTTGCTGCCGGGGTAGACGTAGCTATTTAAAAAGTGGGTTACATGTTGAAAAGCTACTTGGCTTTTGCTGATAAGTATGAAGTTTTTTATGCTAAAGGCTATCGATATATATCCCGATGAGACTCACGGATAAATGTATTTCGAATACGTTTATAAAATAGTGTATAATCCTAGAATCTTCTTCCAAAAAACTAAGAGTAAATGGTTTTAATAGCTACGAAGGAGCTGCTAACGAGTGGTTAAATACTAGGGCTTGGTACCGCCTTTATTTTGTTAGGGAAATAATTTGTAATTCTGGTTATACCTATATGATGATAGACCTAAATCCTCATATAAATAAGGTAATTAAAGAGTTTTCGAAAACGTGTCTGGCGCTCGACTTTTAAAACCGAGATAAGTTTACGTACCATAAGCCATTCCCTGGGTGTTAACGAACGGCTAAAAAGCGTATAAACTTAGGTAATCGCCGCCAAAAAGGCTATAAGAGTCTTTCGCGTTACGTAAAGTAAGGTTGACACCCGAAGCGGAGGGAGTTTTATCTCCACCACTTTCGTGCGGTTAAGTGGCTTATGGGCTGTATAATTGATAACCGAGAAACATAATGTTTAGGTAAGTTTTTTATAGATAGAGATAAACGTGGAGGGCGCGGTTAACGAGTAGATATAGAACGCTGTTATAAGTAATATAAAAACTTGTTAAGGTTTCGGAACGTATTAACACTAAGTTAGGTTATACAAATGCTAAACTAAGCCAACTTGTTAAAATAGGTAAGAAAATGTTAGATAGGGACTCGGATGAGGTTTTTGAAAATATATTTAAATCAATCACGGTTATAATAGCTGGTTTTTCGTTTTTGTCAATATTTATACGTTTATTTAATACCCGTTAATTAGCGGTTTATACGCCGCTCCGTTTGGTAAATTAAAGTGTGAAATTATCCCCGTTTACGAGAAAGGCGTAATGATCTATTGTTATATTTAACTTATTTATGATGCGATTCGAAGGTATCGAGTGTTACGGTATTGACAAAGTTTAAAAACGGCTTTTACATTAGGTGTATATAACTTACTCATTTAATTAAATCTGCCGTTTTGGTTAATTAAAAAGTTTAGTACATACAATTGAGGATTTATTATGGGCCCGTAATATATTTTCTACTTAATATCATGTCTTTATTTTATCATCGTCGTTTTCAATAATCATACTTTACGATTGAAAGTTTCGAATTTATTAGCTCGGTAACGGATTTGAAACGGTTCGTAGGAATTAATTTATATAAAATTAAGGATGTTTCCCGCCCAGTACATTAAGTGTAATAACGTAAATGTCGATTATACACGTTACCTGGTACTTATTGTAAAGTTAACCTAACTTTTTGAATGATTTATTTAGCTTTTAGTCTTTTAAAAAAAATTAAAAGTCGTTACCGACTTAAAAACGTTTCGAGTGGGAGCACCTCTTATTAACAGCTTCTTTCAAACGTTATTACGTAACCATAATTAAGGTTTGTGCAAATTCCAAATATTTATGAATCCGTTCAATAATTTTTTTATCCTCTACGAGTAATGTTGTCGTCGAAACGAAAAAAAACATTATACCAATATATAAAATTAACTTAACAACTATAAGTTATAAAAAACAGGTGAATATAGATAGTCGTCGTATATTTTTGAATCTACTTTTAGTTAATAACCGGGTAATGAATGGCGTCAGTCGAATTATATATAAATAACGGAGAAACGTAAATTCATGACGAGTTTTTAATTTATATATTCGGTTACACCGTCAATTCTGGGGTAAAATGCGGTATTTAACAGTTATTTTACCTTAGTAAAGTTGTACAGTCGTTTCCAGAACCTTCTAGTCTAATTCGAACTTCAGTCGATAATAAATGTACGTAAAAAACTATAAAACCGTTAATAATAATTTAAAAACCGCTTCGTATAAGCTTCAACGTTTATAACAATTTTAGGCTCGAGGGTAACGACTTTACTAAAACGGTCCGTAATAATTATAAGCCAACTTAGGTTACCCGTATAATTTCAAGGTACATGAACTATAAAGTTGACGGAAAGTTCGTTTTAAAGTTGTTTAAAAATTAAAAGGAGTTTAAGAAACCCTTTTCGACGGTGTCTTTAATAGGTTATACGGTTAAAAATGTCGTAGTTACAGCAATAGTAGCAAATCGAAAGATATAAGCCTAGTAAAAAATACGTTTTAAACAGGATGGTAATAGTGGTGTTCCGACTTAGGTAGCCGGTGAGAAGCGAATTGTAGATAGCTTAAATTAATGTAATAGTAAGGGGTTCGTAAAGGAATATCCAAATACGATCGCGAAACCTTAAAACTTTATCGTCATTTACCAGATATTTCGAAATTAAAACCTTTAACGTACAGTCGTTGTTGATACAAATATGCGTTGGGAAATATCGGTAGCCTATACGTACTGTAGGTACAAAGAGGAGATAATTAATACCGCGTATAATAACGGCATTATAACACCTTGAAAGATTAACATTAATAAAAGGTTTACGGCCTTTGAAAATTAATTCTCCGGTGACGGTTAATCGAGAAAACATACGTGCGCGTAAGCGATTCGAAAGTAAACTATTCAGGATGTAATAACTAGAATTTTCAGCTTAATTAACGTTAGTTCGAAAAGTTTTTAGGAATATCCTGGTTTAGTTATAATAATTCTTCGGGTCGCACGTAATCCGCTTCTTTATTATATACTAACCCAAAGCAGAATTGCTAAATGAGTTTAAACTAACGGACTTGTCGTTTGGAAAGTCGCCGTGTCGTTATAAAATACTCTAAGTTGTTATAATCCATTAAAATAGTAAACGGGCGCGTCGTATTTCGGAGTTTCTCGTTTTATGTTTTTAAGTAGCTTATAATCCCGAATTACTCCTTATTGTAGATTTTATAGTTATATTCTACGGGATACATGTGACGGTAACAATATGTCACTGGGCGTAGGTTACCGTAGTCGTCGCGTTAAAAAAGGTAGCCTTTTAAAGCCTAGTTAAAATAGTCGGCTTCGAAACAGGTATCGCGGTCGGGATCCTATTAGGCGAGTATGGGTTTGGAAAAAAAGCTAAGCTTAAGCTGTTCAAAAGAATCTTTTTCTTTGAGCACCTAATAAAATGGAGTGCTTTTACGGGTTAGCTGAAATAATGATACGATAATTTTCGAGTGGTTGCGGATAAAATAACGATAACAATTTACGAACATAAAAAAGCCCCGTATTTTCAAAACCATCGTAGGAGTCGCTTATCCCCAGATAACGTGTAATCTATCTAGGTTGATACGAACGCCGTCACTAATTTAGATAACGAATCCTAAGTATTTAGTCTTTTCCATACCGAATTCGGATTTGTAAATATTCAGGTTATGTCTCGCGGCAGTTAATACGTAAAGGATATATTTTACTTGAACTATATAATCGTCGAAAATATAGTTGAAGTAAACGAAAACGTCGTCGAGGTAAACGAAATAAAACAAATATCGAAAAAAAGGCGTACATAATTGTAAATATACCGTTAAAAGGTAACGGGGGCTTTAAAAGGCTAAAGGAAGTAATAATCACCCTAAAAAAACCGAAACGTATACGAAATGTAGTTTTTTTTTTCTTTTTTAATACAAAGCTTAAAAAATAGCTTTAATATTCAATATAGTAAATTACTCAATCTATAAAACGTTTACAAGTGTTTTTTATTAAAGGAAATAGGAAACGATCTATTTTCGTAATAATATCTAGTTAGTAATAGTTAATTTTAAATCGTATTTTTTTTTAAGTTTTACAACAAAAACGTCAAAGGCGTCCGTGAGAGAGATATTTATTCAAATATATCCTGAATGAATTAATTCGGTTAACGGTTTACCTAATATAAAGAGTTTTACGCGATATCCCATATAAAGAACCCTACAGTATTTTTAAAGGTAAGGCTTAGTTATCGGTACAAAGAGCGATTTCATAATTCGCTTTACGACGGTAAGTGGGTAGCTTTTCGCCGAGGGATTTGTAGGATAGGGACGCGAATTCCCTAAGATTATCGGAAAGTTTATCGTAAATGGATATAGGTGGTTTCGGGCGAATATTTTATTAATATTTTCGAAGAAAACGGCGACGAGTTACATAGTAACGGCTCAATCTTTACGATCTTATCGTAAAACATCGTAAACTGTAACGACCCCAACCCTTTTCGGAGTTTTTAAACAAACCTAAGATCTTACTTTGCGACGCGGTAGTTACTAATTTGTTTTAAAAATTATATGTTTTTTGTAACGTTATAAGTAACTAAATAGTATTTTATTTAACGTTTATCTAAAATAATATCGTATTATAAGGAGAGGACGACGTTAGCCTCTATCCAGTAATATAATTTATCGAAGTCGTTTTTTGAAAACTTTATAAAGGAAATAACTCGTAAGGGAAAACCGGACGTGTAAAACGTAGCTTTGTTATATTGTTCTAATGGAACAGGATAACGCGGTAACTCTAAGTAATCAATAAATTATCTATTCGAGATTTTATACCATTAGTAGCCTATATTTATCAAAAATTAGATTGAATGAATGAAATTATAAAGTATATGTACTATTAATGTGTAGTTATTTAAAAGTTAGGGTGAAACCATTAAGTCGAATTTAAGTTTTGTTAACTCTTGTACGCGATTATATATTAAAGTCATGCTTTTCCCTCCTCAAAATCGATAAGGTTTTCGGCAGAAATTAAATGAACTTTTATAGTAGCTATATCGTTAAAATCGTTCGGGCGTTACGTCGGGTCCTATAGGTAGGTATGGATCCGGTAACCGTCCACGCCGTAACGAAAAAATAGCCCGAGGTTTTTGCGGCGGAGGAGTTTGGCGTAGTTAACCTAAACGGCGCGCCGCTTGGAAGAGGCTCGAAAGGCGTTTACGCTAGTTATAATAATATCGTCGTAACTATTTTGAACGGGTGTATTACCGCCGTTATTTCCATTGTGGAAAACACCTCCAGCAATATTAATACAAGTACCGCCGTAACAAATACAGAAATTATAAAGGTGTCCGTCGATAAATAAATTATGGACGACCCATTGATCATAATTCGCCGGTATTTCGAGGGGTAGTAAAGTATTAGTAAATATATTATTAATTACTCCTTTGAAAATAACGAGGTTAGCAATAGATTTCTAGGTTTTATCGTTAACCTTTGCGAGTAAGGCTTTGTAAATATTTTAAAAAATCGTAAAATCGTTTACGATCTTTTTACTTCATATTTGTAAGCCGAACAATAACTACTTTAGCCGCGGAAACGATATAGTAATAGGCGCAAGATATAGCAATAAAAGTGTCGGGGTCGCTAATGCCGTCGTCGCCTTCGTAGACGTAAAACCTTTTTAAACGGCTTTTACAGGGCGTTTTATCTATTAAAATATAACGTAAAAATAATCCTCTTTTATACCAATTAATTTCCGGTTTCCACGTAATTTTCGTATTATTTTAGCTTTTTATACCGAAAATGGTAAGTTAATACCGGAAAACATAATCTGTCATTTAAAAAGTTTATGTTTAAGTTCTTAACGCCTGTTAAAAGGGGTGTTAACATCGTAGTCGAAGTTAAAAAAATCGTCGTTATTTGGAGAGCTAAGGCGGTCCCTGATAGAAAGCGGTATAACAACCGCGTTATTTGTAACGTACGTAGAAGTAACCTCTTAGGAGTAAAGTTAAGTTGAGGACGTAAATGTAACGACAGCTTCGAACTATCGGATTATATTTGTTAAAGAGTTTAACGAGTTATTATTTCGTTATTTCATGTGTGACACGTGCTCCTGAACGGTTTAATCCCGCTCGATAAATTTTATATGTAAGGCGTTGGTAAAACGTTCATATTAAGTCTTAAGGTAATATTACTAAGCCGTTAAGGCGCTTTACAGCTGATTCTTAACGCGTGCGTCAATAAATTGCTTCAGGGCCTAAAGGTCAAGATTCGGTGGGTCGGAGGATAAAGACATGGCTTTAGGCAATAACCGCTAAGGAACAGCTAAGAAACCGTCGGAAAAAGAATTGAGGTTTATATATAAAAGGACTAAGGCTAGAACTGTCGTTTAAAGTGGTCGTATTTTGTATATAAACCTCGATAAAGAAAAAAAAAGAAGGCGAAGTCCCTCTTAGGAAGCGGCTATGGAGCTAAGATGGTACAACCCTCTTCTCAATTAATGACGTGTGGTGGCGTGTCTCAAAGCGGCTTTCTACCTACTCTAGAGCATCGGAGGAGCGTGTAGAACTACTAGAGTTGTATCCCTGTTAATACTAGCCAGAGACTAGCCTGTAGCAACGAGGCGTATATCAAGGCTTAACCTACGCCGCGAAGTATGAAAAGAGCTACAAGAATCGACCAAAAAAGAGGAAAGGTTATAAAAATGATCCACTATGTAAGTTAAATTCAGACCCCTTTTAAAACACACATTTAAATAGAGATAAAACAAGACTATACTCTGGATAAAGTTGATAAACAGCTCGGCCTCGATAAAAGCGGCCCGGATAAAGAAAATGGTCCGCTCGGAGGCAATATAAACGGCGCAAAACGCTAATATGTACCTTACATACTAATATCCATTAACCACGACTTTTATCGTAAGCTCACACTATATCGCTTTGTAATCGGGAAAAACGACCCCAGAACGAATATTGATTTAGCGAGACTATTGGAAAAAAATAAAAACTATAGAAGCGAACCATACGATGTATTTGACAATAAGATATGTAAAATGTTAAATACGTGTAAAAGAAAAGATATTAACCTCTTATAGTTTGATTTTGTTTTACCATGTATACTATTGAGGTAGATTAAAGAGTTGTATACGTATTACCCTACGTAATTCAATTATTTATAGAGTCATATAATAACTTAAAATCGTATTTTGATACGAAAATACATTACAAGTTTTTCGATATAGATTAGATTGGTATTTTCTGGGAAGTCGTGAAAATTTAGCATACAAAGTTGATAAAAGCCTATGAAGAGTGCTTACCATTTTATGAACGAAGTTTCAGAAGTATAAAACGGTTTTTAGACCGAAATACGAGGGTCATAATATGTTTATTTTAGTAGTTACAAAAGTATTTTATAGGAATCCTTATTTAGACCTTACGTTATTTTAGTTTCAAAAAGGACTTAAAGTATTTTATACCAGGTTTAAATCATTATTTAAATCTTCCAAACGACGATAAACGAATTGTGGATTAGTATTTTCGCCCGAAAGAACTAAAGGCGAAGGGTAGATTACTGAAGTAAACCATATCGAAACTATTCACAACGTTTAGAATCCAAGGTATAAGATATATCTAAGATAAAACAAAAGTTTTTAATACAGTTACTAACAAGAGAAATATTAGGGAGAAAGCCTCGGAAATCGAGGCTAAAATAATTACTATGAAGGACAAACTAATAATTAAAGGTGAAACTTACTACGTTGATAGAAATACCTATATAGAAGTATACAGAGTATTATAGGTTTTTAAAAACGCTGTATTATATGCGCGAAGGTTAGAAACTATTTTGTAAATAATTTACTATATAATTAAATTCGGCCCAAATGCAAGTTTTAGGGCTATTCCCTACTTAAAAACAAAACTTAAACTAATCATACAACGTACTTGGCAGAAAACAAAGGCGTAGAGAATAAAAAAAATACTTACACCTACAAATATACCTTTGGAAAATAATATTATAAGCGTGATAATACTTACTTACTAACTTAAGATAATATAGATATTTAGCGAATACTTATAGCTTTATAGGATGTCTCTTTTCACATAACGTAGGCCTGAATTGCCAAAATAACGTGTTAATCGCCTATATGACGTTGTAGTTTACAATTTCAGATAGATACAAAAACCGATGTTCAAATAATATACTTCATACCGGCGCGGTCGGGATTTTAACTACTGGAAAGCGATAATTCGACGCTTTTGCAACGAAATTCCGAAATTTTGGCTTGATTAAATAGGAGAATATTGAATACTCCTCTTCGATAAAGGTAAAGCGTCGTTATTTTAAACGGTTGTTGTAAATACACGATTTGAACCTGTTAAGTTTTACGTAATAGATTATAAAACGTTAATCCTGCTATTATTAGCTAATATCAATGAGTTCTGAACCGAGGTCCAGAATACAACTAATTAACTTATCTACGCTTTGGATAACATATTCATACCGCTTTGGCTTAAGTTTAAATACCAATTGTTTTCTCATTAAATACGTTTGATTAAATACGTTTGCCTGATGTAGCCGGAACTACAGATGTTATACCGCCAATTCTGATACCTAAGTATGAAACGCCTTTTACGGCTACTTTATATTGTAAGATATATAAAGATACAAAAAGAAGCGGTTGAAGTTATCGAAATTTTTCTTTACGAGTATTAGCTATACTTGTAAGCCCCTCAGCGGTTGAAATTTCGCCTTTTAAACTATGTGGACTTCAATAACGAATTAATTGTAGATATAATTCACTTTAATAGCTGTTTAGTATTATACGCCATCAACGTGATAGTATTATTCCAGGCCACGAAATTTAGGCGGAGCATTTTGGCTATAGATGATTGGAATACTTTAGTGGATTATTAATTATCCGTTTATTTCAAACCTCTGCACTCAATTACAACGACGTAGCCACGGGATTCGATTTGGTTTATTGACGTATTAAGGTTGGAATCACTACAATAATTATCGATAAATACCGGTAAAAGTATCATAGGTTATTGAAAAATACAAACTATATAACGCAGAACTTAAGAAATAGTAAATTATACTGTTTAAGAACCTAAATGGTACTTACTTTAAGTAATTAATCCTAAAAAAAGGAGTAAACGTTAAAAATGCTACATTGAGCGCGAAATAATTTACTATAATATGCTTTATTTTTATTGTCTACACTAACGTTTACACAGATTTCACATGGTCGTTAACACGATGTAAAACGTAGATGTTGTAGCAAAATTTATAGTCATATTAATTTCCTAGCAGGTTAAAAAAAATGTTTTGAGAGTATTAGTTATAAGAAACGACCTGTGTAAGACTCGCGTTTTAAACCTCTTACTACAATTTGAGGTCCTAATTTGAAAAACGAAGGACAGATGAATTAAATTATTAAGAATGAACGAATTCAAAAGGTACGATGTATTTGTAGACTTTCCAAAATTTATGAATTCGTTTCGTTCAATAATGATACGAAAGTATAAGAAGAAAAGGGTAAAAAAAAAGCGGTTCCAAACCGTAATTTAACTAGTAGCCAGAACATAATTACGTTTACCATAATAGATTTAAGCCTCCTTCAGATTAAGTACACTTTTCGGATAATACTTTCCAACCTTTACAACTAAACGCGACGGGAACGGTTATTTTTTTAAGAAATATCAATATCACTAGGCATGGCCCACTATATATCGAGTATTGTATGTCCCTTGCTAATGTGAAAATATATACATATACTTGAGGGAAGGCTCGCAACTTGAATGTTCCTACCCTACAATAACTACCCTATTCGGAAATTCCTGTATCCAATTTGTATCGCGTACTCCGTTGAATAAACCATTACGAAAGCTTAGTCATTAACTAAACAAATATATATGGTTTAAAACCCAATCCTAAACACTTTTTTTGGCTATTCCTCCTTTTGGAGCTGCGGCTCGAATCCCGTACCTAGCCTTTCCTCTAGCGAAAGTATTTCTTATCGTTAAAGATAAGTTACCAATGTTGCTTTTATGCCTTTTCCCTTTTAGATGCGTGGTCTAAATAACGTATTCGGCCCCCCATTTTCTTTTAAAACTCTTTTCCAATAATTTTCCTGGCCCTTACTCCTTTTAAAAGCGAGTATCTAAGTACGTTTTTGGATCGTTTATTTCCTGAGGGTACGGCCCAGATTTCATACCTAGTCTCTTCCTCTTTTGTAGGTATTTGTTTTTGAGGTTGCGGCTCGCACTATATATTTAGGCTCTTTTTCTTTAGACCCTCGTACCTAACAATGTTTCTGGCCCTTACTACTTTCAAAATAAAGTGGAATACGAGTTGTGCTCTTCTTTTTTTTCTAAGCGTAGCCCGAACTGTATATCCAGGCCTTCCTTTTCTTATAGACATTTATTTTTTCAATCCTGCGCTTTTAATAATGTTCTTGGCTCTTTCTCATTTTTAAAACGCGTATCGGAATACGAATTTGTTACTACCTTCTCTTAAAGGTGTTACCAGGATTATTTAGCCAGGTTTTCCTTTTCTTGATTTTGCGCCTCTAATACTAATCTTAGGATATTTTCCTCTTTTTGAAAGCGCGTGTTGGAATACGCATCTGGCCCTTCCCTCCTTTAAAATAGTATTACAGACGCGTTTAGTTTAATTTTCTCTTAAGGATACGGCTTTGATTCCATAACCAGTCCTTAGTTTTTATGTTGTTCTTTTTGCTTTTATGACTACGGCCCTGATTAAATATCCAGGCCTTCCTTCTCTTAGAGTTCTTTCTTTCTTTAAGGCCGCGTCTCCAATGGCAATCCTGGTATTTACTCTCCTTTTAAAAGCGCGTATTGAAACATGCCTTTGGCTTTTACCTTTCATAAAGGTGTAGCTAGGACTATGTATCCAGTTTTTCCTTTTTTTCAAGTTTCTTTAGAATTTGAGTGCCAGTTAGGCCTTATAATACCCTTTAATATGTGTACTAAAATTCCTTCGGTCCTTTCGTCTTGGGAATGTAAAGTCAGGAAATCCATTCCTTTTCCCCTTTCGAAAACGGGACCCCATAAAGTTAGCTTATGATGAACAATTCGTTCGCAATTCCAAATACACAATGAGGTGTATGAAGACTTTCGTTACGTTACTATGAAAATAATCACTTTAAAATGAAAGCATCCACCGATTCCTATATCGCTAACATTTATGCTCAAAATTCATATCGAAAATTATCAAATAAATAAGAATTAGAAAAAGAAATAACACAAGTACTTATATTATAATATTACGAAACAACATAAATAACGTACGTATTTATACTTAAAGAATTAACGCTTGCTACTAGCGCTTTTATCCTATCGTTTGACAAGTTTAACTTAATGAATTTTGAAACTAATTTTTACAAAATATTACGTTTAAATTGAGGGTTTATATACCCGTTGCGGTTAATTAGGTTTGTTTTATGCAATTTTACAGATAATGAGTAGAATAAACGGCAAATTCAAATTAAATAAAGTACTAGGATTCATACCAAAATTATATTCAAATAATAACGAAATGCTAAAATTAATATGAAATGTATAATAAGATAATGCCGAAAGATCAAAAGTTGTTTAGATATTGAGTTTTGGCTTATAGGTAGCTGTAGGGGTTTTAAAATCTGTATCTAAGCTGTTCTCGAGGTTTGTAAGCGGTTTGGATAATTTTTTATAACCGCTTTCGTTATTCATAAGAGGTTTGAGTATTATATCGTAACCGCTTAATACGTACATACAAAGAAAGTAAGTTTTGATAATGCGGTTAAAGTAAAACTTTTAGCACTCATTAAGATAAAAAAATCCACATAAGTCGTAAATGTCGCATAACTATTGGCTTGTTAGGTGTTCGTTTAGCGTTTCGTGAGCGTTATACCAACCAAGCGGTTAGGAAAACTTAAACTTCGTAAGTAATAACCTCAAAAAGGTGTTGTAGATCGAACGAAGAGAAAAAAACGATGCAATGGAGAAAAGGAAAAAAAAACGTATAGAGGTGTATGTGAGTAACTCCGTTGTGTGAGGCTTGGTTTATGATTGGTGAGCGGTTTTGATATCGTATTGTAGCCGCTCTTACTATTTGCGAGCAGTTTGGGTGATGTGTTGTGACCGCTTATGGGTTTTGTAAGCGGTGTGGATGTCGCATTTAGCTAGGATGGATCCCAATAATGGGTTTCGAAACTAGGTGTTTTTGGCTCGCGTGGCTTGATACGTGATAGGACGTTTTTTAAAAAGTGCCCGGGTGCGTTGAGAGTGCTAAAATAAGTTTATGGATAATGTATCGGGGTTTTTAGTAAATAAGGCATTAATTAGTTAGTGATATCTTATTAAAGTAGTCTTTTTTGAAATTAATTTAGATCTTACAGTCTTGTTACGCTTCGGGTTTTGAAGTTGTTTCCGCGTAATTCAGCACTTCCGTATGGGTTTTATAAGGCGTAGTGTTAAAACAAAAATATTTGGGACTATTAAAGTATCCCGTTATAGGTATTTAACTTCGGCTTATCTTTTCCCCCCCCCGATTTGTTTGTAGTCGACCTAGTCAGCTACTAATCAATATCAGTAAGGTCTCTATTACGTTAACGTATCAGAAAAGAAAGCATAAAGATTGGTATTAAAGTAAGTAAAAATAGATTCAATTGATAGAGAAGAAGTATTCAGAGAGTGTATGTAATAGGTAAGAGCTTATAAGCTTTCACCCAGAGCGTACCACTCTGGAACGCCTCTTCTAGACCGCGCTACGCATGATGCACTCTGCTAGAGCTCAATCTGCAGCGAGATATGTTATCATGCACTCTGCAAATCGGCAACATGCAGCGTGATACATTACCGTACACTCTGCAGGAGAGCACCTTGCAGTATGATGCACTGTTACTTATATATACTAACTATAGTGATATATAATAATATCTAAAAAAAAATTGTATCAATAATTATTAGTGATGGAAATTATAAAAATAGAAAATATATATGTAAAATCCTAATATTGTCCGTTGCGTCTGTATATTAATATATGAAAAAGATAATATAGTATTCAAAAATAATAGTAATAATTGATACAAGAGGAAGAAAAAGCACCTGGAGAGTGCACTCCTCAGATAAAGGCTTGAATACTCATATCTGAGCTATGACCTCTCCCTTGCACTCCGCTAGCATGTTCCCTCACGCTTTCTAACATTTGTATTATCCACCTTGAATAGTAGTATCTACATATATTAACTGATTCAAATGACTTCTATGAGTTAGTTACGTATTCAACGCATCTCATATTAAAATCTAATATAAAGCCGTCAGAATTTAACCAGTATGTATTAGTTATATATGACAGTGAATACTTTAGTATAGTTGGTATATGTTGGTACGGTCTCAAACCTAGTCTTTCACGTGAAATAAGGTGTAGAAGAGAGTAATTGTTAGATTGGTGGTTGTAGTATAAAAGTTGATGATACATCGAAGGAGCATGGAGATGTGCACGTCATAGGTGAGGGTTTATAAGTCCTCACCCAGAGCGTACTACTCTATACCGCTCCACGTTTTGCCGTTCGGTCTGGTATAGCCATTCCAGACCGATCCATACATTGCCGTTCGTTTCGGGATGTCATTTTAGACCCATCCTTGCATAGAGCACTTTACGTCTTGTAAAAGTGTAGCCAATAACGTAACACGTTATCGTACACTTTATAAGGATTTACCCTACAATATAATGCACTGCTATTTGCCCTATATATACTATCTATAAAGGTATTAAGTAATATCCATACAGGCAGTTTTTTTCTTCATTCTTATATATTCTATACCTATAGCTATATAATAACAATATGGTTATAGTTGAGAAGGTTTAAATCAAAAGATTTTATAGTAACACTGTTATTGTCGCATCAACTGTAAAAGGTTTTAATTAATAAGTTTTTGTAATAATAGTATTGTCGTCGTATTAATTATAAAAGGTTTAAATCGAAAAATTCGGCTAAAATGAGTAAAGTTTAACCGAAGTGGTTTTCGTAATTTAGGTCTAATTAATATAATTCAAAAGGGGCGATGTAGTTAGTAATAAAGCTTTTCGTAATTGCTGATAGGGATGATTGTGTAAAGGTAATTACGCAGGAGTACTTACACAATTACATCCTAGGGTAGTATGAGAGGATACATTGCTATCGGCTTAGGCAAAGCTTCATTTTTTTTATTTTATAAAAGCGCGTAATCTAAGCGAATACAAATCCCGATTTTGATTTACCCTTTTTGCCTACTAAATATACCAAGTTGTGTCTCCACTTTACCTCTATTCCCTTAAACTAAAATAAGTATTTTCTATAGGTAGGTCATTTAACTAATACCCATTATTTACCATTCTTTTAAACAGATAACGCGTAAAAACCGAACCGAAAAGATCCGTCTGGCGCGTAAGTGGCGGCGCATCGCCACCGCTACCACCGCTACCACTACCGCTTATAACACCATCACTACCAACAGTAATAGCCCGCCCTTTTCGGGCATCATCTTCTTCATCGCCACTACGCCACCCGTCGCCACCAACCCGTTCGCCGCCACATCGCCAAGCCCCACTGCTACCGCCGCCACGCTGCCTAGCCCTGTTGCCGCTACGTCACCCAACTCCATTACTGTCTCCGCTTTGCTCTCTTCCTCCCCCTTATCCCCCTCCATTTTCCCCAGCTCTCAATAGAAGGAACGGAGAGCTCTTAAGGTTATAAACCTTATTCTTTCCCCACGAGTAAAAACCTTATTACTCGTAAGGCCCCTATTACGTTGTAAACGTAATTTAGCATAGTTACATTAAGGTTTATATATCTCTAATCTTATTTATTTAGATACTTTTAACTTCTTTTTTAAAATAAGAAACATAAAGCGAACCTATACCACTATTTCAAACTCCGTATAGTTAAGATACATTGCAAGGCTTTTATAATGCGTAAGGTGTTAAAGCGACGCACCCGGGTTTATAGCTTCAGACCGTTAATAAATATTCCTTACGTGTTGTCTATCGCGTCCGCGGCCGCGGGTAAATCCGTTGGCGACTGCCTCGAAAACGGGGGTTATTCGACTTGTTATTACTATTACAAACGGATTGATAATTCGTACGCCACTGTTCTGGTAGTCCTAAGGCCGTAAGCCGAGGCCGTATTACATACCCGATAGATTTTTGGTTAATTTTAACCGAAACTTAAAAATTTTCTTTGTGAAATATACACCGTTTCAAACGATCCGATAAACAATCGAAGAGGTAATTAACTAAAATAAGACGATACTAATTGGTAATAGGCGTTAACCGACAGATGAGGAAGACGGCAGCCGCCGTCGACGCCTGAAAACGGGGCTTTCATATATACTATGTAGGCGAGTTTAACGATATTATCGCACGTCATCGTAAAAAGAGTATTCTCCCCCTTACGGCTTTGCCTAAAAGTATTACTAATAAGGCGCAGGGCTATATCTTTACTAACGCTAATAATATCGATAGCAATAATAGCGATAGCGTTAATACAAAGAGAGAAAACGACGGGGAAGATAGTAAAGATACGATGGCATCGCTATTTCCTTTTAGTAGTAGATAAATACCTCCGAAAGCTGGGACGCTGTATCCGGCTGTAGTATAATACGTTACATAAGAATATTATGACTTTCCACAAAAGAATCGCTTCCTGAAACTTGATAAATTCAAACCGAAATATATTAAATAAAGGGAATAGGTTAATACATATATAATATTTTCAATTTGAATAAAGGTAAAAGCGGAGGTCAATGCAAATAGTTGGATTGAATAAATAAAAAACAAGTAGTAAATTCAGTCGGGTCGAGGCGTGTACAATAAAGCGTATTAGAATATCAATGTCGATGTAAAATAATAGGGTTAAATAAAGGTAAAATCGGAGATAGGCGCGAATGATATAATACGAGCTGATAAAAATTAGCGAAAATTGGTGTAATAATTCATTAGCGTCGTAAAACCTTTTTAATAACCATAATGAATGACGTATTTATCGGTAAAAATATTTTAATACTCCGTTGGGTATAGTTTTCATTATAATATCCGTTAGATTAGATTGACCGTTAATTTACTTTTTTTTTCGATTTAACCGCATTTATATAAGTTATATAAGGTTATAATATCTATTATTGAACGTTTTTTACTCGTAATACAAAATTTAACTGGGCATTTATAAAGCGTAAAAACGTTAGTGTATATGATAATAGAGATAAGGTGTAAGTTAAGATCAGAAATGATATCCGAACCGTTATAGTTATAATAACATTTAAATTGAAAACTTTGTCCATATTATAAATTCTTAATTCCAAGACACTTTTTGTAACTTTTTTACACTTACTCAATCTTTAATAAATAATATTTATTTAAAACGTTAAGCCGTTTCGGGCCGATGTATCGTTACCGAAAATTAGCACGAAGCCGATTTATAAATTGTAAGCGTAATTATTGGAGAAAAAGCCGTAAAAACAAACAAATAGTTTTGCAATACGTATATCTAACGACACAAATTACGAACCAAGTTTTAAATTGTTCAACTATTATAAAACACGTTTATTAAATGCCTGAGATATATTATCCATCAAATCGGTTTGGTATTAAGAGGCTATAACAAGATTAAATATAAATTTTGGTTATATTATGAAAGGAATCTAAACGCTGCATACGCATCAGCATTGGTATTTCTCGGCCCGTTTTACGCTATTTAAAACGATAAGGGTAACTTTGTCTAGTTGTCCCTTTTATATAATGCATAAAACGCTATTTTCAAAGGTAATAGTGATGTTATTAAAATATATTATATAGTTATTTATTTGGTACGTTTTGGGTCTCGGTTTAAATCGGCCTTTAAAGGTTTCTTTTCTTTAAAAGCGGAAGACGCGATGTTACATAAAGTTAAAGTGTCGTCCGTTTATATGCCTGTTTGTTGGAACAATACTAGCTGCTACTTTTAGCTGGTTAATTACAGTGCAGTCAGTCAACTTTACTTACAGTAAAGTTGACTGTATTGGCTGCTGGTTGTGGTGCTACACTGCAAGTCCAGTGTAGTAGGTATCCACTTCAAAGTGGGGCACAAGCTAAATAGTTTGGCTATACAAATTAGTGTGCAGGCCAGCTAGCGGTCTACCAAACTTAGAACACACACCCAATCAACAATATCAATGCAACACCAGTTACCTCGACCACAGTGATTCGAATAGACTACGTTGCAACGATAAAGGCCTACCAACACTGTTAGTACAAAGCCCTCTGATCGGCTTATCGATATTAATAGGTACGAATCGAAAGTAAAACTTTAATTATTCCGAGTCGTCTTTTAGGGTACCTTTAATAGGTGTTTTACCAATAAATACTGGCTTTAGTTCATCCGTAAAGTGGTTTTATAATACGTAAAATAATTACGGGCAAACGGTGTTGCTTAAAATCTTTTGGTATATCGACATAACTTCGTCGTTTCCGCTACTCTTAAATTGGGTATAAATTTGTATAATATTTCAAAAATCGATATGTATGTAATATAATCCGTTAGTAGAGGCCATAAATCAAAAGATTCAACGGTAATTTACCCGTTGTAATATAAGTAATTATATTATAATGTCTTTTTTGCTTTCATCATTATATTGTTCAATAATCAAGCGGGTTTTTTGTAAGCTTTCCCGGTTTTATCTGTAACCTCGTAAGAGAAACGAGTTGAAAAATCCGATAGATACTGTAAAGAACTTGGTCAAAGCATTTAAAACAATATACGCCTTAATTAATTGTTACTAAGATGTTCTTTTAGGTAAATTATATGAATAGTGTACTCAAAGTGGTGATAATGCCTTTGTAACGAAACTTTAGGTGAAGTTTGCGGTTTTCCACTTAGTTTGCGTAATAAAGGATTTTGTGCCAAAGTTTTTGGAGCGTTTTTTGATTTTCGAACCGAGGGGGCGCCTTCGACAGCGAGGTTTTGGTAGATTTTGTTTAGCCAGGTCGATATTATTTAGGGAAGTCGGGTTTAAATCGTAGTTTGGAAGGAGGGTTAAAGTTAGGTTCGGTTTAAATTCGTTGTTTTTAGGGGTGTTTCATTATCGGTTTTATTTTTCTTACAGTTTCGAGCTGTTTCTCTTTACCTTTGTTTATATTTACTTACTATTGTCTCACGAAATAAACTCGTGCCATTTTGTAAATTAACGATTATATTATGGATTTTCAACTTATTAATTCTTTAAAGACTAGTCCATTTATCATTCATTTTTTAAATCAAAACTTCAAAATGTAATGATAAATTTAAAACGTTAACGTTACGTAGACTATTTCTTATAGATACCGATTTGAACACTCCGTTTTTATTTTATAAGGAACGTAATGCTATTATAGAGTTCGTCGTAATATTTGATCTTTATATCATAAAAAGTAACGGTGCAAAGTTTAACTGGATTTTAGGGTAGGCGTTCAAAACAAGGAGCGTAGGAATAAACCCATTTAAGCTAAAGTATTATTAATAGCGTTGACTTTTTTTTAAAGAATAGATTGTTTCAAAGTAATATCTTTTAGTTTATTCAATTTGATAACATTGTAAAATATTCTTCAAATCGTTTGTAATTCCGTTCGTATTTTTTAATACCTTATAATTCTTTTATTAAGATTTTTTTTACATTCGTTACCGGTTATCCCAGCCTTCATATTATTTTCGGTGAAATTTAAAGCCGTATCAACGTTATACATGATCTATTTTAAAAGCCAGAGGTAAACGTTTAACCAGTGGTTCATTAAATAGTTCCAATCGTCTGTAACGAAAAAGCTTTGAATAAATTTGACGACCTGAAATAATGTTGTCGCGTCGACAGCGTAGAGGACCGGCTAATTATTTAGATATATAATATTAATGATTATTTTATAATAAAAGTTTATATAGTCTTCAATGTGGAATTTAAATTGTCGTAGGGATTGTAAGTGTAATTAATACTTATGGAAAAACTTCTCGATAACTTTAGGTACGTCTTTTTTATATCTGTATAATCTGCGACGTAAAGAAGGCGAAAAAAGTGTTTTGCTACCGGGTATACTAATCATTAGTATAAATTTAGTAATTCCAACTAATTGAAATAAACAGCTTTCCTCCGGGAAAAACTATATGTGGACTTACTTAAGTTAAAGCGGTACAGATACATTATCTGAAACGCGGACGAGTTGGTTAATTATATTTCGATCCTTCATTCCGAGCGTATTTATATTAGCCAATAAAAACAAAAATAGTATTTTAAAGTCTATTACATAAAACTTAATCGGTCCGAAACGCGTACATATAACGACCGTATTAAACGACGACGTTTTTCCTTTACTAAATAAAACCTTTCAGTGTTTTCCTATTCGGTTTAGCCGAAACTTCGGGAACTTCGCCATAAACGCGTCGAATTTCCGTTTCCACGCTATTGAAATTTCGGTTACGCTAATATTAGGTATAATACCTTGAAACATACTTTAGTATTTGTTAGAAAGCGTAAATTGAAACACTATGTAAGCGTTAAATCATTGTTTTACGTAGTGTAAGCCTATAATATTTATAAAAGAGGCGTTTTGTAGGCCGATGACAATACGTTAAGCGGTTTTATAGTTTTAGGCTAACAAGTAAGTATTATCACATTTAACGTCATTATTTTGGAAAATATCTTTATAAGGGTAAGCATTGATTCTGTTATTTATTCCTTGTTATTCGGTTACGTATATAATAAAATTGGATTTTATCCGATCTTTAAATATATAATCGACCTAAAATTGTCGTTTAATCCGAATTTGTTTGTAAGCTGAGTAGTTCGTAAACCTGTAGCCAACTTCATCGTAAATGATATAATGTTTTTATAAGATTACAGGGTTTTATATTCCCTTTCTTGAATATTATTACGACCATATTACATGTTATTCCTATCCGTAGGATCGCCCTCGATTGTGATCACTTTATCTTTTGTTTTTTTGGTATTTTTTTTCTTATAGCTATATTTGAGGCGATTAATTTGTTTCGAGTACACTTTAACCCTTTTATCCCAAACCTGTTAAATCTTTTTTAGCAAGGTTTATTTTGGTAATGTGACCCTTGTTTTTATTTCTTTCCGCTAAGAATACTGTTCTAAGGCTTGCCTGTTGGTGTATAAATGTCTGAAACGATATTTCAAGGCTTTTATAAAGAGTGTAAGGTCGAAATCTGAGTTTTTACGGTATATTTTCATTACTACTAAGATAAATAGGTTATTTATTTTATACTTCGGTGTAAGGGTTGCTTAGTAATTTTTAAATTTTAGTAATAAGGCGGCTAGTATTTGTTGTAGAATTTTATCAGAGGTTTCCTATTAAGATTTTACGGATTCCGAGGTTATTCTGGTTTAATTCCTATCGTAAAGTTCGTAATTGATTTCAGTATCGAAGTAGGATTTTAGGAGGTTCTAACACTTTGTAAATGTATCTTCATATACAAAACGGTGTATATACTACTCTTTAACTTACACGGATAGTATAATGGGTAAAAAAACATGAAATTAAGATGGTTTAATATTTATTTTTCATATGTATTAAGTATACAATGGATTTTGTTATTAAGTACGTCATATGGATTATCAATATAGTTATTGTTCCTATCCTAAAGTCTAGTAAAGCTGGTTAGTTTTATAGGATCGTTTTTTTTCGTAGGGAATCGGAGCGATAAGAAGTTACAGTAAGGGTCGTAGTCTGCGAGTATTAGATCATAAAGTACGTATTAACGTTTTAAGCCGTTCGTTATTTTTAGGATCAGGTTTGTTTTTATTTTCCGGCCGATCGTTATTTCTTAAAGAGGCCTTTTTTTTGTATCTAGGCCGATTCCATTATATCTGAGTGGGTTATTTCCAATATTTGGAAATTGGTTTAGTTGTTGATTCTATCTAAAATAATGTTTTAAAGAAGGTTCGTGTTCGACACTTGTTGGAGATGATCGGTATAGTACCTACTCATCTTTTGTTAATTCCTCCAGTTTCATTTCCACCTTTTCGCAAATGTTTAACTTTGCTAAGCGCGTTATCTTAATGATCGGTGGCTTTTTGTGACTTTGGTTCGTTACCTTAAGTAGGTGTTCCTAGCGTTTTTTCGTGTAGTACCCTTTTATAAACTTTTCTTTTATCGTTTTATAGTTTGTTTACTTTGGCATTTATATAAACTGGGTCGCTATTAATAGGTATTTTACGATACGGCTATTACTTTTACCGGTCGTATTAATACTTTTGCTTTTTTGTGGTCTTTATAGAATTTTTGACATTATATTATCGATTATACGCTGTATTTCTGGCGTATAATCCGCAAGTCCTTTTTAAAACCATATCATGCGTCGCATTTTTTTATATTGTCGTTATAGTAGTTACAATTATATTCATAATATATGTATTTACCCTATAAGGGTCCAAATCCTTCTTGGGTGCCGCGACTTTGTTGTACTATAAGTTACGGCTTAAATATTGAAGGATATTGTTACGAAACGACGTATATATAAAAAGGTACTTTATATATTCGTTAAACTTGACCAAATTTGTTATTAGTAAAGCTATCTTGTATTCGGTGAGTGAACTTGGTGTAAAATTTCAAGTAATTTTTGGTTAAGGGCAATTTAAAGTTCAGGGTAATTGGTCAAAGTAAATAAGATTATTCCAACGGCTAAAATAGAACTTACTCGCGTTTATTAATACGGATAAAATTCGAACGATACGAAAGGAAAACTTGATTACAAATTAATTATGTGTTTTGAATTAGTTTTCGTTAACTCTTGGTAACGTTACATGAAGCCAACGTTTAGGCAAAACTTGAAACGTTACAGTTACTAAATTTTAATATATTAAGGCGAAGGCGGAAAATTTGATCAAATCAACGGAATATAATTGTATAATCCGGTATTTGGTATTCGGTTCGAGTTAGCGTATCGTAATCGAACATGGTGGGTTAAACGGTTTAGTTGCTTTATATGTAACCGATTTTGCTAAAGCGGTCAGTTTAGTTGCTTTGGGTGTAACCGATTTTTCTAAGGCGAACGGTGTGGATTGTTGAAAATTAGATGTGTTTTAACGAAAAGTTCCAAAACTTGGTGGTTTTTAACTTACGTAACCTGGTTCGTAATGGGACGCTTTCTGAAAAGTACCCGGGTTCGCTTAAAGCATTAATATGACTTGACAGTTAACGTAAAGGAGCTTTTTAGTAGACAGAATACCAATTCATTAATGGTATAATATTAAAAGTTTTTTTTGAAGTTATTCCGGGTTTTATAGTCTTGTAACAATTCAGGTTTTTCGGCGTTCCCACGTAATTTCACCCTTCCTTATATTTTTTGAAAGTCGTAGTGGTAAAATCCCAACATTTGGGATTGTTATAGTATTTCGTTATTAGTATTTAATTTGTGTTTGTCATTTCTTTCCTTAGCTATTTGTAGTTGACCTGGTCAGCTACTCATCAGTATCGGTAAAGTTTTCAACCTAGATCATTATGTGAAATAAAGTGTAGCGAAGTTTAATCGTTAAATTAGTAATTGTAATATAAAACATGACAATATATCGAGGGAGAATTTAAAGGTATAAGCTATAGCTGAGGGTTTATAAGTCTTTACCTAAAGCGTACTTCTTCAAACAGCTCCACGTATTTCCGTTCGGTTTGGTATAGCCATATTAGACAGATCTATGAATTTCCATTCGGTTTGGAATAGCCATCTTAGACCGATCCATGCATGGAGTACTTTGCATCTTGCAAGAGTGCAGCCTGTAGCGTGATACGTTATCGTGCACTCTACAGAAGTGCATCATATAATACAGTACATTTCTATTTGCCTTATGTATACTATCTATGACGGTATATAGTAATATCCATAGCATTTTTTGGAGGAAAAGATTGCACTACGAAAACCAAAAAACGTATTATAAATTGACTATAACTTTGAAAATGTAAGCTTATTGAAACATTCACTTAAAAAAAAAATTAAATTTTAACTAGTTGTCCATACTTATTCATATTTTTGACGACAGCTATTATATCTACTTAGACTTTTTCAAACAACGTAGAATATAAATTGGAACAAAATCGACAAGACTCACGGTTCGAAAGTTGAATTATAACTCTAATCACGCGTTTCTTGAGCTCTTGTCGCAAGGTTTCACCAACCTAAGTTATTTCACAATACATTTCTTACAATTTGAATGTATGAATATGACATAAAACAGTAAATAATTCAAAGAAACGTATTACTTAACAAATTGATAAAACGAACAAAGATATTAATATTACATCAATGAACGTTAGAATGATAAAGTGAATAATTTGATAGGCGGATATTGTATTAATAACACAAATTTGACTTTTTATATAGGTTTCATAGTGATAATTTACTCTAGGAATCGATTTCATGAATGAATTTCCATTTTGTAAAGCTAATTCAGTTATAATTTGTGAAGTACAAGAGGATTATGAACAACGTATTAGAATTGAAATTGTATAATATAATAGGAGTCTTGGAATAGTAGTAATTGTAGTGAAATTAGTTAATATCAGTTGGCTTTACTGATTGCAAATTGAGTGTATTCTTTTATGGGTCTAATGTTTAGTTATGTACAGTATGTGCCCACGTTATACTAGGGTATGAGCCAAGCAATTGACCATACAAATTAGGGTGCAGACCGGATAGCGGTCTGCCAAACCTAGAACAATACATCCACCACTTGACTACGCAACACTACTAATACTTCGACTGATTCGAATCGAAAACGTTGCAAAGTCTAAAGACCTATCCGCCAAGACCTATCAACACTGATAAGTGCTTATTAGGTAAAGCACAGATTGGCAAGATAGGAGAAGAGGCTACTTTCTAATTACACTTTGTGCAATTGCAAGGTGATAGGAAGACTTTGACAAAGTGCCTTTATTACTGCGTCAATCTTTACGGTAGTAAATAAAAAAGTTTTCCAGGCTACGTTAGTCTTAACCTCAGTTTCGAAGTGGCGACGGTATCGCTATGAGCATAACTCTAAAGAATCATTACACATCTTTCTTAAAGACAAACATTAAGATTCACCGTTCAAAGTCTCTAAGATAGTTAATTTGGCCAACGGCAAAGTCAGTACTACTTCGAATACTACTACTGCAAATATATATATATGTAAAGGGGCTGAGGCCGCAGCTGTCGCACAAGGTGGTTGGATTTTGTGTATAAATCTCGATGAAGAAGGAAACGAGAAGTCCCTGCTAGGGAGCTGCTATGGAGCTAAAATGGTACAACCCTCGGTCACGTAACGTGTGGAAGCGTATCCATATACGGCTTTCTCCTCTCATCATAGCATCGTAGGAGCGTATAGGACTACCACGGTTAGATCCCTAGTAATACTAACCAAGCACTAGTCTGTAATATCACTCCTGGAGACCCCCCCCACATACCCCCCTTTCCTCTTTTTTTTTTGTTACATATGGTGTGATAAGTACTAAGGAGGGTGAATGCTTCTTTCAAAACGTTGTAATGCTATATGAAAGGTACTAGGCTAAACGTTTCGWAAAAAGTACCCCAGCTCTCTCCTTATAAATAGTCCCTAGACTTCAATTCCAAATCCAAAGTTTCCTTTATCTTTTAACCTTTAAACTTCCGTATAATATTAATAATACGTCTTTTTTTTGTTACTAGTATTAACCCCTTTCAATATAGTATTAATATTGTAGTTTTTTCCATTATCAGAATTATAATGTTAAGTTTTATTTTTACGCTGGTTTTGGTTTAACGATACATCTTCAAATTGTTACAGAAATTGATAAATCTAGTTAATATATAGGTTATATGTTTCAAAATTGTTTAGTTTTTATTTACGGGTATAAATTTTCCTACCTTACGGGTTATCGCTATGTATTTGAATAAAGTGCACGAATAAACGTATTTCGAGTATATTTATAAAAAAACACATAATTTAAAGAAATTTTGCCAAAAGCAAGAAATTAGTCAATGCCGATAATTGCGTGAAAACTGTTAATAAACGGTTGAATATTGGCATTTGGTGTCGTTTTTTTTTTTGCTAAGGCTATAAGTTCTAACTTTCATCCTTTTCATACACCGTTAAACCGAAATCCTAATAAAAAAAGAGTTATAAAGAAATTATTTTAACCGTATTTAATGTTTGACTTTTAGAGTTAAAGCAAATTTAAGTTTCCGTAAACCGTTTTATAGGTATTAACGAATAGCCAAAAAGCGTATATACCTAGCTAATCGTCGTAAAAAAAAGGTTATAAGGATACGTCATATAATGCAGCGTAAAATTGACATCCGAAGCGGGGCGGGTTTTATCCCCGTTACTCCCATGCGTTTTAGGGGCTTACGAGTCGTATAACTAATAAAAGAAAAACGTAATATTTAAGTAGGTTTGGCGTAATGAGGTAAAAACTTGAAGAACTCGGTGAATGAGGGGTTAGAAAGCGTTACTAAAAACGATATAAAAACTTATTCAAGTTTCGAAACATATTAATATTGAGCTGAGTCATATAAATACGAAGTTAAACTAATTGGTCAAAATGAGTAAAAAAACCGTTAGGTAAGGAATTGGACCAAGATTTTGAGGATATATTTAAGGAAGCCCAATCGTTATCGTTTGATTTCCGTTGTTGATATTGTTAATACGTTAGCTTATCACCTGCTGAGAAACGGCTTATGTGCTACTGTATTTTAAAAAATTAAATGTAAATATTAAACTTGTTTACGGGCCGAGCATAAGGGTTTATCATTATTTTCGGCTAATTCGTAACGCGATTGAGAAGTATTGAATACCACGGTATTACATAAGTTTAAAAGCGGTTTTCATATTAGGTTTATATAATCTATCTATTTAACTAAATTTTATCGTCTAGGTTAATTATAAAATCGGATACGTTCGACTTAAGGTTTATTACGGGCCTGTAATATACTTTCCACTTAATATTTCAGTTTCATTTCGCTGTCTTCGCTCATAATATTTACGGATTACGATTAAAAGTCTAGAGTTTATTAGCTTAAAAGCAAATTTGAAGAAATTAGTACGAGTTAATCGATAGGAAATTGGGGATACTTTTCGTCTTATACTTTGAATTTGATAATATCAAATTCGATTATGCAAATGACCAGGTATTCATTATAAACTTAACTTAGCTTTCTGGAAAATTCGTTTAACTTATCATTTTTTAGGAAAAATTAAACTTCGTCGCCCACTCAAAAACGATTGAAAGGAAAACTTTGCTTATTAAAAGCTTTTTAATACGTTACTACATATCCATTATTACGGCTTATACTAATTTTGTAACTTTAAAAATTTATTAAATAAAGTATTTATTTTTTACGCGAGGTATCGTAATCAAAATTAAAGAAAAATGTTATATCGATTATATAAAATCGACGTAATAGCCGAAAGTTATAAAAAAGGGATAATACTAATAATAGTCTTATCTTCATCATTTAACGGTAATTAATAGCCTGGTAATAAACAGCTTTAGTTTAGGTAGGTGTAAACAACAAAAAAACGTAAATACGTTAATATTTCATAATTTACGCGTTTAGTTATGCCGTCGGTTTTAGTGTCAAAAGCAACGTTTAAACGTTAATTTACGATAATTAAGTCATAAAATCTTTTTTAAAACCTATCGGTTCAATTTAAACTACGTTCGTTAATAAACGTATACGGAAACCTATAAAATCGCTGATACCAATTTAAAAACTGTTTCGTATAAGCTTCAACGTTTATAGTAATTATAGATTTAAAATTGACGATTTTACTTAAGCAGTCCATAATGATTATTAGGTAACGTAAGTTGTTAGTATACTCCTAAGGTAAATTAATTATAAAATCCAGAAAAAAATTGCTTTAAAGTTATTTGGAAACCGGAAAGTGTTTGAAACATTCTTTCCGATGGTATCTTGAATAAGTTACACGTTTATAAACGTTGTAGTTACGGTTGAAATGAAGAACCTCGCGATATGAGTCAGGCTAAAGGTATCTTTTGAAAAAAATTACAATAATAACGTCATGGCTTAGGTAGCCGGTAAAATGTAAATTATAGGTAATTTAAATTAACGCGGTAATAAGCGGCTCAGGAATAGGTACCCACATCCTTTTGAGAAACCGTTAAACTTTATTATCATTTACTAAGTATTTTGAAATTGAAAATTTTAACGTAGGATCGTCGTCAATACTAATATCTGTTGGAAAATATCGGTTTCCTATACGTACCATTCATATTAATTAGGGGTAAGTAATATCGAATATAATAACGGTATCTAAATAACTTTAAAAGTTAACGTTAGTGAAACGTTTCCGGACTTTTTTGATTAATTCGCCAATGATAATTTACCGGGAAACGAACGTACGAGAAAACGACTCGTGAACAGACTATTCAAGACGTAAAAACTCAAGTTTTCGACCTAAGTAACATAAATCGAAAAAACATTTAAAAATATTTTGGTCTCGTCATAATAATGTATTAAGTCGCATATGATTTGATATTCTATTATATATAAACCAAAAACGGAATTACCAAAGACGTTTAAATCGGCGGATTTGTCGTTCGGAAAGCCGTCATATCTTTATAAATAACTTTAAGTTTTTATAATTTATTAGGATCGTAAAAGAACGTGCCGTAACTCGAAGCTTATTGTTTCATTCTTTTGAATAACTTATAATTCCGAATAACTCCTTATCGTAGATTTTATAGTTATATTCAACGGTAGAATAAAGATAGGAGTAATACGTTATGAGACGTAAGTTACCGTGGCCTTCGCATTAGAAAGGATGGCCTTTTAAGACCTAATTAAAATAATTAACTTTTGAAAAGGTATTTCAGTTAGGATCATATTAGGCGAGTATAAATTCGAAGAAAAAAATCCAAGTTTAAGCTATTCGAAAATAACTTCTTTCTTAAATCTCTAACGAAATAGGTTGCTTTTACTGATTAGTCGAAGTAATGATTTAATAATCGTCGAATAATCACGAATATAATTCCTTGAAAGATTTACGAAATGAAAAAAAAATTATATTTCCAAAAACGACAACAAAGCCGCTTATTTTAAGATAACACGCAAATTTTTTAGGTTTATACGTATACCGACGTTAACTTCGATATCGAATTTTAGGTACCTATCTTTTTAAATATCGAATTTGCATTAGGAAATGTTTATGTCAAGTTTCGCAACAATGAAAATGTTAAGGATTTTTTAAACTTAATAATATTATTATCGAAAATATTGCTAAAGTAAAGAAGGATATCATCGAAGTGAACGGAATTAAAATTATCAAATAAAATACGTAACGAATTATGAATATACCTTTAAAAGGTAAAGGGGACGATGAAAAGACCGAAGAGAGTAATATGCTATTAGAAAAGTCTGAAATATATATGAAATACAGTTTTTTATTCGTTTCCCTTTTTAATACAAAAATTATAAAAAGCGACTTTAACATTTAATTTGGTAAACCACTTAACTTATACAATTTTTACAACTATCTTTTTCGTAAAAGGGAACGGGTACCGATTAGCTTCCGTAATTTTATCAAGACGGCGGTAATTAATGTAAAAACGTAACATTTTTATGGGTTTTTTAACGAAAAGTATTGCGTTACTTGTTAAAGAACTACTTGTTGAAATAAAGCCTTAGTTAAATAATAAGGTTAATATTTTACGTAATATAAGGAACTTCTTACGCGATATTCCGTATAAATTTCCCTAAGGGATTCTTAAAGGTTGGTTTTTGTGGTCAATACGAAAAATAATTTCGAAATTCGTTTTGGAACAATTAGGAGGCAGTTGATCGTTAAAGGCTTTGTTGAATAAATGGGCGAATCCCTTAAGGTCAGCGGGAAGTTTTTTATAAATGGTGACGAATAGTTTCAATATGAATGCCTTATTGATATATTTTAAGGAAACGGCGGTATGTTATGTAGTAACGGTTCGGCTTTTACGGGCTTATTTCCAAATAACGTAAAATGTAGCGGCGTCGACCTTTTTCGATGTTTTTTACCCGAGCGCGAATCACCATTCCTAAAATTAATAGTTACAAGCTCGTTTTAAAAGTAATATATATTTCGAAACATCATAAATTATATGTTAATACTTCTTTTCTGGTTGATCCAAAATGATATTTTATTATAAACAGGGAACAATTTGAGCCTATATTTGATAACGTTATTTATCAAAGTCAATATTTCAAAAGGTTATATAGTAAATGAGCCGTAAAAGAAAACCTGGTATATAAGATATAATTTCGCCTAGTCTTCGTAATAGAATGAAAAGCGGCGGCAACTTCGAACAATCGGTAAAAAAATTATTTTCAACGTTATCATATTCATAACATATATAAAACAAAACTTTGGGGAAGAAAGGAAATTATTAATTAAATTTATTATAAACAGAAAACTGTTTAAAAGTTAAGAAAGAACTATCGAGTCGAATTAAAGTCCTGTCAATTTTTGTACGCAATTGTATCTTAAAGTCACGTTTTTCACTTTTCGAAGTAGAAAAAATCCTAGGCTGAAATAAAATGAATTTTTAAAATGGCCTTGGAGTTGAAGTCGTTTAGTTATTACGACGGATCCCATAGGTAGGTATAAATACGGTAACCATTTGCATCGTAACGTATGTATAACCTGAAGTTTTTATGGCGGTAAAGTTTCGAGTAATTAACTTAAGCAGCGCGCCATTTAGAAGCGGTTCGAAAAGTGTTTACGCTATTTATAATGATATTCTCCTAGTTATTTCGAGTAGGCGAGTCGTCACCGTTATTTCCATTACTTAAAGAGTGTTCAATAATAATAGTATTAGTGTCGCTATAACAAGTACGGCAATTGTAAAGGCGTCTGTCGATAAGTTAGACGCGAATGACCTATTTATTGTAATCCGCGGGTATATCGTAAGGGAGTAGCTTGTTAACAAGTATATTATGAATAACTTCTGTTGAAACGGCGAATTTAGCCGTGGAATTCCCGGCTATATCGTTAGTTTTAGTGAGTAAAGCTCCCTAAACGTTAAAAAAACGTACAATCGTTTGCGAACCCTTTATTATTTTTTATTTTTAAATCGAAAAATAATTGCTTTAACTACGTTAAAACCTTAGGAGTAAGGGTGAAATATGGTTATAAAAACGTTAGGTTCGTTAATATTGCCATCGCCTCCGCGAATACATTAACTTTTTATGGTTGTTTTCGCGCGGCCTTTGAGCTGTTAAAAAACAACTTCAACATAATTTTTTAATACCGATAAACTTCCGGTTTTAACTTAATTTACGTATTATCGTAGGTTTTTATATAGGTAATCGTAACCTAATATCGGTAAACTTAACCGGCTAGTGAAAAGGTTTGCGTTTGGGCCGTTATCACCCATCTTAAGGGGCGCCAGCATCGTAATCGGAGTTAAAGTCTTAGTCGTTTGGAAAGCTGGCGTAATCCCCGGTAGGAAACGGTATAAAGTTAGCTTCATTCTTAATGTATATGAGGGGAACCTCTTAAGGAGGAAGTTATGCCGAGGACGTAAACGTACCGGTAACATTGAGTTATTGGATTATATTCGTTAAAGCATTTATTACGTCGGTATTTTGTTATATTGAATACTAAGTATATTACCGAGTGGTTTAATTTTGTTTGATAAGTTCTTTACGTCAAAAGATGGTAAAACGTTCGTATTAAGCCGTAAGGTAATCGTATTAGGCCGCTAAGGCGCTTTGCAGCTACTTTTCAACACGCGAGTTGAGAAATTTCTCCAGGACCTATGGGTCCAGGTTCGATGGGTCGAAAGATAAAGATATAGCTTTAAGCTATAGCCGTTGATAAATAGCTAATACACTATCAAAAAAAAAATCTAGGTTTATATATAAAAGGGCTAATGCCGGAGCTATCGTTGAAGGTGGTTGGATTTTATCTATAAACCTCGATAAAAAAGAAAACGAATAGTCCCTACAAGGGAGCTGCTATAGAGCTAAAATGGTGCAATCCCCAGGTACGTAAATTAAAGAAACGTGTCTCTATATGGCCTTCTCCCTGGTCTAGATCATCGCAGGAGCGTGTAGAACTACTAGAGTTGGATTCCTGGTAATACTAGCCAGGCACTAACCTTTAACATATATATATATATCTCACAGCCAACAACTTTCAACTTTCAACAACGACAACAACAACAAAAAACTATCTTTAACCCTATTTTCTACCTTAAACTGTATCCACTATACCACTATTTTTTCCCGATTCCTACATCGCGATACGGTTTATCGTCAAGATTGTTATTCCGAACGAAAATACTAAGGTTACCAAAAATCTCTAATTGACGCAAAAAAAAAAAAAAAAAAAAAAAAAAGTCGCGCGACTCCACGCTAAATCACCAAGTTACCACGTTCCGAAATAGCTAAGTTCCTTCACTTAAACCTCAAAATCCTACGCCAGTTACAACGTCATGATAATGTTGAATTAGAAACGTATGAAGTAATTTAATAACTTTGGTACACTTTAGTACAATAACCATAATAAAAACATATGAGGAAGAAATGAAAATAAAAACTTACTTGAAAATCACTGGCTTAACTACGTTCGCTATTACGTTCTTATCTAAAATAGAAGAAAAATTTTTAATCACAACGTTAGCACCATACAAACAATCCATTGAATATTCAGTGATTGAACTATTAATATGTGAAAAAGGATTGAAAGGGGTGTTAAAAACAAACTGTAGGCAAAACTCGTTCGTCGAGGAATTTACGTGTAAGATAAAAACTAAATCAAATTGTCACAAACCCACTTCAAATTGATATGACATAAAAGTACCCTAAAAAATAATCCTTAAAAGCCATCAAGTAAAAACAATGGCATTGAAAATGTCTAACTTCTTTGTTTGCATCTCATGAAAATATCTCTCAATCCTCAATTAATTCAAATCTTTAATTTCCCTATTAGCACTTATTATTTATATTCTAACAATAATGAACCTATTGATCTTTTCACCAGTTGAACGCCTCCCCGCGATAACACCGAGTATACTTTTAGTATCGTCAAGGCACGTATCGCAGCGGCTGCTAACGAGGAAAAAGAAATTGACATCGACGCTATTCATTAGTCAATTAAATGAAATCGTTAATTAAATCAACACCTTCTATAAGATCGTCTAATCCCCTTTAGCTCTTAGAACTTCTATCAAAATTGTTAAACTACTCAAATTCCACATAATTTATTATAACATCGTTAAGTCCCCTAAAACGAAGCTTTTTACAGCAGGTATGTTCATACGCAGAAGACTACTACAAGTTCTATCATAGGATTTTACCCCTTGGGTTATGTAACTAACAAATGCTCATATTATCGCAACCTGAATGCTCTAAAGTTTCATTTTACGGCAGGAAATACTATTGAAGGCGAGGATAATCACCGGAAACTTTTCCTTAAGCCTGTTAAAAAAGTTCATATCAATTGCAAGTTTTTCAAGAACTTCGAGAAAAATTTGATAATATACCAAAATATAGAACGCAAAGCCCTACAACGCACTTCATATAAATATAATGCCTTTTTAAACATCTTTAAGTGGATGAAAATCATTCTTCTAGTTTTTACTTCCTATTTCTATAAATATTCATATGCTACACCAAAAATAATTACCTAAAATTTCAAACGACGAGAAATACTTTGTAATGTATGAAAAATAAGACCAAAAATCACTTGAAATATAACGTCCATCTTGTATAATACTATACTAATGAAGTTATGATAAGTTAGACTACAATAATAGCCAAGAAACAAAGTGAAGGAAACTTCGATAAATATCTTTAATCTAATACTAAATCAGTTAATGTTATATTAATTAATACTTTAGAAACCTTCAGCTATCGAAGCTTCCCTTTCCAAGTAGTTACTAACAACAGTTTTAGGCATAAACGAGTTAGAATATGATTTATAACGACCCTATACTATTTATAAAGGCTTTTTGAACTAGTGCGAATCCTCTTTTACAATGTTAATGGCCTGTTCATCAAACTTGGTCAGTATATAGTCCTAAATGTATAAAATTCACCACTCGGAGAAAAATCGATACGATAATATGTTATATTAATGGAAAATAATAAAGGCTTCAATATGAAAAATCTGGCTTAAATTTATCGCATTTGAAGCTATAGCGATGCTAATATCAGCAACCAGTGTAAAATTCCAACTAACTTGCTAATCGCAAAGCTTATGATCTTGATAGTATTAAAAGGTATTGGATTCCCAACTAATTCAGTAATGAGATAACTAGCCATCATCCGAAGAAATTTTACAAATAAAAATGATATACTATAAACAATACTATATTATTTCCTCTAGAAATTACGTAAACTTCATATTAGATTGCGAGAGTGAAAAGGTTGTCAATGATAATGATATGCCTAAGTAAATTTTTGGCATGAAAATAATGATTTTATAGTAGCCTAAAAACTAGCCGACCACGCTTTCTTGTACCGCGTAAGTGACGAAAACCCTTGAATTTGTTTTAATCAAGTACTTGATCTCATATATACCTTTCATTTCTGCGATTGTTACGTGGATCATACATGTTAAGGTATTATGCCAAATACTTGTGCACTAACGTACTGAATAAGACGATATTCTTCATAGTGGAAATTATAACGGGAAAAAACTATAATTACTAAATTTAATTGTCGAAATACTAGTAAGAATAAAATTGGTTTCAGACCTAACGGATGACTATCTTGATTATGCTCTATGATTATTTAAACTATTATTACACCGATTATGTATTAAATTCCTCAAACTACCTGAACGACTTATCTTTTGTTTTAGAATATAAAGATCGCATGCGTTAACGTTAATATTAATGTCAATAACCTAGTTAAAAACAGTCAAAGATTTCTTCTTGTCTCCAAGTGTGGATATCTTTGGTTCCATCTTCAAAACCTAGGGAAGACGGTATTAAATCTTACGGAATAAAAGATATGTCAATGACACCGGCGTTTCATTTACCCAGCCGTCAACAGGTAATAGAAAATCATTAAGTTCGTAAAACATATAGATATTTAATGGTCTGTTTTAAATGTCATCGAAAAGATTTGTTTCTTTTACCAAAAACATACCCATAACCCCGAAAAAGTCAATTTTATACTAAAAAACAAAAAGGATTTTGATTATAAAGTCTTCATTAACACAGTTTACATCAATATCAAGCTTAGATTTTATGTTGTAAACTCTATAAACTTTTTTTTCTAGCTCTAAATTCCTTAAATCTCTGTCGACAAAATACACATGGGAAACGTTGAAGATAGTACGAAAAAAAATGTACCTGGATTCATAAAATATGATCGTCTAGGATACTGGTACCAACTTTATAACAGTGGAGTTTTAAAAGAATTCTGTGATAATAGGGATCCAGTGTAAAAAAGTACCTGTTAAAACCTATTAGAGAATTAAGAAGGTCGAAAGGGTACACGCATTACTTTTCAAAGCGTATAATATTATTACGTTAAATATTGAAAGCCTTACAGGCTAGGATGCTCGTCTTTATATGACGATAAAAGGTTTGAACGATATCATAGGCCTTAATAGCTTAGTATTAAGGTTACTAGTCTCTAAAACATAGCTTTTGTTTAGAGTAAATCTCTACTATTAGTAAGTATATAAAAAAAGGTTATGGCATATGTCAAGGCTCTGAAGAAATTACAGAATAAATTAATACTTACAACGTATATAAATTCAAATTATAATCGAACTAACGAGTCATATCATCAAAGCTATATAATGAGTATAGAGTTTCAAATAGAACAAACCGCTAATTAGCTTACATCTATTTCTGGCAGGACGAAACTCGGGTTATATCTAATATTGAATTCATCACAACATAGCTAACCTGTAGGCACTACAATTGAAAACTAATCCAATAAGTACGAACTTTTTTTACTTGATCAATTCAATATATCAACAAAAAATTAAAGCTTGACCAACATTAAGACCTCAGTTTATTAAAAAGGAAAATAATTTGCCTTTTTTACCTGCATGGAATCAGACACACTGATGATATCATTCGTCAAATAACCACATGGCCTTGCAATATCGCGTTTCAAGCTTGCGACGGTCGTATTTCAATGTATTGCATTGAATATACATTTTGGAGAAATATACCGGTCCTCTATTTAACTTGCTATTAACAACTTATATATAAGCTTTGGTTTTCCTCGCTATTTTCTGGGACCTAAACTTAGTAGGTTTTTTTTTTTAAAGATTGAAGAAATATTTGGTGGTATGGATACAGCTATACACACTTTGAATCTTAAATCAGTTTAGAATAAACACATCATCGTGTTAGGGGTTCCATTATCCTCTACATATTTTTGCCTATATTGGCACACGAAAACACCCACTTGACTATTCATTCGAATGGAGGTCCAACGCAATAATATATGTTCTTTATGCTGGAGATTTGTTCGTCTTGGTATACAGAACCATTTTTTTTTTTTTAAAAAAAAAAAAAAAAAAAAAAACCATTTCGGAAAGTGATGAAGTGTTCGGCCGGTCCAAAGTCCGGGCCAGGCAGACATTTACAGTGAATATAAGTTAATGTGGGTGGTGTTGGAACAATATTGGCTACTATTTTTAGCAGGTTAACTACAGTACAGTTAAGTCAACTATGCTAACTGTAACTTGACTGTATTGGTTATAGAATTGGCTGTATAAACTGTAAGTCAAGTACAATAGGTGCCCACTTCAAGTTGGGGCACGGGCCAAGCAATTGGCCATACAAATTAGTGTGCAGACCGGCTAGCAGTCTGCTAAACTTGGAACTTTCAACTCACATCAACCAATTTCAATGCAGTACTAGTTACTTCGACTAAAGTGATTCGAATCGACTACATTACAATGATAAAGGCCTTCCAACACTGATAAGTGCTAATTAAATTAAGCACAGATACACTATGTAGAAAAAAAAGCTACTTCCCAGTTACGCTTTGCGATTGCGTAAGGTAAAGTCAAGATTCTTGCGAAGGGCGATGAGGCTACGTCTGCTATTTTCAGGAACCTAAAAAAAACTTTTTGTTGAAAGTACTACAAAAGATATTGTGTGGGTTTGTAGATTCAATTATTCTAGAATCTACATGGAGGACTTGATATATATTCAAGTCATAATCAAACATATCCTCCTGAGGATCTCGATCAGAATCTAGACTCCTTTACTAGTCAATACTAGTGTATACTAGTAATTACTAGTTCCTCCGTGCTACTAAATACTAGCCCTGACAGTATCTCCATACTGATACTCGCACGAGTAAAACACTAGTGAGAGTATTAATATCTAAAACTCCGGTGAATTCCTCATCATTTGGTGTTGAGATATTTAGTATTTGAAGTTTATACCAAGTACTGACTGGCCCTGTTAGCCCTGTTTGCTCGGTTGTTAAGTTTTGTGCTGTAAAACTATATCTATTGTATATTTGAACACAACCTCTTAAACGGTACCATCCAGCTAAAAGAAAAAAAGAAAAGTAAAAAACAACGGGTAAAGGGTAAATTTAAGGAAGTCTAGTAATAGTAAATGAAAATCCATCAATACAAGAAGCAAAAGAACCTATATAATCCGATTTAAACCGATAACCTTTCTAGTATATTTTTTCTTCAATATTCCAAGTTTGTACCAAAACTACTCCACAATTTCATACATGTAGTACTATGAGGTATCATAAAATACAAAGCTTGATAAACTATTAATATAATTCAAGCATAGGTCAATGAATCCAAGCTGTTACATTATCATTTCGTGATTTACTCTTGGTAATAGCTTTGAAAACCTATCAAATAATTATTTATTAGTAGGAAGCCACTTGATTTGTATTATAGCACGTTCTATTTTATCTCTGATGGAGTGTTCTTTAAGTGGTATATGTTAAATACGTTGATAATACTCTTGGTTCGTAAATAACTTAATAGCTCCTTTATTATTATAGTATATCGTAACGATAATAAAAATACGTAACTCCGTAAATAAATTCCTTATTCGAACGGTATTCTAAGTAAGTCTCATTACTAGCCCTCATTCAACGTATAAAGAAAAAAAACATACTCTGGATTCCGGTTTAAATACCCAATTAACCGTACTATTACCGATTTAAACTATATATCCATAAATAAACTATCTAATAGACCTTTCCCTCTTTTAATTATAATCACACCAGCCGTTAATTTAAAGTTTTTGTACTTTATAATAATTCTAGCTAATGTTTATAGTATTTCAATACAGGCTTCCCAAAAGTTTTTCACCACTTACTCTCAGTTTATATTTCTTGAACCATGTAAAATATCCAAAGGTGTAACTAAGAAGTGTGATATTTTCAATTAAATGATTATATCAAAAAAAAACGTAAAAGTACTGATATAAGGCAGGCGATGTTCAGAGTAACTTGGCACATTATATAGTTAAAAAATCACATATCTAACTGATACTTTTTAGTCTATAAAATATTAGTTTAATATTTATTTAATATAGAATAAACAAAAGATCCGGTTGTAATAGGGATGTAGGCCAGACGTTTACTTAGTTACTTTATTTTCAAATTGAATACCTTTTGGATATATGTATCTTATGCCAAGATAATAGTATGTACATTTATATTCCTTAAAATACGTATCTTTCCAAAGTTCTTTACCTTTTCCATGTCTTTATACTTAAAGTGTTTCTTAATATAAATCTTAAAAGTCTTCATGGAGTTTAGGTTAGAGCTTGTTATCAGAAAATCATTAACGTAAGTATATTAAATAAGTTAATAACGATGATTCATATATTTCGCTTTGTTAAAGCTTAGTCTTTTGAACTTAAGGGTATCAAGTCCTTTCATTGGCGTTTTAAAACATTATCTTCAAGATTACCTAAACCTGTAAAGTAAAGCAAATAGATGAAAGACTTGGTAGACTATAAGGTTAAAAACCATAATATTTTGGTCTAAATACTTCGAGAAGAAGTCACTCATTAGTGTTCGGGATTTTCATGAACACTATTTCTTTATATTCCCCGCTAAGAGAATCCGAGTTAATATCGAATAAGTCGATATCTTATTCATAGAAAATGACAAATAGAATAAGGATCCTACATGTATAAAAATTTACTATAGCAATTAATGTTTTAGTATAATTAACACCATACCTTTACTTAAATCCTCAAACTACGATCCTAACCTTATAACTTTCGATTGACCCTTTTAAATGAATTTAAACTTTTGTTACTTCCTTTATAGTTAGAACGAGGTATGTAGGTTCTCTTTTAATAGCCTTAAAGACTTTAAGGGACAATAGACTCCATATTTCACTGTGAAGGGCTTTTTTTCAGTACTTTGTATTTGAAACCTTCAAAGCTTCCATTGTAGTCAGATTTTTTCCTTAATTCTGAATGAAAATTATGTATTAAATTATGTTTTTATTAATTGAAGCATTTGATGGCAAACTTTCCAGCAAGTTGTCTTCTGTTATTTGTGTTATTGAAAGAATACTCCTCCTTAGGTTTAAATCTAAAACAGACGTTATAGTATTGTAAGTGATATTAACCTTAATATATTTGTTACATTCTTTCCCTACAACTATTTCATGAAGTTTTAAAAAGGTTAATTTTTTTATTTTTTTACAAAAAAAAAACCATTCACTTAAAAGTGCTAATGATCTTCCGTATCGAGTTTTCTGAGAGGGTTGGAATATAGACCTTAAATATATAAAAATGTTGAATAATAATGAAAATATACTATAAAAATCCTTTACACTTATCCTATTAAATTAGGTTTTAAATCCTTTACTCGTCTTATAAAGATTATATGAATAATAATAGTAAAGCCGGAAGTAAAAGAAAATATAACGTTAGGTTTGTAACCTCGATCTGATTTTACTTCATAGTCAAAATCCTTTCGAAGCGTAGTATTCTGGATCATGCTCCAGTTATTAGCCGTTAAACTAGTTATAATAACGGCTACTTGAAATAGATAAAGCTACAAGTAATTTCATAATTTTCTGGCCATAGCCCAAGTCATTTTTATTTCCATAATCTCCTAATACAAGCATTCTGAAATTGGTTTTAAGTGAATATGATAAAGAAACCTTAAAGGTAAAAGCACAATAGATAGATATATTCCTAACTAAAAAGTTCACAAATTTGATATATCCGCTGAGAATTTTTCAAAAACATTTATACCCTATAACATTGAATGGGTCATGAAATATAGAATGAACCGCTTTTAATGATTTACCAGGGGATAAAATAATGATATTGAAAATTTTAAAATATACTTAACCTTTATAACTATTAGGTCTTATCATTCACCCCTTAGCCAATATGTTATTTTCAGGAAGCTGTTAAGGATAAAAATAAACCCTCTATTTTTTGAAAGTACCGTATTAGAAACTTGGTAGGTAACAGATACTTTTTATCTTTTTTTAAAAAAAAACACACAGATAAAATCTAAAAACTCTGTTTCCTATTCTTTTTCAAGCTCTTTAACAACTTAAGGAATTCTTTTCCTAACATTAGGCTCGTATAACCAAATCTGGTATATGAAAAGAAAGTATGAAAGGACTGAGTGGTACCTATTGTAAGTAAATTACAATAAAATTGTTACGTATCTTAGATAATAGTACAGTCGTTAACTATAGAAGTAATTATTTCCTTAGATTTGAAATTAATAAAGGATCAATTTCTAACATTAGTGCACAGGTTATAAAGATTGAATAGTCTAACCAAATCTTTAATAAATTTATGGCAATGAAAATGATTATAAAAAGAGAGGGGATTGAAATTCTAACTTTCATATAATTAAGAAACATCTAAACTATTCCTTTCTTAGTGGGTTAAAAAACACCTCCATCAATTCGTAATCCGGTGCAGGTTTCTCCTTGTGTCTCGAAATATAAAAATAAGTTATTGTTGTTGAAATTATGGTAAGATGAGTCTCAATCAGTTTTAATAAAGTTCGAAATTGTAGTTAATTAATTGCAAAATGATTTTATAATATCACAAAAGAGGAAATAACTTAAAACTTAACGTTAACTTTTTAAAACTTGACGTTAAACGTGGGGCCTATACTACGGCAATACCCGCATTTAATACGGCCTCTAATTAATATTTTTGGTGGTTAATCATAAAATTTGGAACTTTTAGCGTTAAAAATAGATTTCTTAAAGCGGATATACTCGTGTAAGATGCGGCCTTTAATTGGCCAAAATTCTCCAGCATAGGATCCTATATAGGGTTTTACGTAGTTAATGATGCAATTAATTATAATAATATTATAAAGTTATAATGCTACAAGTGGCGGAGGTCTTTTACTTTACCATTCTTAACGGTAATAATTTCCGATTTTTCTTTTTTACTAATAGCTTTAGCAACATTGAAAGGCCGTAAATTTGTATGTAATGCCTAATAAGCCTATTACGAATAGCCGTTAGCAAAGCCTAAAGGAATATTTTTCTGAAACTGATTAATACGCTGGTTATAGTTAGCAGGTAATTTGTTTTTTGATCTAATTTTAGAGGAAATAATTTAAAGTTTATTTTCTTCCTTAAAGCAGGTTTTCGTTTTGAAAGTCTGATTATAATTTACGTAATAGTAAAAGAACATTTTTTCTTCATTTAATTTGCATACACACTATTCAAACTGGAAACTCTGTCTCATTGTAGGTTATAAATTAAATCAAATACTTAATATCTTTAACCTAACAGCCTTGAAGAATTAAAATCTTTCAGGTATTTCTAAACACTGCTATAGAAAAGGTAAAACTAAATAATGTAAAGGACGGGAAAAAAAAAGTTTTTCATGAAGTTCTTAATAGTTGATCGGTCTAGTGCTTCAGAATATGCTAATCAACTTCAATGAGATCTTGCATGAGCCGTTAAAATCTACAATAACGGCTAAAAGATCTAAAGTAATAGAGAAAGTAATTATCCTGTAAACCCGGATCCAAGTACGTATATTTTTAATTTTTTTGACAAAATTGTAGACGATAGACGTAAATAGATGAATGAAGTTCTTTTCTGTAAAAACTGTATTTATCTCAATCCAAAAGATCACATCTAATATATTAAAATAATTATAATTATTGGTAAAGACTTTGATAGCTATTAACCTAACATTAATATTTTCAAAGGTTAATCTTTTAGAGTTTTTTATAATTGTAACTGAGGCTTTGTAAGGTTTTTTGTTTTTGATGTTAAAAATGGAGTTTTAAAAATTTCTTCCTTTTTCTTTACTGGTATGATAGTAACTATCGATTTTGATTGGACCGGTTTTTTAAGGCGTTTTTTAAGCTTAGTTGATATTTTCTTATATAAGTCGATAATTAACTCAAACTTTGATAATTCTAGAAAACTAGTGGTTTTAGCTCTAGATTCTGCTTCCCTATCAGCAAAATCATTAGTATTAGTAGCTTGAATTTCTTACTTAACTTGGGCCCTACGGGTATTACAAGTTTCCTATCTTCTTTTCCTTAATAAAGCTTTAGAGTCCGAAACCCTTTAATAAACGGAAGTATCCCTAAAACGTAGGAATTGAAGGGATAGAGATTTAACCGGAGGATAAGAACTTGTAAGCTTTAATCAACCGGAAGTAATAATATTCCTTTATAAAAGAGTACTATTATCATAAGTACCATCGTAAGACAGCTTGAGTGGTAGAAATGATCCACGTTTTGGGGATGCTAAAAGAGCATCCTCAAAGTTATCAAAAGATCCAGAGAAAGTGAACATTTTAATTTATATAAAAGGAAGTAACTGATTCAATAAGTAGTAGGATACAATCCTACTGATAATATATTAAAGGTATGATATAGGAAGATAATTTGTAGGCGTGTATATTCAAGTATTCTAGAATTTACGTAAAGGACTTGATATATGTTCAAGTCATAATTAAACATATACTCATAAAAATCTAATTCAAAATCGAAACCCTATTACTAGTCAATACTAGTGTATACTAGTAAATACTAGTTCTTCAGTACTAGTAAATACTAGCCCTAGCAGCATCTCCTTACTAATTAACCGTACTAGTCAATACTACTACTCGCACTAGTAAAACACTTATTCTGGTGGTAATATATACAACTCCGGTGAATTCCTCATCCTTTGATATTGAGATATTTAGTACTTGAAGTTTGTACCAACTACTGACTGGCCGTGTTGGCTCTATTGGCTCTACTATTGAGTTGTATGCTGTGTAACTAATTTATAGGCTAGTACATGGCTAGTATTACTCGGGATCCAACCCTGGTAGTTCTACACGCTCCTGCGATGCTCTGGAGCAGGGAGGAATCCATATGGGGATACGTTTCCATACGTCACGTGATGAAGGGGGGGGGGTTACACCATTTTAGCTTTATAGTTGCTCCCTAACAGAGACTTTTCTTTACCTTTTTCATCGAGGTTTATAGGCAGAATCCAACCACTTTAATAGACTGCTTCGGGTTTTAATTCCTTTATATATAAACCTCTATTTTTTCCCCCAACGTTGTTTCAACTGCTTATTAATGGTTATAAATTAGGACCATGTCTTTATCCTTTAACTTACCGAATCTGGACCTTTAATTACTTAAGTAATTTCTCAAGCATATATTAAAAATTAGCTTCAAAATGCTTTCTCGTCTCAATACAGTTATCTTACGTATTCATTCGAACGTTTTACCAACGTTTTACGTACGGAATTTAGCGAGCGAAACCAAACCGTCGGTAGAATATTTTGTACTTAAAATAACGAAGTATCTACGTATTAAACGCTTTAACGAATATTATCCGACAATTCGAAATTTTCGGTACGCTCACGTTTTTAGGTTAACTTTCCCCTTGAAAGGTTTCTCCAATGTGCTTTATCAACGACATTACCGTTATACCTATTTTTACCGGAAAACGCGTTAACTCACTAAACGACGAAAATTTAAACCTTTTTAACTTCGACTACGATATTAACGCCCCTTTCGACAGGACTTAACGACGTAGATGTAAGACTTTTAACTAGTCGGTTAAGTTTTCCAATATTAAGTAACGATTCCCTATGTAAAACGCTACCATAAAACACAAATTTCCTCGAAACCACTAGTTTATCGAAATTAAGAAATATTTATACGTTGTCTTCGACCATTTAAAAGATCCCGCTAAAACTGTCATAAAATGTTACTACACCTATAAAGAGGATAGTAGTATTAATGACCCTAACGTCTTTATAATTATATTCTACACTTATTATTATGACTTTGACGTGGTAAAAATATTTATTGCCAGGCTTAAAAATATAAAATAGAAAGTTTGCAAACGATTTTACGTTTTTTTTAATGCTTAAAAGGCTTTATTCGCGAAAGCTAGCGATATGGCAGGGAAATCCGCTGTTAAGCTTACAAGTTTAAAGGAAGTTATAAATAATAAATTTGCCAATATGGTTTTCCCCTTAATATACTCGCGAATTACAATAAATGGGTTGCTTGAGCCTAACTTATCGACGAACGTCTTTATAATTTCCGTATTCGTTACGGCGATACTGATGCTATTGTTATCAGATGCATCTCCCATAGTGGGAATAACGGCGACAACACGCTTATTCGGGATAACTAGAGCGATGTTATTATAACTGACGTAAAAGCCTTTTAAGCTGCTTTTAAACGACGTACCGCCTAGGTTAACTACTCGAAACTTCGTCATAAAAATCTCGGTTTATATTTACGTTACGGCGCCAACAGCTATCGTATGCTTACTTACCCGTGGGATCAGCTATAACGCCTGAATGACTTTAATGCTAAGGCCGTTATCAAAATTCATTTTACTTTGGCCAAAGAAAAATTTGATTTCCGGGAGAGAAAAGCGTAACTTTTATATACAGTCGCGTATAGAAATTATCAGGATTTCAATTCGACTCTGTAACTTCGTCCCAACTTTCACACAACTCCCCATTTATTATAGATTTATTTTATAATTTTATTCGTTTCATTTACGTTTCAGGAAATAAGTGTTATCAGTATTATAACGTTACGAATAAATACCTTACCGATTATTTAAAATTACCGCATTTCTTTTTCTATTCAAGACAACTCGGCGAAGTTGCATATTACATACCTGGTTTACTCTTAGAATTTATTTCCTTTATAACCTTTTTAAATATCAACTTCGATGAATACCGCTATCTAATATAAACTTATATAATCCTTTTTTCATAATAAAACATTATTTTGGATAAACCATGAATAAAATATTACCACGTTTTTCAGGACGCTTTAAAATATATATTACTTTTAAAACGAGCCGGTAATCATTGCATTTAAAAGCGGGAACTCGCGCTCGTTTAAAAAACGTCGAAAAGGGTCGGCACCGCCACATTTTACGTTATTTTACGATAATCTCTTAAAAACCCAACCGCTATTACGCAACTCGCTACCGTCTCCTTCGAAAATATGAATCAGGTATTGACTTTAAAACTATTCGTTTCCGTTTACAAGAAATTCTATATGGACCTTAAGGAATTCACCCTTGTACTCGACAAAACCCATAACGATAAGCTGCCCCCTTACCGCATCAGAGCGGATTACGAAATTATTTTCCATATCGATTACCAAAGTTAACCTTTAGAATTTCCGTGGGGTCCTTTATACGGTATATCGCGTAAGGAGCTCCTTATATTACTTAAAATATTGACCGAGTTATTCGACCAGGGCTAAATTGGAGCGAATAAATACCTGGAAGTATTTTAATACTTTTCTTAAAAAAAACTAAAGAAGGATTACGCTTTTATATCGATTACTGTCGATTGAATACTATTACTAAAGCGAAACGTTACACGTTCCTCTTTATTAAACAAACGTTTACGAATATTTTATTAGTTAAGTCATTTATCAAACTAAATGTTAAAACCACTTTTTATAAGCTCTTTATGAAGGATGAAGACGAATGGAAACTGTAGTTCGTATATATTACGGATTTTTCAAATAATCTATTATTTTTTCGGATATTTTAATTCCTTTATTACCTTTGAACAATATGTTACTAATTTTTTAGACTAATTTTTTTCATATTTTCTATTTCGTTGAAGTAGACAATGTTTTCATTTATGTCAACGGTACCATAAATCATTATATAATGTCGGTGAATTAAATTTTGAATGTTTTAAATATTGTGAAACTTAACCTCAATATTTTCAAATATGAGTTCGGTATTTAAAACTCAAAGTATTCCGGATGCGTTATCGAAGCTAGCGTTTATGTACGTATAGATATACGGAAATTATACGTTATCCGAATAAAGGCAGCTCCTATGTCAGTTTTGAAAATATGAGGTTTTCTTAAATTTACAAATTTCTACCGGTATTTTATTTATAATTACTCGATGATTACTGTATTATCGTTTCGGTCAACCTATAAGGGTATTTTATTTCGTTAGGAACCTGATAAAAATGTTGTTTTTGAACGGTTTAAGCTTAACATTTTTTCTGAACCTGTATTCACCTAATGGAATCCTAACTGCGACACCTTTTTCAAAAGCTGATTATTTTGGTTAAGCCTTAAAAGGTTGTCTTTTCTAACGCGAAGTCCACTGTAACCTACGCCTGGTAACTTATGACTGCCGTCTACTATCTCCCACGAAATTTAACTTTGAAATCTACGACAAAAGGTTACTCTGAATCATAAGCTATTGAAAAGTATAAAACGCGAAATTCCAGGATACGGTATATCCGTTTTATATTTGAATAAACCATAAGTATTTAAAGTACTTTATCATTATACGACGGCTTTTCGAACGACAAATCTGCTAATTTCAACGTTTGAACAATTTTGTTTTCAATTAGTATAAAATAAAGGAATAAATTAAATGTAACCCGATATCTTATTACAATGAAACCAAAATATTCCTAAGGGCTTTTTCGATTTACTTAATTTAATTCGAAAGGTTTAATTTTTACGTCGCGAATAGTCCTCTTTCGAACCGCTTTCGCGTATGTATATATCTTGATTAATTATCGTCGGTGAATTTATCTCGAATAGCCGTAACCTTTTCAATAATATTAAACTTCAAAGCTATTGAAATACTGTTATTATACGCGATATCAATTACCCCCGACTAATACGTACGGTACGTATAAACGACCGAAATTTCCTAACGAATATCCGTATTAACAACGATTATACATTAAAAGTTTCAATTTTAAAATACTTAGTAAACGATAATAAAGTTTAACGGTTTCGCGACCGTATTTAGGTACCTGTTGACGAGTAGGATTCTACCGTATTGATTTAAATTACCTACGATTTACTTTTTATCGGCTATCTATGTCACAACGCTATGATCGCCATTTTTCAAGACTTAATTTTAACCCGGCTTATATTGTGCGGTTCGCCGTTTTTGCCGTAACTACGAAGTTCACAAGCGTATAATATATTAATAACATACCGATTTTTTAAACCCCTTTCGATTTTTAAACGACTATGAAACAAGCTTTTAATCTATTTTATAGTCTACTAACCTTAAAAAAATACTAATATCTCACGTTACCTTATAGTTATTATAAACTACTTAATTAAAACTGTTACTTTCGAGGCTATAATGATTATAAAATTCGAAACTTATACAAAATGGTTTTTAAGTTATTACTACAAACTTTCTAGGTTTTCGCGTATATTTGTTAACAATTATAACTCAAATTCAACCGGTATGCCTTAAAAACAACTCTACGACTTTACTAGGGTAAAACAACGTTTAAACACTACTTTTTATCCCGAAACCGATGATGCGACCAAACTCATAAATTAAAAAGTCCTAATATATTGACATTTCTTCGTCGTTTATACCTAATTTAAACAAATCCGTTTATTACCCGGTTATGAATTAACGCCAAATAATAATAATACAATTACTATTAATATCAACCCGGTTTTCATAACCAACAGTTATTTCGTCGATTTTAAATAACCGGTACAACGTTATTTCGTTTCGATTACGTTATTAAGCATAAAGACTAAGATTTTTATTTAACGGATTCGTGAAATATTAGAATTTAGATAAACCATAATTACGGTTACGTAATAACGCATGAATAAGCCGTTAATAAGAGGCGTTTTCTTATGAAATGTTCTCAAGTCAACAACGATGTTAGACTTTCCTGAAAAGCTACAAATTAGACCAATTTTCTAGAAAGTTAAGTTAATTTTACAATGAATACTAAAGAACACGTGTAATCGACTTTTATATTATTAAACTTAAGGTACCGGGTAGGAGGAATCACCGATCTCACGTAAATTAACTTATGGGAACCGTTTTTAATCCGTTATTCAACTAATAAACTCGAAACTTTTAACCGTAAGCCGTGAATATTATAAACGAAGACTGCGAAATAAACCCAAAATATCAAGTTAAAATCATATTACGGGCCCGCAATATACACTAAATAGGATGTATCTAACTTTATGATGAACCTAAACAATATGTTATAATTTAATTGGTATGTTATATAGACTTAACCTAAAAACCTCTTTTAAACTGTTATAGTACGATAACATTGAATACCTTCAAATCGCGTTACGAATTAGTTAAATATGAAGATAAGCCCTTACGACTCGCTCGTAAAAGGGTATAATATTGACACTTTACTTTATAAAAAAAAAGTAACGTATAAGCTTTTAACGAACAGATAATAAGCAAAACACATTAATATTAATAAAAACTAAAACCAAACAATAACGAACAGACTTATTTAAACATATCCTCGAAATCCTAGGTTGATTTATTACGTAATATCGTTTTTTCTACTTTAATCAATTCATTGAATTCAATATTTATACGACTCAACTTAATATTATTACGCTCTGAGATTATAGTAAACTTTTGTATCGCTTTTAATAACGTTTCCTAGGCGTTTATTATCCGCGTCCTTTGCATTTTTATCTTATTATAAGAAACTTACTTAAATATTACGTTTCTTATTTATTGGTTAAATAACCCGTAAGACCTTAAAACATACAGAGGTGGTGGAGATAAAACCCGCCCCTCTTTGAGTATTGACTTTACGCTACGTAATACGACGTATCCTTATAACCTTTTTTATGACGATTACCTAAATTTACACGTTTTTAGCCGTTCATTAATACCTATAGAGCAGCTTATGAAAACGTAAACTTACCCCGTGTCATAACCCAAGGACCAACTGCAGAACATGGAATAGGCCAGCGGTCATCTACACCATCAGAAGCTTGATTTCCAATATATCAAGCGGGTATATCTCTTATGTAAGGACCCAGGGTTAGGGTTGGGACCGCAAGGACAGAAGAGCGGTCCAGTCGATACTATATAGGACTGAAGGAAGCGACCAGCGACTTCAGCGGTTCAGTACTGAAGATAGAAGGCCAAAGGTTATAAGGATACGGCCATCACCATATAGATAGTATTTCCTTCATAGCTCTTCAGTTGTCAATCTAAGTATTCAGTCTACACACCTGAATTGCCTAACAGCTAGTGATCATTCTACAGTACGAACAAACATCTTCTTGATATTGCACCTTTATTATCTCTGCTACCTTACTGCTAATATAAACCCCCTAACACCTTCTATTTACTCATGGGTAATTAGTGTAATAATTAAACTCCAGTCCTAAAAGTTAAATATTAAGCACGCTTTAAATGATTCTTTCACAACTTTATTAACATTAGGATTTAGGTTTAACAACATATAAGAATAACCAAAGTTACAGCCCATAACCCCGACGAAACAAAGATAACACCGAACGATAGTATTTAACCGTTTATTAGTAACTTTAAAGTAGTTATCGGAATAACTTACTTTCGGTATTTTGGCAAAATTTCCTAAGGCTTAATACTATCCTATAAATACACTCGAAATGCGTTTGCTCCCGCATCTTATAGGGATATATATCGCTGGTCCGTAAGGAGAAAAACTTGATATTAATTAATAAGGACCCAGTAATTTTAAAGTATATAACTTGTATTCCAATAGCTTTGTTTACCTTAGTAACAAATTAGATATTTATTACTAGTTTAAAACGAGTGTGAAAGGGATTTTGGCATTGTAAATATAATAGTGGAAAATAATAAAAAACTAGTACTATACTCAAGGCTAAAGGTACTAATATTATACGAAGGGTAAAAGGTTAAAAGAAAAGGGAAACTTTTATTTTGGAACTAGAGTTTAGGAACTATTTATAAAGAGAGGCTTTAGGGCACCTTCCCCATAATGTTTGGCCTGACACGGCTTAACACTTTCCATATAGCACCACGAAGTTTTAAAAGGCGTATTTACTTTCTTTCGTACTTGCCATGCCATGCGTAACAAGACAAAAAAAAAGGGCGTGTTTTTAGGTGTGATTTTATAGGCTAGTGTCTAGCTAGTATTACTAGGGATCCAACCCTGGTCGTTCTATATAATCCTGCAATGCTTTAAATCAGGGAGAAATCCGCATGGGGACACGCTTCCAAACATCACGTGAGAAGAGGGGGGGGGGGGTTCACCATCTTAACTTTATAACTGCTCCCTAATAGAGACATCTTTTCCCCTTCTTCATCGATGTTTATAGACAGAATCCGACCACCTTGAGTGACTGCTCCTGTCTTAGTCCCTTTATAGACTATACCTATTTTATATTTCAACATTTCTCAAGCGCGTTTGCTGTTTACAAGTACTTTAAAGTAGCAACAATGTCTTTAATATTACTAAAAACACCAAAACATCCATAATGAAATAGTCTTGAAGTAAAAACGTTAATATTGACTGCCTCAAAGTCTCAAAAATCGTTAAGTTGGCAAGTGGCCAATTCAGTACTGTTGCAGATACTATTACTACAAATTTCAAATCGTAAAAACGATAAAGTCACGCGATCTTCAATTACAAACACCAACTTTAATGAGAAACCTACAACCTACTCCTCTATACCACTTTTTTCCCTCCTATATATTTTAATCTTCGTTATGATAGCGCTTTAAAACACGCCGAAATTGACACTATCATCACTCCTACCAGAGAAGAGGTAATTAAGGTTTTAGTCACTATATTTGTAAAATACTACGATAAAAACCTTTGGTTTATGGATGCGGACAAAACCTTATCGATTTAATATATAATTAATATAATTGTCTACTTTATCCTCGACTTGAACCTCACCAGATACGATGAAAAACCTTATGCACTCCATAATTCTTGAAATTAATTTAGCAAATGAAGCCTAAACATATAAATGAAAATCAAGAAGTTAGTCAAGTAAAAGTTGAAGCTTTACCTACGTAAACAAAGAATCTCACTGCCGCGAAGACTTGAAAAGAAAGTACCTTTAGCTAAAGTAATTTCCAAATACACAGCAATCGAAAACACCCCTCCAGGCGAAAACCCTCCTTAAGTCAAAAAACCTTAAGTTTCTTAAAACAATATTTTTTTTGGACGACTTAACAACTTTCGAAAATCCCTTAAAGTTCCTTCCAAGCTTCCCCCCCAAAGATTTACAAATTGTTGGCTAAGTGATTAAATAAGAGGCTGAGGTACAGACGCAATAGGTGTCATAGACGCAACAAGTTCAAGAGGCTAAGGTATAGATGCAACAGGCGCCACAAGCCTATCCAATTTAAAAGGCTAAGGTATAGGCGTAACAGGCGCCACCGGCCTAGCAAATTCAAAAGGTTAAGGTATAGGCGCAACAAACGCAACAGGCCTAACATGCTCGAAAAGCTCGTTGAGTTCAACAAGTGCAGCAGACTCGTCAAGCCCAGCAAGCCCAGCAGGCTAGGCAGGCCCATCAAGCTCAGCAAACCCGGCAAGCCCGGAAAACCCGTCAAGGTCGAAATACACATTCCAAAGGCATCGGATAATTACAAGGCCATCTGATAAATTCACCTAGCAAAGGCTAAATCACGTAAAGGAACAAGGGTATCTTAGCAAACTAGAAGACTGCCAGGGTAATGGTAGCGACAACAGTAGTCGGAACTACTGGCAAAAAGTGCGCAATTGGTGGAATGCGTGATACGCGTAAGTCTGTAGCGAAAGACTTGTATACGGGAGTTGAGGAACGGAGGTCTCGGGACTGCAGGTAAAAGGGCCGTAATTGATGTTAATTTCAGTGCGAATTGACTGGAATTGACAGAGGTCTGACATGTAGATTGAAGAGGGAATTCAGGGTATACCGCAACCAAGTGGTTGGCCACACTAGTATGCGCAGGCACAAAACAAAAAGTCGCCAGTGTTGGAATAATATTGGGTGCTATTTTTAGCAGGTCAATTATAATACAGTTGAGTCAACTATACCGACTGTAAGTTGACTGTATTGGTTATAAGATTGACTGTATTAACTGTATGTCAAATACAGTAGGTGCCCATATCAGGTAGGGGTATGAGCCAAGCAATTGGCCCTACAAATTAGTGTGCAAACCGGCTAGCGGTCTGCCAAACTTAGAACTTACAACTCACATCAACTAATTACAATGCAGCACCAGTTACTTCGACCACAGTGATTTGAATGGACTACGTTGCCATGATAAAGGCCAACCAACAGGTAGGTCTTACCACATATTGAAATAGATACTTAATTTGCAATTAATACAGTTAAATTGTACTTGGTATAATCAATTTATAGTCAGTATAATTGACCCAAATAAATGGTTATCAACTGTTGTTTGTATACTAGCGAATTTTGGTTTTTTACATATGAGCTAGTGTAGCCGTTTACCAATTCAAGGTAACTGTTGAATGTCTTACTTTCTCTATCAGTATTACTTCTACCAGTCCCTGCCTATTTTGCACCTAAATTAAACATCAATTAAAATATTCCACCCTATAGTTTCAGGTATCAACTTTTTTCATTTCTATACGTAGGTTTTTCATTACCAGCTTATACATTATCAATCTTATACATTTCGACAGTAGATTTGGGTACGTTTTATACTTGTTACCCACTCAGTTTTCTAATTTGTCAGGGTATCTCTGTCTCATTACATCATATGTTGGCGGGTTTAAATATTCCTGAATTTAAATAGTGAGATTATTACTATTTACAAACCTTTTCTAAGGCACCATTAGAAATAGCTTTGATAATAGTATCAGTGGGGTTCTCTTTACCGTTAACTTACTTAAACTCTTTAATTAGTCGGGTTTTTTATCTCTTCTTTCATATTATTACGTAGATTATTAATTGTTTTTATTGCTTGTTCGATACTGGAACAGAAACTTGTAGAGGGTTTGAAATTTAGTTCAAACAATTACATTGATCGAATAAAGTTCAAGTTTTTTAGCAATAATTTTCATTTTTCTTAATCTGTTGGAATAGTATTGCATGCAGTGCAGTAGGTCAACTTTACCTACAGTAAAGATGACCGTAGTGCAAGTGTATTTCTTTGTACGGACTTACCGCATTGGGTGTAAGTTGAGTGCAGTACGCTGCACTTTACTCTAGGGTACGGGCCAAACAATTTGCTATACAAACTACATTACGAACCAGTTAGCGGTCTGCTAAACCTAAAACAATATATCTACTATCTGACTACTGTAATATTACTATTATTTCAAAAACTAATCGAATCGACAACGTAATAATGTCTAAGGCCTACTAACACGAATTAGTGCTTGCCTGCCTATTAGGTTAAGCACAGATAATATAATTAAAGGAAAAGATTACCTTCCGGTTGTTACGCTTCATGTTAATGTTAGGGTAGAGGAAAAAAAATTGTAAAGTTCTTTTATTGTTGTGTCTGTTTTTACGGCAACAATTAAAGAAGACTTTTAAGTTATGTTTGTTTTGACAGCAGCTTAGAGGTAGCAATGGTATCGCTATTGAAAACACGAATAAATGTTTATTAATCCATTTTGAAGAAAAACGTTGAGATTAACTGTTAGAAGTCTTAAAGCTTGGCAAGTTGGCAACCGGCTAAGTTGATATGATTACGGGTGTTATTACTATAAAAAAAAACGACTAAGTCCCTACTCCAAATAACCACAACAAATAACCTTCACCTTCTACTACTAACAACGCCTTTCGACCTTACCTTTTACACCAGTCCTTGGCCTTATTTCACTATTGTTACTTCCTACACCACGTCAATCGTCAAGCTTGCTACTTTAAGTGAAAACAGCGAGAATCGCTTAGTTACATTGAGAAAAACACGGCACCTAACTCTACGCCGAATCACCAAGTTCCCACACGACTCCACACCTAAGATTACTAAGTCCACCGCCTTATACGTTCTATACGTTCTTAAAAGACCAAATCGTCAAGATGGCTTCAGGTTAAGAATATATAGAGAAAGTTAAATCCCTCGGATTAATGTTCGCTAAACACTACAACTACGACCTTTGGGAATAGAACCTTGATAAGAAATTAACCGAAAAACACTTAACTAACTTTGTTAGCTATTATATTGTTAATCAATACGATATTAAGGATCCTAATCATGCCTTTAACCACTTTTTCAATATTTCTAACGACTAGACTATTTCTATATAGACTTCACTTTAAGAAGTAATTAAAAAAAGAATTAAATTAGAACTTAAGAGGTAAGGTGTTTATATACCATTATATGATCAAAGTTGACAAAAGAACTATTCGACTCAGCCCAACTTTAAAAACGCCTTTAAGACCTTTAATTATAGGTAAAGAGGGTTAAAAAACCTTATAGTCAATATACGCGATCCAAGGGACCTTCAATTTAACCTTAACAAAGTTAAGCCTCTTTACGTCCTGGCGATAAGGAACATGTTAACCTGCTTGGAAGTTTAGTACCTCAACGTGAAAGTGCGGAGTACGCCCTTAGCGGTGGCAGAGCACGTAAAAATAACGGCCGCTGATGCAGCCAAAGGTATCGATGTTAATGTTTTCCACTAATTAATTAAAAAGGATCGCTAAGCCTCCCAAAACCTTTATATATACGTCGCCCCTTAGTAATTTATTCGTTAAACCCCTTAAGAACCTTCTTCATTCGGATTTAATTACACGTAGAAGCCTATTATAAGTCCTACTATAGGACTTTACCCCTCGGGTTAAGCGATTGGTAATTACCCCTCGCACCGTATCGTGAAAGCTCCAAGGTTTAAATCGCCAAGAAATACTAATTACGGTTGAGACGATTATCTCATCCTCCCTCTAAAAAATTTCAAAATGGTTAACATTAACTATAAGTTTATAATGGACTGCGACAAGATGTAGGATAATATATAAAAGTAAAACAGAAAGCTTTACAATCTTCTTGACACCATGATAATGCCCTTTTTAAATATTTACATGTAAATGGAAGTTCCTCCTTCTGGTTTTCACTTACTTTTTTCTAGAATCTTCATAGGGTATACTAAAAACTACTACTTAACTTCTCTAACTTAAGTAACCATATTTCGTGAAATCTGTTACGATAAAAAAGACTATTTCGAATACGACTTTTACTTGACGTAATACCATACAAATTAGGCTACGAGGAGATATATTATAATAAAAGCGAAGAAAAAAGATGATAAAATACCAATAAACGTGTTGAAATAGATGCTTAAAAAGTTGATATTTTGCTAAAAGAAAATTGGGAAAACGTACGCTGGCGAAATTACACTTCGCGAGCAGGTACGAGAAGCAGTTACAAGCGTTAGCAAGTTTGAATACGCCTCATAAGGCCTAGATACCACTTGAGAAGGTTTTTTTAACTAGTTAAGCTATTCTCTTGTTATAGTAATAGCGCGTACACTAAACTAGTTTGGTATGTACTCTTAAGCCGTCAAATTTTTTAACGTAAATAAAGAAAGCCTTATGGTAGTTAACTACATCGACCATAAATACGGGCATTTACAACGCCTAATGTTCGATTTATTAACCTTAACCTTAAATTGAAGTTGATAACTAATTTAGCTTTAACAAGATTTTGGCGAACCTATTGACCGTAAGTATTATCATCGTGATAGTGGTAAGAGATATTGGATTTGTAGAAAGTTTAGCTATTAGTCGATTCGGTACCCCCCCACCGATTATAATAATAAACAGACAGTATATCATGCCTAATACCTTATTACTTCGTAGTAAAATTACTTGGATTAAATCGTAGATGTTGAAGGCAATAAACCAGTTGATGTCGTCGCTAACGCTCTTAAGCAAATTAAGTAATACGAAGATACTGCTCCCGTTACGGCTTAGTAACTAGCCGACCACGCCTTTTTGTATTGTTTGAGTAGTGAAGACCCTTACCTTTACCTTAACCAAGCCTCTAACCCCTCGTATACCTTTAACCTTGGTGATCGTTATGCGGACCACACGTTTCAGGGTATTATCCCAAATATAGGGGCAACAAAAAAATTAATAAGAGGATATTCGTAGTATATAGCGTTGTGGAGGTAAAATACTATATTTAATGAAATTGACCGTCACAAAAGTAGTAAAGTCAAAGTTGGCTTTAGTCCAAGCGAATAACTATCGTTACTAAGGACAACAGTAATTTAAACTGCTGTAGGAGTAATTAAATTCCATATCCCCAAGATTCCTACCCCTTTTCTTCTTTTTTTGGAGGACATAAAGATTCTCGACGTTAATGTCGACGTTAATACAGAAGAATTGGTTAAAAATGGCTCGAGGATTTCATTTTCCCTTAAGTAGAGATACACATTGTTTTATCTCTAAGACTCGAAAGTAGTAGTGTTGCCTCTAATTAAGCCAGATATACGTTAACTACACCGGCGCTTCAATTATCTAGCTGTTAAAAGGCTATATAAAGTTTTAAAATCCTTAGAGTATAAAAATGTGAAAGATTTTTCCCTAGAAGCTATTAAAAGGCTTTGTTACTTCTGTCAAACGCACTCCTAAGCCCTTCAAAGATTTAAGTTTACACTAAAAGACGATAAGGATTTTAACTATGAGATCTTAGTTAATATTCTTATTTGAATAATAAATCTGTTTTCTATGTCGTTAATTCTGTAACTTCTTTTCACGGGGTTAAATTTCTAAAGTCACTTTCAGTGAAGGATATATAATAAATATTAAGGATATTGTAGATTAATACGTACATGGGTTTACCTCACGTCGTCGTTTATAATGACGGAATAAACTTTTCCTTGGTGAAATTTTAGGAAGATGTTAAAATAATGGGTATTTAGTGTAAATAAGTATTTGTGAAAGCCTATTGGAGCATTGAGAAGGTTAAGAGGGTATACACCTTATTTTGCCGAACGTATAATATCCTTACGTTAGAAATTGGAAGTTTTACAGATCCGGAGGCACGCTTAAAAATGGAAGTAAAAGGCCTTAACAACATTATAAGCCTTTACGGATTAGTGCCAACGCTCCTCGTCTTTGAAGCGTACCTACATCTGAGGAGTAAATCCCCGCTCTCGGTAAGTATTTAGAAACGTGTTGCGACTTATAGTAAAGCTTTGAGGGAACTGCGAAGAGAATCAGCACACAGACAGGTTAATAACGCCCTTAATACCAGAAACGGCACTTTAACAATCAACGTGATTGCTTTACTGTTGTAAAATAAAGTCTTTGTATAGCGAGAGCCGGGTAAATAAGAAGGTCTATATAAGATATTAAATATCGTAAACTTTGAAGTAATTGTTGAAATTTCTAACGGTTTTACATCCTTTCGAACTATTTGAGTTAAGCGTTATATTAGGGATATTGAAGATCAAAACCTTTAAGCTCCTAAAGCTAAACGACTGAACTATCACAAACCTTTTTTATTTGTTATTGATAAGCCGATAAAACGTCACCAGCACGAACGACCCCAGAAAAGAAAAACATTGAAGAGGAGGAATATACACTGGAGAATATTTATAATATTACTTGGGTAAGCAGGAAAAAGAAGTACGATGAAGACCTGTAATTAAAGCTATGAGTACAAGGAATTATCAAAACCTTTGGTAAAACATTTAAGGAAAGTGATAAAGTCGATATTAACGGCCTATTAACTCGAGAAGTTATATAATTCGTATCGAAAACCAACTTTAACCTTTAAAACCTAAGCTTTACAATCTTTAATTCGAGGATTATATACGAGATCAAAGGCAAAACTACGGGGCAGCCGTATTAAAAATCTCTTTTAATTGTTTAAGGATACGGTAATAAAGATAAAGACTAGATCGTTATAAAGTTTCAAACGATTTAGAAGATTAAGTAGCGTTTAGTGGTAGCTTTGGCATGAGTTATATTGTTACCTTATGTCAACCGGAAGAATTTTACCACTTATCTGTTACGGTACAAGTATAAATACCAACGGATAATGATTTTGACCAGCTGAATAAAAGGTTTGAGTAGTAGATGAGAAACCTTATCTTTGGGATTAATAGGGTTCTAATCGACTTTTTAAAAGCTAAGTTAATAATCTTTACGGACAGATCCTTTATAAATAACACCAACTTATCTTTTCAAATCGGCTTCCTCATAATTCTCGTGAATAAATATAGGTAAGAAGAAAAATTTAGCATTATCGGCAACTTAATCCACTAAACCTCCGTTAAATGTAAAAGGATTACACGATGTGTGATAGCTTTAAAGGTCTACGGTATAATAGCAAGTTTTGACGTAGGTATGGCAATATGAGAAACTCTTAATATAATTACCAGGTAGATGAATATTCTTTCTATTCTGGTGGTGATTTGTACTGACTTAAAAAGTCTCTTTAAATGCCTTTCGAAACTCGGAACCACTAGTGAAAAACGCCTAATGATTGATGTAATGGCACTCCATGAAGCTTACGAAGGGATGGAGATGAAGAAATTCCGATGGATCAATGGCATAGATAACTCCGCTGACACCATAATAAAAACATTGCCGAACAAAGCCTTGAAAAGGTTTGTGGACAATAACAAGTTGATTATACGAATTGAAGGCTACATTAATAGACCGCTCAAACGTCCCAGATTACGTGGCGGCGAGTAAAGATGTGCTAGAAAATTGGAAGATTGCTAGGGGATTGATAACGGCGATCTGTTTAAACGGCACGGTTAAAGTAAAAGTTTCCAAATGTCTGCAAAGACCTGTAAGAGCTTGTGGCGAAGGAACTTTTTGTGGGAGTTGATAAACTCGAACCTCGGAGTAACGAACAATTAAGGTCAATTGGGGTTAATTTGTATGTAATTTGATACAATTCAGTATGGAAGTCAACTGAAATTAACAGGGGTCTGGCCAGTTAATAAGGAAGTAATTTAGTGGTAATCGAAAAAGATTGGTCAGCTACACCAATTCATGCGTCCAAACTAAAAAGCCGCTAGCGTTGGAATAGTATTACATATAGAGTAGTAAGTCAACTTTACTTACAGTAAAGTTGACCGTACTGTAAGTGGATTGCTTTATACGGGATTACCGCATTGGGTGTCAGTCGAGTGCAGTACGCTACACTTTGATCTAAGTCACGAGAAAAGCAATTAGCCATACAAATTACAGTGAAAACCGGCTAGCTGTCTGTCAACCCTAGAACAATATATCCACCATCTGACTAATGCAATACTACTGTTACTTCGAAGACCAATCGAATCGACAAAGTTGTAACGTCTAAGGCCTACCAATATAATTATTATACCGATGACAAACTCTATTGTTAAATAGTAAGCTTTTAATGTTGATGTTCTTTATACAAAACGTTTAAATGTAACGGATACTCTATACTCGAAGTTACTGATTATAATAAATTCTCCATCTAATTTACTTTTGTTAATATATATTCTAACAAATTAATTTTATATGTTCAAGTTGGTATCGTTTATAAAAATCTCGTCCGTCATGATTATAGATTTCGATGTCACTTAGTTCGTTAAGATTGTATTCATGTCTTTCCTTAAGTTATCGACATGTTATTATATATGTTTTGTTGGAATAGCTTTCAAGTGCAGTACAGTCAAGTCAACTTTACTTGCAGTAAAATTGATTGTACTGACTGCAAAATTGCCTGCGGTTTGTGGGACTGCACTTCAAGTGCAATGCAGTAGGTGCCCAGTTTAAAGTGGGGCACAAGCAAAAGCGTTTCGCCATACAAATTAATATGCAGAAAGGCTAGCAGTCTACTAAACTTGGAACTTACACACATTAATCAAAAATATCAACGCAGCACCAGTTACTTCGATCACAGTGATTCGAATCGACTACGTTTCAACGATAAAGGCCTACCAATACTAATTAGTGATTATTAAGTTAAGCATAGATTGGCTAAGTAGAAAAAGAAAGCTACTTTCTGGTTACGCTTCATCCTTTTTAGATAAGGTAAAGGAAAGATTTTTGCGGAAGGCACCTATACGTTGTGCAGTTGTTTGTAGCAGCAAGTAGGAAAGACTTATACATTGTGCAGTTGTTCGCGGCAGTCGATAAGTAAGCGATGGTATCGCTACTTGAAAATACCAAGAAATCTTCATTGATCCTTTTCAAAGACATCGAAACTAACTGTTAGAAGTCTCAAAGTTCAGAAAGTTGACAAACATTTAAGTCAGTACTAATACGGGAGCTACTACCGTAAGAAAAACAACTTAATCCCTACGCTAAAAAACAATTAATCTTTATCACCAAAAATGACCTTCGACTTTACCCTTTACATCAAATCTTTACCTTACTTTACTTTTTTTCACTTCCTATATCAAGTTAATCGTCAAGTTCGCTACTCGAACGAAAACACGAGGAATCATCAAGTCGCGCCAAGAAAGACACATCGTGCGACTTCACGTTGAATCGACAAGTCCACACGCCCCGAATCGCCAAGTCCCCATGCCCTTATATCGTCAAGTCTACCACCAAACCTTACATTGACCAGACTGTCACGGTGACTTTAAAACACGCCGGAATCAACACCGTTAACGACCCCAAACGGAAGAAGGAAATCTAGGATCTCGGCATCGTCTTTACGAAAAACAATGATGAAGAGCTCTGGTTTATTAACCCTACTGAAGACTCTACCTCAGAGCACCTAACTAACGCAATCGGCTGCTTCATTCTGGATTCAGACTCCGATAAAGTTGGTCATGGACCTATAGCCCTCGATTTCTTTGAAGATTGGTTTTGCGACTAGAGCCTAGATATATGAAAGAAGGTGGATATGTAAGTAAAGATAAAGCTAAGGGTTAATTTTTTTATTCGATTTGTTGGATTCAATGTAAAGAAATGTAATGACGGTAATTTAGCTGTCCTATTTTACGAATGCATTACATATAAAGACCCCTAATATACCTTAGCTGAGGGTAAAAAGGTTATGAACAAAAATAATATACAAAGATTATATATACGTTCGTAAGGACATGCCCAAAAATAATTAATGTATTTACATGTTATAAGCCATTAAATACATCAGTTAATTGAGAAAAAACCTCGCCAAATCCCTTAATATTAAGAGGATTATTGCCAAGTTTTTCGAAATGGAAACCCCTAGGCCTACTTCCCCTGGGTTTCTTAATACGTTTAGTTTCAACAACGAAATCAAGAAAGGACCGGCTTTACACGGGAGATTATTGTAAATTCGACTACTGGTCCTTTTCTTTTAAATTAGGCTAAAGGTAACTATCCTGCTTATTAATGTTATTATTAACCTTAATCTTTTCTTTGACTAAGAGATATAAAGGGTTTCTATGACTAGTATATTACATTTCGCTTTCGATGCGTCCCCATGGAGGATACAGATTATACTGCAATTACAACGTTGGTTATGATTTAGGGAAGAAGAAAGAAGTATTATAGTAAGCCTTATACCCTCCTAGAAGTTAAGTTACGCCCATTTTTTAATATTTACCGCTAAATAAAAGTTAAGTTACTAGGATTTTCCTCGTTGTTTTCGAATATTTTAACCTGCTAGATTAAGTATTATTACATCTGATACCTGACGAGTTATATTTTTCCCCGTAAAATTGACGATGTTATCAAGGCCTATTTCGAATACTGTATTAACTTTACTTAGTATTATACGAATTGAAATATTATTAAATGGTCTTACATATTGAATTACAAGAAAAAGATCGGAGAGTAAAATTGACCTTTTAAATCAAATGCTTAATTGGTTAATTCTTTCATAATAGGTAACGGAGAACGTAAGAGTTGGCAAAGACACTTTACACCAGTAGGTCCGGAAAATAGTAACGGGTTACAAAAAGTTCGAATACGCCCTGTAATGCTCCGATACCATTTGCGAAGGGGTTTTTAGCCAACTGCTTTTTTCGTTAGCGACCGTAACCGTTCGAATTTCCGGCTCGATTAGTATATACTTTGAAACTCAGGAATTTAATGACGAAGAGGAAAACCTTTTCAATTCGTATTACATTAATAGACGGTCCGGAAGGTCCGTTAAGTACGGCTAATGAAGGGTCCGAACATTTACTTATGAAAGAGGGTATTCACCCTCCCTAAGGTTTTTAAGTCGGCCAAATGAAATTAATTTAAAGGTTTACAAATGGTGGATTTATGGCAAATGAAACTGTTGGACAATACTTTATATTGCCGCCAAGCGTAACTTAAAGCAGGTACTGTATTATGCGTAATACCCTTTCATCTTTGAATGGGATTATATAAAGCATATTACGTGTTTTGAAAAAAAATGAAGTTAAGGAGGGGTAAAATTAGCCGAAGGCTATCGGCTGGTATAAAGATATTAGCATTAGTATTGGTACTGGTACTAGCACGGAAACAACATAATAAATAACCTACCACGCCTTCGTGCACCGCCTTATAGGCGAAGATCACTACCGTTGCCTTAACGATAAAGATGTTAACCTTATATATCTTTTTACTATTCGAAACTGTTACGCAGGAGAAGTCTTTTAAGGGATTATGCCGGATACAGAGGCAGTATGGTATTTAATCGGAGGCTATTTGTAATACATCATATTACAAAGAGATACTAATATTGTTACGGAACTTAATTCTGCGGACTTTGGTAAAGCTAGGGTTAGATTTAGTCTTAGAAAAGAGTTATCCTTACAGGAATCGACAACGGTAAAGATTAATATTAGCCCTATTATTTTCCACATGTTAAAATCCACTACCCTCTTTTTCTTATGCTTGAAAGACTTAAAAACCCTCGGAATTAACGTCAACGTTTAAATTAATAAATCAATTCAAATTAAATACGGTACAAGGTTGTCGTTTAACTTTAAGTAGGGGGATTTTTGGTTTCATTTTTAAGGATTAAATGTAGTGGTATTGAATTCAACGAAGGTAAAATTTCTTTAATTATATTGTAGGTTTCAATACCTGGTGATCAACAGGTTTAATAAGGTTTTAAAGGTAACTCATTACGAAAATTTGGATTAAAAGATATTAAAGGTTGTTGAATTCTTATGTTGCCACTATTGAATATACTACTAAGCTCCTTTAAAATTTAATTTTACATTAAAGGAAAATTAAGAATTTAATTCGGAAATTTTGGTAAACGTGTTTTTCCTGGATAGTAAATTAATACTATATTTTAGAAACTCCGTTACGGTGTTTTACGGCGTTAAGTTTCTTAAAACCATTACGGAAAAAGAAATATAGGAGGTACTGTATATTTTGTATATTGATACGTATTTTAACTTATCAAAGGTATTAGTTTATAATATCGATATCAACTTTGTTACGATGAAGTTTTAAGTTAACGTAAATTTAATGGGAATTTCATGTAAATTGGTTTTTAAAAATGTTTATTAGGGTATTAATAAGGTTAAAAGGATGTACGCCCCCTTACAAACAACCTACAATATCCTTACATTATAAATCATAAGTTTAATAAACAAAAAGGAACGGCTTTACATAGAAGTAGAACATTTCAGCGATACTATTGGAATTAACGGAATTATAATAACTTTATTGGTATTCAAAACTTACCCATGTATAAAAGTTAAGTTTCTATTATCGTTGAGTATCTAAAATCATATTATGATATATAGTAAAGCGTTAAAGAAACTAAGGAAGAAAGTGGTACGCCGTCAAGTTAATAATACATTTCACACTAAAAACGCACCTTGAACAATAAACGTACTTTTACATCCCCTTTAAAATGAAGTCCTTACGTGGCTTGAGTTCGGTAAATGGAATAGGCTGTATAAAATTTTAAGTATTACTAATTTGAAGGTAGAATTAAAATTGCTAACGGTTCCGTAATTTTCCGATTTTTACAAGTTGATTTATACCAATGACATATTAGACCTTATAAGTCCAATAAAACATTGAACGCTGATAACCTCCGAGTCGAACGAATCATTCAATATAACCTTTCCGAGTCGACTGTTAACAAGCTAATGAAATGTCGACGGCGTAAAATATTACCTAAAAGAAGTATATACACTAAAGAGGGAGAAGATTGGAATTATAATCCTAGAAAGGTATATATAATGGCGTAGGTATTTTAAAAGAAAAAGTCTAAAGGAAAACTTTCTTTTAACCTACATATCGAAGTCATTATTAATATATCAAGTAAACCCTTTAGGGAAAGTACCTAAATTACAATCAACAGCTATATATTACGGGGGGTTATATAATATATACCGTTAACGTAATTTAAAGAGTAAGATGTTATTATCTTTAATTCGAAAATGGTTTCCGAGGTTAAAGGTAAAACTATTGATCGGCCGTACCAAAATTTACGGTTAATCGCCTAAAGATACGATAATAAAGGTAAGAATTAAATCCTTACTTAATAGCTTACTATTCAAAAGAATAGTTAGCGTTGGATTATATTTATTATCTCTATTTTGAATGTTAGTGTAAAGGAATAATTAACATTGAATAGCTGGGACATTACGTAAACGTATACGTAGTCCGCTATCGATTTTTAACGAGTAACACTATTGGAATTATTGAAAAAACGAAGGGATAAATTTCCGGTTAGTACGATAACGTATTTCATTAAGATTTTATAAGGATTTGCTAAGGTTAAGATCTTTTGGTTTTTAACGTAAGAAATACGTTTTAAAAATAGGTTAGGTATAAAGACTTTAATATTGAACCCGTATTTGTTAATTAAAAAGGGTCAAGACTTTGGTATCTTAGGTATATAAATTAACGATACCATTTTTCTCGGGGATTTCAGGTTTGTAGCTGCTAAATAATGTGTTATAGAAAGGTTAGGCATTACAAAGTCTAAACCAATTCAAATTTTGTTTAAGAATATATAATTTAACCTTAATAAATCGTTACTTCGTATTTAAAATTAAGGCTAAAAGCGGTATTTACATTAACTTACGTTTAAATGGGTAAGAATTTGATAACTATCGACAAAGTAAAAGAGGCAAAGATACAAAGATACTTAAATTAAAGGGCACGTGCGGCCTACATCGTTACGTTATATTAACCAAAGGTATCATATAACCTTTTTAATACGGTATAGGCAAAAGACCCATTGTATAAAGACTTTAATATTTTTAATCGTTGGATTTAGTAATAAATAGATTACATAAAAAGAGAAATCAATATGGTTTTGTAAATTTGATAAAGACAAAGTTAATGATTTTTACAACCATATTATTTACAATTGATGCTAATCTTATATTATAAATCGACTTTTTAATAATATTTAATAATAAGGATAGATTGAAAAGGCAATTTATAATTACAAGAAACCTTATATTTTTGACATTTGTTAAGTATAAACGTGTAACCCGAAGTGTATTGGCTTAGGAAGTTTACAGTATGATAACAGGCTTCAACATCGGTATGATAACTAACGGTATATTAAGGATTATTACCAAACAGTTGGGTTTATTACCGATACCTATAGTAATATGTACCGACTTCCGAATCCTTTACGAATGCTTATTAAAACTAGATACAACTCATTAAAAACGTCTAATAATAGACGTAATAGCGTTAAGGGAGGCATGCAAAGCCCGGGAAATCGATAGGTTCCGGTGAATTAACGGTAAAAACAACCCTACCGATATCATAATCAAGGCTACATTTAATATCGTCTCGGAAAAGTTTATAAATAGTAATAAGCTAACTATAAGAATCTAGGGATACGTGGATCTCTCGGCACGTAAAGAGAAGGAATAAGGTCGCTCCGGTAAACTGGAAGATTGTTAGGGTAGTAATGAAAATGGTAGCAATGGCAGTAGATTAAATTATTGGCAAAAGGTACGCAAGTGGTGGCGTACCTGATTTGCACAGGTCTGTGGCGAAAGATCTATACACGGGATTTGAGGAATGAAGGTCTCGGAGGGGTGGAGAAAAAGGGCCACGAAGGGCTGTAATTGAGGTTGTTTTTAGTACAGATTGATTGAAGTTGACAGGGTTTTGGCTTGTTGTTGGCTTACGGATTGAGGAGGGATTTCAAAGGGTGCCACCATTTAATGGTAAGCTACGTTGGCGTGTAGGCACAAAATAAAAAGCCGCCAGTATTGGAATGGCAGTTTAGTGCAGTATAGTCAAGTTAACTTTACTTGTAGTAAAGTTGATTATACGTACTGCAAAATTGGCTGCGGTTTGTGGGACTGCACTGAAAGTGCAGTGCAGTAGGTGCCCACTTCAAAGTGGGGCACAGGCCAAAGCGTTTGGCCATAAAAATTAGTGTGTAGACCGGCTAACGGTCTGTCAAACTTAGCACTTACACTTCAATCAACAATATCAACGTAGCACCAGTTACTTCGACCACAGTGATTCGAATAAACTACTTTACAAAGATAAAGGCTTCACAACATATTGATTTAATTTGTTAAAGTATTCATTTTCTAGATTTTGAATTTGTGTTGTAATCAATAAATTGTAAGATAACGTTGGTTGATATAACATAACGATATATATTATATGAACCCTTTATTAAAGGTATTGTTGTCAGTTTGTAAAATTTTGTTTCTTCATTTTTAACAGGCTAGTTGTTTCACTTTTTGGGCGTAGGTTTAGGTATGTGTTTCAGTTGTTCTTACTAGTGTAGATTCGGATTGCCGATCTATGGAGATCCAGTTGCGTACTTTTAGCTACCGTTTTAATTTATTTGTACTTCCAAAGGCCTCAATTCATTCTTTTATGCTGTTTTGCTACCATGTATTTATTAGTACTAAAGATAAATACAACATCAGTTTGTATACTAAAGATGCCAAATATTTTACCTTACGTAATTCAAAGGCAAAATGTTATACAATACGTGGCGGGAACTACATACATAGAAAAAGAAGGAAGGCATAGGCACGTACCTACCTATACAGCTGCTACATGCTCAGCTTCATTGAGCTTCGCTTCTAGTGTTTGATTTTTCCTTTTCCATCATCAGAATACTACACGGTTTTAATATTAAGTTATTACACTACACGTATACCAACAATCGGTAGCTATAAGAAAAAGAGCTGAAAAGCATCAGATACTACCTTTTCCTAGTTCAAAGAAGACGAAACGAAAAGAGCAAGGTTATTAGTTTTACCCCGTAAAAAAAATGGTAACCCCCCCCCCCCACCAAACCTTCCATTTTTTTGCTCTTCAAGTTTATGATCTTTAGCCTTTTCACCATTAACACCACCATTACCCCCTCTTCCTCTCCCCTCCGTTGCCGTTATTATTTATTATTTACGTCATCCTTGCCGCAACCGCCATTAGTTTCGCGGCTACCATTGCTTTTCTCGCCGCCGTCATCAATACCGTCGCCTTACTTTCGCCGTCATCATTTCCTACCGCCGTGACTGTTTTCCTATTATTTATGTCGTTATCGCCGCTACTGCTGACAATTTAGCCGCCTTTTCTCCATTTTGTCGCCAATGAGTAAATGCGAGTTACGTGTCTTATCTGTAAATTTTATTAAAGCATATGCCACTTTATATCGTATCCCAAGAATAATTCATAAATTTGTGACTTTCATAAACATTTCTTTGCCAACGTCCTCTTCGCTAGTTTCCTTTCCTTGCCGTTATACGCTTGTTAATCACCGACTGGTTTCTTAAGCCAAAAGAAACTAGGCGTTTCTAGTAGCCAATAACTAAAATAAAGAAAACCATCAACAAACGCTTCAATACTATTAACATAAGCCTACATCGGCAAATCAAGAACTATTAAACGATTTCAACCAGTCGTTTAAAGGTTATTACACGTAAGGAAAACTAATATCCTCGCCTTCGCAATCAATATATTCACATCACACCGCCTTGTCTTTGCAACCATTGGTCTCGTCCTTATAACCCTGAGCGTCTTCATAATAATCGAGCTACTCCGGCTTGTCAGATTTTACTCCCTAACACTTTTCGCCGCTTGAAGAGAGAAAATATAAGCGTATATAATTGAAAATACCATTATCCTTTTATTATAGGCATGATTATAGTAAACCGTAACGTTATCATTAATAACGTTTAGAGCTTTTGAAAGCCTTTTGTTATGATCCAAGAACATCAGAGGGTCAGAAAACAAGCCAGTATAGGGCTAAGCTATTAAGAACCTGATGTCCAACACATCAGGTGGGGATATCTCTTATATCAGCAACCTTAGGGTTAGGGTTACGCACTAAGGATCATTGAGATCATGTTTCGATCCAACATGATCTAGCACTGAAGGCGTATAAAGGATTAAGGATATAAGGACACGGTCAGCACCACATAGATAATATTTCGTTCATAGCTCTTCAGTTTTCAATCTAAGTATTCAGTCTACCCTGAATAGCCTTACGGCTTCTGATCATCACTCGCACGAACACAGTCTTGATATTGCACCTTTTGTTACCTTTGCTACCTTACTGCTAACATAAACCCTCCAACACTTTCAATATACTCCCGGGTATTTAGTGTGATAATTACACCTTCAAAAATCTTTGTTAATATTAATCCTAAAGTAAAAAACCAGGTTGTATCTATGTTAGGCACCTTTCTTTAAGGTTCTGCTATCTTTTTGTAAAATACAGATATTTTCGATAAAAAATGTTTCGAGTTACCTTCTTAGGTTTAAAAGTCATTATAGGTACACTAACGTAACTCTATGAAACGTATTTGGGCCGAATTACGAAAAGGTTTCGAAAATCGAACTTTACCTTACAAAATCTATCGAAAAATGTATACGTCCATCAAAAAACCATTCAAACTAAACTAAGATATGTATGAGCAATAGGCACTTTTTACTGACGTAATAAAAACAAATATACAGTTATGCTTAATATTTATTATTCGTTAAACCTAGATATTGAATAAAATCTACAACTACTAAACCATTAACAAAATCTCCGCAAATATATAATCTAAATTGAAAAGTCTACAACAATATTACTAGTGGTGGCCGACAAAAGAAATACTCACATTAGAAATGTACTCCAACAAATAACCGCGAAACGTATAACTCACATTAGAAATGTACTCCAACAAATAACCGCGAAACGTATAACTCGCATCATTTTTAAGCAAAACCATAGTATAAAAATACCAACACGTATACCTATAAAACAAAATATGACCTGGAACATAGCAAAAGTTGTTATTATACTCTCGAACGCAATCACAAACCTCACAATCGTAATAGTAAGCCTCGCAAAGCTCGAGACAAACCTCGCCAAAAACGTTGCGACGATAATCACCGTGATAACCGTAATTGTTGCCATTACGATAACGATGGTTGCCGCGAACGCAGTCGTCAGCGCAAAGAAATTAACAATGTTTAATCGAAACCAAAAATTCTAGCAATTCCGACCAAAGCTACAACAAGTCTAAACGCTTCTCCTCGCCCTCTTTAACGAGTGAAATGTGATTTATAAACGAAACTGGTCTCGCTACACTACCAAACCATCGTACCTATACCAGATATAGATACAAATATAAGTCTCATAATACACTTTTAAAGTACCTAAAGGATTGCCACAAAACGAGGATATTATCCTCGAGACTTATAGAACATAGGATTCAGTACAGAAATATAAAGATACTTTCCAGCTTAAAAATTGCCAAATTTACACAGGATTCGAAAACTGTGATTTTCAAACCTTTTTACAAGGAAGCAATGGTATCTATAAAAGGCTTCTGCTTCCATTCAATACATATTCGTACAAATTTATCAAGCTCAAGTTGTACTCTTTATATTGACAAAAACGTTTATAAAAATATCGAAGCCAAATTTTAACTTAATGAATACTTTTATAATTATATCGAAATTATTGTTTTGACGAGCGAAACCATCTCCAAAATTAAAAAAAACTTAACAAAACTTACCAAAAACCCTATTTGGTTATTCTGGGCTGATAGGAATAAGTTGAATGGTACGCCTAGCATTTTCAAAGAGACTATGAAGGTGTGGATTATCGATCACATCGACGCAGGTGCCCTACTATAAAATAAACGATGAAAACCTTATAAATCTAACATTCTTATTTCCAGAAACGTTATCAAATTTAAAAACAATAATTTCAAAATATCTTTTACTGTTCAAAAAAAGGTTAAGAGTTTAATAGTCTATTAAGTATTTACTCAGGACTCTTCTAACATTATTTTATCAAGATGAACCGTTTATTTTTGGTTCTAATATTGTTTTTCTTTTATATTTACCGTCTAATATCCCTATACAATGCCATTGTGGATTCCACTACTTATTACATCATTAAGCCTCACAACCTTCCGCATACACTAATTACAATTCCGAATTGAATATTCCCAAATACTGTTAAAAAATATAAAGATACTATCTACTTACTTATGAGCTGGAAAGGAGCTGTCCACACGTTAATATAGGTAACTAGAGTGAAAAACATAGCCTTTAAGATTAAGAATCGAACTTATAAAGCAATTGGTAAATATTATACAGCTTTTATAACCACTGGTAAAATAGATGCGACTTCATTTATAAAATAGGAATTGAAATTTTTCTCTTATTTGGCTGGAATAGCAAAGGCTCTAACAAAATCCTTGTTTCTTTTGAAAATATTGGTTAAAAGACAGTCATACATTCTATTTCTCTATAGAATCGCCTACTGAATCAAAGATACATGAAATACAATTCTTGGGAAACAATAAGATAAGCTTTGTTTGAAGGGATTTCCGGTCTCATTCCGCATGAAAACTCATAACAACGTCTCAATACTTAAAACTGAATATAGGGTTGACGTTAATTTCACTAACGCTTCCAATACATATAAAGTAGCTAAAGTTTACAACAAGTTTACCGACGTGTAATAAAATGTAGTACTTATGAATTTTCCGGTTAACCAAATAATAAAGGTACATTTAATTAAAGGGTAATAAAACGCTAAATTGAACCACTATTATGATCCGGTTTTTCAACTAAACAAGGCCTTCGTCTACTAATAGTTGAATAGCCTATATAACTAAGGTTATATAGAATATACTTAACGTTGATAGAGCTTTAGATGTTGAAACGTTATCGATTGGATTGGTCGAAGTAACAGAAGTATTGCGTAGTCTAATGGTGAATATATTATTTTAGGTTTGGCAGACCGCTAGCTTGTGTGCGTAACAATTTTTATTGCCAATCGCTTTTCCCGAGCCCTAGTATGAAGTGGGCATATACTGAAATTAACTGGTAGCCAATACATTAGGCCCATATAAAACAATACACTTAACTTTCAGTTAGTATAGTCAGCTTTACTCTTTTAAAGTTTACTTACCACACTGTAGGTATTACTATTCCAATACGGGCGGCTTTTTAGTTTTTAGGCGTAAGCCAGTATAATGAACTCCAGTTACCGCCGAATTACCTCCTCGTTGATTAGATAGACTCCTATCGATTTCAATTGACTTCAATATCAAATTACACTTATTTACGCTTGATTTTACTTCAATTTAACGTTAATTGCCTCACAATACCAAGGTCGAAGTTTATCAACTCCCACAAAAGGTTTTTCTGTTACAAACCTATACAAACTTCCACTTTAGCCTCGCTACTTAAGAAAAATCGTTATTGTCGGTCCTCTAACAATCTTCCATTTCGTCAACATATCTTTAACCGCCACTACGTGGTTTTTTTTTTTTTTTTTTTTTTTTTTTTTTTTTTTTTTCTTTTCTTTTCAGGAAGCTTATTAACGTAGCTGTTGATACGTATAATCTGTTTATTACTATTCATAAATCTTTTAAGAGCCTTATTTAACAATATCTTCATTATAACATTATAAGGATTATTTTCCCTTCAATTTACCGAAGTTCCTTTAATTCTATTTCTTCGTAAGCTTCGCGAATTATTATTACGTCTATCATCAGACGTTTTTCGCTAATAGTTCCGAGATTCAAAAAGCATTCAAATAGGCTCCTTAAGTCGGTACAAATCACCACCGGTATACAAAAAATCTCTAACTACTTTTTAAAAATGTAAATTGTATTTTACAATGTTATTCCTACGTTAAAAACTCTTATTTTTTCGTAAATTTTTAAAGCTAGAATGATTTGTGTAATCCTTATACATTTAGCAACGTTTTATTTAATTGGGTTACCGATAATACTCAACTGATCCTCCCACCTATCCTTATTAATAAGGGTTATTAGGAAGCCGATTTACAAAGATTGGTCGGTATTATTAACAAAGAAAACTGTCTATAAAAATCATAAACTTAACTCTTGATAAGTTTATTAAAACTATATTAATCCCTCGGTTGAGGTTTTGCATTCACTACTTGAGCCTTTTATTTAGCCGGTTAAAGTCGTTACCTATCAGGTATTACGCTTATACTACGATAGATAAGTAATATAAGGCCTCCAGTCAACACAAAGTGGCAATATAGCTGCTACGGGCACGCTATTTTAGGTACCGTTAAGTCTGAGCTACGATAATCTTATCAATTATAATCAAGTCTATACCCTAATCATTTTAACGAAACTTAAGGCCGATATCAATACCAAGCATACAAATTAACAATTCATTAATCTCATATTAACTACCCTTCGCTAATATTATAAACTGATTATAATTCCGAAACTGAAAGTTCTCAATCGTCTAATATTCCGATACTACAAAGCTATCCGTTCCAAAGAAAAAGGTATCGTTAATTTATATTCGTACTAGTTCACAGTCCTACCCTTTCGTTACCAACATATACACGTTGTATATTTAAAACTTTATATATAGCCGTAGTTTAAAGTGCGATTCATAAGTTTGAAGCTAATGGACTTCTACTTCAGCCAATATCTATAAGGGTTTTATATATCGTATTAACGTTTCCGAAATGTCAATAAGCCGTAGCTCTTATAATAATTCCAACAGTATAATCCGCTATAAATCTGTTGTTCATTACGTATAAGTTCAAGTTATATTTCAGTCATTAGGCGTCAATTTACTTTTGGTTTTAACCAGCAGATTCGCTAATAAAAATTATTCAATGTCAACTATTTTTCTAAATCGTTAGCGATTACTTCAGGATTTAGGCTTTATTTTCATTACCGTATCCTTAGACGATTAGGTGTGATATTTCGTACGGCCGTCCCGTAAGCTTACCCTTAACCTCATAAATAGTCCTTTACTTCAAAATCGTAGTATTTAAATTTTCAAAGTTAAATTCGGCCTTAGATACTTGTTATACAACTCCTCGAGTTAGTAAACTATTAATGTAAACTCTATTGATTTCCTTAAAAGATCTACCAAAAGTTTTAATAACACCTTATACTCGGAGCTTCAATGCTAAATCTTCGTTATCCTTTGCTTTTTTACTTACCTAAATAGTATTGTAAATGCGACTTGGTGTATATTCTTTTTCCTTAACATTCCCTCTTTTCGGGGATCGTCCCCGCCGGTGGCATTTTATCGGTTTGTCTATAACTGGGAAAGAAAACTAGTATTAATTCGGTCGTTTAATTTAGTGGTTCTCATTATCTTTTACTATAATATAAGGCTTAACCAAAGTAATTTAAATGGTTATGGAACAATGAACAATTTTAATAATTACTTCGAAGTTTGGGATACTTAAGGCTTTATAAAATCTATCATATTTACCGGCTTCCGCTATATAAAAACTTTAATTTACAATGTCGAAGCAAGTACGTCGATTATAATAAGGTTATTCTTAGTATTAAGGTTATTTTTAACCTAGCGGTGTGTTGATTCCTTCCGTATTTCTTTCAACACTTTACCATAGGCCAAAACTCGCTTCTAGGTGTTTTCTAATAGCGGAAATTCACTCATTAGGAATAAGTACGCTCTAAAACCAATAGCGCTAATACTAGGCCATTAAGGCTCCTAATATTATTCAAGCGCTTTACCGCTATCTAAATTCGTACTTCTGAGTTCGTAAAAATTTCAATCTCTATCGTAAGGGTATTATAAGCTTGGTTAAGTAAAATATATACGTTTTCGAACTTTTTAATACTTCAGTAGGCTTCTATAAACACCAATTTTTGTTAGATACCCATTATTCTACTATCTTTTTAAAACCTTGCCAACATAAGATTCGTCTTAGTATTGTAAACAACGATGTTAGGTAGACACCGGTACAGTGAAATCCATAATATCTCCATCGCTTCCTATACATCTTTTGCTACAACGGATTTCAAAAACTTAGCTCCGTAAAAAAAAAAATCTGAATGACTGATGTAAAAACATGCCTATTATCTAAGTTAAATATATTAATCAAACCATATAATTGAAGTTCTTATCGTTTTCAAATTCAAATTTCAATCTTTGGGGGGCTTAGGCATATGTTTAGTAGTAATAGCAAGATATTTCACTATTTTTTAAAACGAAATATTCTATATCTTTATGCCTTACGTCTTTAAAAGTTCGTATAGCCTGTTAATAGCTATATTGGTAAAGAGCCGGAATAGATAGCGTATTTCTGGATCCTTCGAGTTCAATACTACTATCTCTAGACCTTAAAGATAAAACTATAAATGCACTTGATTGAAAGTATGGAAAAATCTTACACCAATTTTAATCAGTTCGTCGATGTTAACGTTAACATTAACGCCGAGAGTTTTTATATCCTCTAAGTAAAAAAGAAAAAAAGTTAGAGGATTTAAGGATGTAAAACGTAATCGATATAATAATATTTTTAAATACCGTTATCCCTAGTAACGATAATTACTCGCATAATACGAAGCTAATTTTGGCTTTACTAGTATCGTAATAATTAATTTCAATAGCTGTAATATTTTCCTTTCGCAATTACTCGAATTAAGATTAGCCTTTTATTAAGTACTTTACTGCTCCTATTTTGAACATAATATTTTGAAACTTGTTATCCGCGTTACAATCGTAGATGTTAAAGGTTTATAAAGAGTTAAAGGCTTTATTAAGATAAAGGTAAGGATTTTCATCGCTTAAACAGTAAAGAAAGGCATGGTAATCAAATTATTAAGCCGTGTTAGTAGTAATATCTATATACTATTTAATTTGCTTAAAGGCATCAGCGCTGTTAATTATCTAATAGACTTCGAAATTTGAGATTCAATTTAAGTAATTGAATTGAAAAACAATAGTGTGTTGTATCTAATATATTACCTTTTCATTATTACGTTCGGCGGAAAGATAACGAGTTAACCAACAGTTTAACTTGCCATAAATTCACATTTTTTGCGACTATCACTACGATCATTTTTCCAGTTAACAAGTCTGTTTTAATATTGGCCTTATCAGTGACAACGTGGCTGTTACCTCCATTCCAAGTCCTCTAAACGTTAAAAGCGCCTATATCCATACTTATGATCGATGTAATTAACTACCGCACGGTTTTCTTCCTCTATATTAGGGATTTTGCTAACTTAGGGGTATATACCAAATAAGTTTAGTATACATGCCATTAGAGTTATGAACGAGGAATGCAAATAGCTAAAAAAAGCCTTTTTAAATAGTATCTAAGCGTTATAAGGTGTATTGGAATTCGCTAACGCCCATAGCAACTACTTATACAAGCTCATGAAATGTGGCTTCGCTAATATAGGATTTCCCTATTGCTTACTAATACAAAATCAACTTATCAAACATCTGATTTAATATATTCATCAGTGATTCCTCCTATTTATTCTTCGTTATCATCGTAGTCTACCTCTTAATAGCCTAGTTTATATAGTATTAGGTAAGGTAAACTTTATATTCGAAGTAACCTTTCATGCTATTGTAAACCTCATAAAAGCTAGTTACTTGAATTAGAATGATTAGGTAGTAATCCTTAGCTTACCCTGTAAGGATTTCAGGAAATAGTAAGTGAAACCCCAAAGGGGATACCTTAATTTACTTATAAATGTTTAAAAGAAGCATGATCTTAGTGTCCAGAAGGTTATAAAGCTTTCTGTTACTCTTCTCTACATTATATTCCAAATCTTAACGGAATATGTAATAGGGTTAAATCAGTATTAACTATTTTAACAGGTTTTAAGGGTAGGTATCGATAATTATCACAATCTTTTTAATGTTTCCTAACAATTTAAGCCATGTGGCTTCCGAAAATACGGTATTGAAAATAATTTCCAGTCTCCTAACACAAGGAGAAAATTCTGGTAATAGAACCTATAATATGCTTACGCGTATAGGCAAACCTATCATAAAACGTCTCTTGAATGACTTAAAGATTCTGATTAAAGTGTTAAGGGGCAAGAAGGATCTAAAGGGTTTAAGAGACTTAACCATCTTACTTAATTAACTAGTATAGAACACCAACGTTAATTTATTTGGCCGTGTTAGCAGCTAATGCTTCACGTGTCCTACTGCCGCTAATAGCGTACTCCTCTCTATCACGTAAGGCGCCAGGCTGCCGAACAATTCAATAGGTTTCTTATTTCCAACTCGTAAAAAAGTTTAACGTATCTAAGGGTAAAAGGATGAGCCCTTAAATGGTGTATTCAGGCGTTAACTTCTTCAATACCTTCCCTTTACGACGTAGGTCTTAAGGATATTCCTTAAGCTAAATCAACTCTAAAATAATCTCTACCAGCGTGTTCAAGCTTTTTTTTAACACTTATATTCCTTCACACTTAATTTCAACCTTTAATTTAAACTTCATCGTATTTTGGGTTGCCTTCATTATATCAATTATCTCGTCGTTAAAGAACTTACTATACCTACGAAAAGCACGTTAAATATCTTTACCGTCGTCGTATTTAACGATGTAACAGCTAATGAAGTTAACCAAATATTTTTTTCGTCATGTTTTCGTTAGTATCTTCACCACATAGGTCTCTATTGTATTATTTTAAAAAGACAGATCCGAAGACTCTGATGGCCTTTAGTAAGTCCTGGGCAGATATTTTCTTTAAATCTTAGGTGACGTAGGGCTTTTTGGTCAAGGGACGGGATATTTTGGCGTAAATTTGTGTGAAAACAAGGCGATTTAGCGTAAAGTTGCATAGAAACTTAGCGATTTAGGGTAAAATCGAACGACGGGGTTTTTCTAGTACTATTTGGTGGTTCCCAGTGGTTTCACCTGAATTAACGATTTTTACGATTAAATTGGCGTAGAGGAAAAGAAAAAAAAAATTGAAATAAAGGTAAAATTTTGGTGCAAAACGAAAAGTCAAAGGTTATTTTTTATTGGAAAAGATCTAAAGTCATTTGTTATTTAGCTGTGGGACTTGATCGTTTTTACCATAGTAATATCCACACTATTACTAAATTAGCTCTTGAACAACTTGCCAAACTTTAAGACTTTGAATAGTTAATTTTAACGTCTTTAGCGAAAATATATTAAGAATCTTTGATGTTTTCGATAGCGAAACCGTGGTTACCTATAATTTTCCGTAAAAATCGCCGCAATCTAGAAGTTTTCTCTCCTAACTACCGTAAAAACCGACGCAGTTCGTAGGGGCCTTTCGAAAAAATCTTTCCCCTACCCTAACCGTCGTTCAATGTAAAGCGTAATCGAAGAGTAGTTTCTTTTTTAACTTATCTTATCTATACCTAATCTAATGAATACTCTTCAATGTTGATAGGGCTTTAGAAGTTGAAACATTATCGATTCCTTTGGTTAAAACAACAGTAGTATTGCGTGGGAAGATAGTAGATGTAACGTTCTAGGTTTGGTAGACTACTAGCCGGTTTTCGTAGTAACTTATATGGTAAATTTCTTGGCCCTTGCCGTAGTGGGAAGTATACGCATACTGTACTTAAATTGCACCAATACATTTAGCCTACAAAAACCAAGACACTCTACTTTCAGTTAGTATAGTCAACTTAACTTATGGTAAAGTTGACTTACCCCACTAGAGGTATTACTATTGCAATATTAACAATATATTTCCATTTCCTTTGCAGTTTTTGTTGTATAAAGAATAATATACGACGTTACAGAAGGCTGTATCATGGTTAATCTTAAACCTTTTAACGAATACACGGTATCGAACAGCTACCCTTTACCTTGATAGGCAAACTTCATTGATATTTAGAGAAATTACAGGTAAATTTCTATCATAAACACCATAAAACCTTTCTTTTAGCTTCTTGTATATCCAGAATTCAAAGTTTGTCTTATTTTTATAAACTATAAAGGCCTTAAACATTGCTAACTCCCCTTTATATAATTGCGAAACTCGCCAGCTTTTCATCCAAGTATTTATAAAAAAAAATATCATTTTTTCGGATAATTTGAAAAACTATGAAAACTATTTTTCTTCAATCTTAACCTTATTCACCGAAGTCTGAGTTATTATATCTCAAAAAAGTCTCATATTGGCTTGGAATTTGTATAATTACTGGGTTTTTTCATGAATAGCTTTAGTCTGTTCATCAATACGGAAAGTAATTGAACCTTCTAGGAAATCTTCTTCCCTGCAACCCTTAACGCTTTGGAATCTTACTTAGTTGTAACGTAGTTGCTTTGATTAATAATACTCTGTTTCTCCTAATTAGAAAAACTAATACAAAAATTAAAAGAGTGTTTGCTAGCTATAAGGTGTAAAGTTGGCCGAGTAAACAATAACTAAAGTAAGAAAAATACTTTATACTTCAATCACGACAATATTTCTTTTCCACTAGAAAAAGAAATCATTGACTGCCTTTTAAAATTACTTGTACACTAAGTTACGCTTATATAAAATTAACCTTATTTAACCATTTTTTTACAATTTCATTAAATTCATCAAGAAAGTTTCTGTTGGTAGGCCTTATACGTTACAATGTTGTCGATTCGATTGGTCTTCGAAGTAACAGTAGTATTGCATGGTCAGATAGTGGATGTATTATTTTAGGTTTGGCAGACCACTTGCCGCTCTGCACTGTAATTTGTATAGCCCATTGCTTGGCCCGTACCCTAAAGTAAGGTGCAGCATACTGCATTCAATTAACACACAATGCGGTAAGTCTCCATACAAAGCAATGCATTTGCAATACAGTTTACTTTACTTACAGTAAAGTTTGCCTACTGAACTATATTCAATAATAATTCAACACTGGCGGCTTTTTAGTTTGTATGCGCACGCCAATATGGCTGACCAATCTTTTCCGGTTATCACTAAATTGCCTCCTCGTTAACTAGCCAGACCCCTATCAATTCCAGTCGACTTCCACATTAAATTAAACCCAATTGTATGCAAATTAACCCTATTTGACCTTAGTTGTTCCATCGCTCCGAGGTCCGAGTTTATCAACTCCTACAAAAAGTTCCTTTGCCACGGTTTTTTGTAAGCCTTCACTTTAACTATACTATTTAAACAGATCACCATCATCAATCCCCTAATAGTCTTTCAATTTGCGAGATCATCCCTATCCAGGATTTCTGGGCGGCCTGTCAACGTAGTCTTCGATACGTATAGTTAGCCTATTACTGTCCACAAACCTTTTTAAGGCCTTATTTAACATCGCCTTCGTCATGGCATTCACGGGGTTATCCTTTCTATCGATCCATCAGAACTCCTTAATCTCTCTCCCTTCGTAGGCTTTACGAATTAATATCACGTCGATTATCAGACGTTTTTCGCTGGTAGTTCCGAGCTTTAAAAGGCGTTGGAAAAGGCTCCTTAAGTCGGTATAAATTACCACCGGGATATGAGGAATCTTCAGTTTCCTGGTAATAAGGTTGAACGTTTCTTACGATTTTATGCCTACATTAAAGCCTATTATTATACCGTAAATCTTCGACAATAATACGCTTCATGTAATTCTTTTATATTTAACGAAGGTCTAGTAAATTAGGTTGCCGATAATACTAAACTCGTCTTGCCATTTGTATTCGTTAACGAGGGTTATTAGGAAACTAATCTGTAAAGATAAGTCGGTATTATTTGCAAAACACCCGTCCGTAAAAAATTATCAGCTTCGCCTTTAAAAAGTCTTTTAAAACCATATTAATTCCGCGGTCCAAAATTCGCATTTGCTACTCAAACCTTTTATTGAACCGGTTAAAGTTCTTATCCGTTAGCTTTTATACTTACGCTACGATAAAGATGTTGTAGAAAGCTTTTGGATAACATAAGGTAGCGATATAGAAACCTTAAATACGCTATTTGAAATACCTCTAAGCCTTGGCCTTGTTAGTCTTATCAATTATAGCCAAAACAGCGCTTTAGCCCTTTAAGCGAAAGTTAAGTCCGGCATCAATACCAAGTATATAGATTAACGATCCATTAGAATCGAATTAGATGTTTTTTTTCAATATCGTTACCGGTTTGAAATTCTAAAATTTAAAGTTTTTAAACGATTGCTATTTCAATAACACAAAGCTAGCCGTTTCAACGCAAAAAGTATCGCTAATTTATATACCTACTACGTCGATGTCCTTTTCTTACGTTACCAATAGGGACGAGTCGTAGGTTAAAAAATTTATCGTTAGTTGTAATTTCAAGTTCGATTGGTAAGTGAAAAACTAAAAAACGCCTGCTTTGCATAATTGATATAATAACTTAATATATCGCATTACCATACCTAAAGAGTAAATACAATGGAATTTCTATAGTATTTATAATATTACGATCAGTTATAAATCTGTTGCTAACTATTTATAAGCTTATATTATATTATAGCTATTAAACCTTAACTTACCTTCAGTTTTAACTATTAAACTAATTATTCAATCAACCAATAAACGTTTACTATTTTTTTAAATCGTTAACTATTACGTAAGAATCCAATCTTTACCTTTATTACCGTATCCTTAAACGATTAGTCATGACTTTTCATACGGCCGCTCCGTAGTTTTGTCCTTAACTTCATAGATAATCCTCGACTTAAAGATCGTAACGTTTGGCTTTTGGAGGTTGAAATCAGTTTTCGGCACAAATTATACAATGCGACGGTTTACGAGCCGTTAATCGTGATTTTGTCACTTTTCCTCAAAAATTTTGGGAAGGTCTTAATAATCCCTTATACCCGGAACTTTACTATTAAATCTTTGTTATCCTTCTCTTGCCTGCTTACCCCAACAATTTTTTATATGTGGCCCGGTATGTATTCTTTTTCTTTAATGTTCTTTTTTTTAGGGGTCATCCGTGTTGGCAGCTCTTTATCGGTTTGTCGATAACGAATAAAGGAGGTTTGTATTAGCTTAATCGCTTGGCTTAAAGAGTTTAAAGAGGCTCCTTTTCAATATCCTTAATATAAGGCTTAACCTAAGCAGTTTAGAAAAATATAAAGCCGTTAACAATTTCGACAACTACTTCGGAGTTTATAATAGTTAATTTCTTATACAGGTCTTCTTATTTGCTTAGCTTCCATTATACGAGGACTTTACTTTGTAAAATTCAAGAAAGTACGTTAACAGTTAATAGACCGTTCTTGGTGTTAAGGGTGTTATTTACTTAACTGAGTACCGATTCTCTTCATAGTTCCCTTAAAGCTTTGTTATAAACCGTAACATGTTTCTAAAAACTTGTTAAAGGCGGAGATTTACTCGTCAAACGTACATATTTTTAAAAGACTAAGAGCGTTAGTACTAAGCTGTTAGGGCCTACAATATCGTTTAAACCTTTCATTTCTATTTATAGGCGTGCTTCCGAATTCCTAAAGCTTCCGATCTCTATCGTAAAAATATTGTACGTTTGGCGAAGAAGGGCTTATACTCTTTTAACCTTTTTAATATTCTAGTAGGCTTTTACAAGTACCTATTCATACTAAATACCCATTATTTGGTATATTCCTAAAACTCCGCCGCCGTGAAGTTAATAGCAGTATTGTGAACAACGACGTTAGGTGAGCCTAGGTACGTATTAATTTACAACATACTTAGCGTTTTCCACGTATCTTTTGCTGAAAGGGACTTTAGAAATTTAATCCTGTAAAAAGGAGTTACGGAATTAACGACGTAAAAAACAAGGTTTTTATCTAAATAAAATATATTAATGAAGATTTCGTAATGAAAATCCTTATCATCTTTTAGCGTAAACTTAAATTTCTAAGGAGCCTAGATATATGTTTTTCAGTAATAGCAAGGTCTTTCAATAGATTTTAGGGTAAAATATTCTATATCGTTATACCTCATTAACTTTAGGACTTTGTATAGCCTTTCAATAATAGGGTAGTTAAAGCTCTCATATAACTGGCGTATCTCCGGCTTTATCCGGTTTAATACCACCTATTCCGGTCCTTAAAGATGAAACTATAAGTACCCCTACTTTAATGCGAATGAAAACCTCTAGTTATTCTTAACCAGTTCGTCTGAATTAACGTCGATATTAACGCCAAGGGTCTTCATATCCTCCAAGAAAAAAAAAGGAAAGGGGTAGGGGATTTAAAGATATGGAACATGATTGCGCTTACAACAGTATGAACTACTGTTATCCCTAATAACGATAGTTTTTTTGCCTAAGCCAAAGCCAACTTTAGCGTCACCTGTATCGTAACGATTTATTTTAGTTGCTGTAGTGTTTTCCCTCTATAATACCACGTATTACGAATAGCCTCCAATTAAGTATCTTATTATCCATATATTTAGCATAATACCTTAAAACGTGTATTCCGTGTAACTATCGCGATGGTTAGAGGCATGTAAGGGATTAGGATCTTGGTTAGATTAAAGGTAAAGGTCTTGACTACCCAAATAGTATAGGAAGGTGTAGTCGGCTAGTTACTAAATCTCACTAAGAGTAGTATTTTTTTCGTGTCACTTAATATGCTTAGGAGCGTTGGTGTTATCAATTAGCTCGTCGCCCTCGAAGTCTGCAATTTAATTCAAATCGTTCTGTTTAAAAACAATAGTGTATTAAGCGTAGTATATTACCTTTTTGTTATGGTGTTCGGAAAGAGGGTCTCGAGTTAACCAGTGACCAAACTTGCCATAAATCTAATGTTTCTTGCCATTATCACGATGATAGTGCTAACAGTCAGCAGTTACGCTTAGATTTTAGCCTTATTAGCGTCATCGTAAGTGTTTCCTTTATTCTAATATTAAGGTCGATAGGCCTAACCTTAGGCGTTATGAGCGCCTATACTTTCGATCGACGTAATTAACCACCGTAAGGTCTTTATCATTTACTTTAAGGAAGTTGCCGGCTTAGGAGTATATATGCTACGAGTTTGGTATATGCGTTATTACGATGGCAAGCGAGGAACGCAACTAGCTAAAAAAGACTTCGCAAGTGGTGTTTGTGCGTTATAAGGCGTATTCGAACTTACTAACGCCTGTAACTGCTGTCTGTATATATTGACGAAGTGTGGCTTCACTAGAATCAGCATTTCCCATTACCCTTCAACACATAATCAACTTATTAAGCATTTAATTAAGAACGTTTTTAGTATTTCCTCTTTTTTCTTCTTTGTCGTTATTGTAATTTACTTCATAGTAGTACAGTCTATATGTTATTACATAAAGTAAACGTCGTGCGCAAAGTGGCCCTTTATATTATCGTAATTTCGCGAAACATAATGACGTTAGTTAACAAAGTTAAGTCGTAGTCCTTAGCGTAACCTGTTTAAAATTCGGAAATTAGTAAGTAAAAACCACAAGGTAAAACCTCTATTTAGTTGTAGATATTTAGGAAGGGCATTATATTGGTGTAGAGGAGGTTGTAAGGCTTTTTTTATACTTTTTTATGTTATCACAAATCTTAACGAAGTCCGTTATAAGTTTGTCATTAATATTAACCATTTTAATAGGTTTTGGCGGAAGGTCACGATAGTTATACCAGCCCTAAGTAGTATTTCCTGGTGGTTTAAGACTTAGGACTTCCGAGGCACAGTATTAAGGGTAATTGCTCGTCGCCTGGTGCGAGAGGTAAATTCCTATCGTAGGACCTATAGTAGGTTTGCGCGTGTAGGCGAATTTAAAGGAGGAAGGTTCTTAAGGGTCTTAAAGAACTTGGCAACTGAATTGCTAAGGGGTGATAGGTACTTAAAGGTATTGAGAAGCTTGACGATTTTTTTTAATTGACTGGTGGAGAGCACCAATATCAATACTTTTAGCTGCGTTAGCAGCTGCTGCTTCCCGTGCCCTGCCACCAACAAGGGGGTATTCCGCGTTGTCACGTAAAGATACTAAGTTTCCGAGTAGATTAATAGGTTTCCTACCGCCAGCACTTGAAGAGGCTTAACTTAGCTAGGGGTAAGTTGGTGGTTCCATAAAGCTCATATGTAGTCGTTGAAATCTCTTAACGATTTTTCCTTTTTCTTGAGTTTTTCAAATTTTAGGGTCTTAAGGACGTCCTTCCAGTTAAACCAGTTCGAAGAGGGGTTTTCCCAGTTTAAAAAACTTATTTTTAGCGCATACATCCCTTAGAGTTTAAGCTTAGCCTTTAGTTTAGATTTAACGGTCTTTTAAACGGCCTTTTATATTCCAATAGTGCAGTCGTCGAAAAATTCGCGATACTTGCTAAAAGCGTGGTTAGGATCTTTACCGCTGTGATATTCTAAGATAAAACAGTCGAAGAAGTTAGTCAAGTACTCTTCAATTAATTTCTTATCGACGTCGTATCCCAAAAGGTCATGATTATAGTGTTTGGCAAATAGGTAACCCAGGGTTTTAATTACTTCTTTATTAGCAGGGTTGGTAATGACTTAAAAATGAAGACTTACAATAGCCATCTTAAGGTTTTAGCTTGTATAAGACTTAGTAAAGAGTGTAAGGCGAGGGACTTGGTGATCTTTAGGCGTAGGGACTTGGTGTTTTAGCGTAGGAATTTGGCGACTTGGTGACTTAATGACTTGGCGAAAGATTGCACGACGTGGCTTTCTCGGCATAACTTTGTGTTTTCGCTTAAAACAAAATAAGCAGAGAACTTGATGATTAAAGTGGTGTAAGGACTAAAGGGAGTAAAATAGGGCAGAGATTTAATATAAAAGGTAAGGTCAGAGGTTGTTATCGGTGATGGAAGGCGAAGGTTATTTATTGTGGTTATTTGGCGTAAGGACTTAGTCGTTCTTACAGTAGTAACACCCGTAGTAATATTAACTTAGCCGTTTGCCAACTTGCCGAACTTTAAGACTTCTGACAGTCAATCTCAACATCTATAAAAAGGATCATTGATAAAGATGTCTTCGTGTTTTCGATAAAGATACCATCGTTACCCATGAGTTGTCGTGAAAACCGACGTAATCTAAAAGTCTTTTCTACTTACTGCCTTAAAAACCGACGCAACAATAAAAGCCTTTCGTAAGAATCTTTGCTCTACCCTAACTGCTATTGTTAACGTAAAACGTAACCGGAAAGTAGCTTCTTGTTCTACTTAGATTATCTATTCTTAATCTAATAAGCACTGATCAGTTTTGGTAGGCTTTAGACGTTGCAATATTCTTTATTCGATTGGTCTTCGAAGTAGCAGTGTTATTGCATGTTCAGATAGTGGATGTATTGTTTTTGGTTTGACAGATAGCTAGCAGGTCTGCACTGTAATTTGTATGACCAATTTCTTGTCCCGTGCTCTAAAGTGAAGTGCAGCATACTACACACGACTTATACCCAATGCGGTAAGTCTCAACACAAAGCAATGCACTTGCAGTACAGTCAACTTTACTTACAGTAAAGTTGATCTACTGCACTGTATGCAATACTATTCCAACAGTTTCTGCGTTATATTATTTTAACCACATACTAGCCATCTATTTCAACCAAAACAATCATATCCACCTCTGCGGTTTAACCTGTTATATTTATGAATAAATACCTCATGAAGCAAAATTAAATTATATACTATTAGATCATGAGGTTATATTCCTCGACTAAGTATCTAACCGTCTTAAACCGACCACAGTAAGTAACCTGAATTCTATAATAGTTTTCATCGATAACAACTTTACTATATAAATTATCAACTCAATTTTTTTCTTCCACCACCACTATTATAAAAAAAGCAAATAAACGCTTTATAAACACGGAATTCTACCTAAACGTTTACAATTTAGATGCTATTTATCTTGTTCAATGTCTTAATTTGATTTCGGATACAATTTTATACCTTTCAATACGGCAAATGAAAAGTCCAAACGTCGAAGAAGGTTTTTATATTCGACCAGATTTTAGATAACTTCTTTGTAGTATTTAGCAAAGTAAATTTCATATCACCAATAGCCGAGGTTGTATTAAAAAATGATATACGCCTCGAATTCTGGTCGCCATACGAAAAAAGGCAATTCAAAAAGTTATTATACCTCACCTTATAGAAGCTAACAAAAAGGAAACAAAAGTAATAAATGGAATTCAAACTAATTATCTTTTTCATTGAGTGGACCTCCTCTTTCTTTTAGAAAAAATAAAATAAGACGCGAACAATTGGTGAGCCCCAGCCGCCTCGTTTAAAAGTTCCTTTGAAACGCCCCTAATAACAAATATCAATTTGGGGCAAAACGTATAATAATCGCCCTAAACGAATTACATTTTTGTTTCGAAAGAATATTAGTGAAAAACAACTATCGTTATTATTTTCTTCATATTTAATTTCGAAACAACAATGAAAACCTAATCGGTAGACTTCGCCTAAGTTAAGCTCTTAACGACCCTATATATACTTTATATATAGACTTTATCACTGCTCTCACAAACGTATTATTAGTTGCTACGCTGTAGTCGCTACTCAGTTGTAACGAATTTAATATTATTATAAATTCCATCTGGAAAACTTCCAAACATAATTTTCTACTTCGAGTCTACACTACATATATAGTCGTATATTTGGCCGTTATTTTACATCGTCACTCATTAATATCAAATAATCTATACATGAGAGAAATTATCCTGGATCGCAACATCATATCTCTAACATTATTTCAACAAACTTTTTAAAAGAGTTATTGTATAAAGTTAGGGATAAAGATAATATATTAAATCTAAGCCATTAAATAAGCTGGAAAAAAAACAGGTAATGAAGTTTGCCTCTCGATATTATATTGCCGATTATTCTAAACAATGATTAAAGAAATTTATGCCTATTTTTTAATTAAAAATTAACAATACATATTTTCTGGTTATTGCTATAATCCCTTACAAATTCTTATGAAGCTTTAAGTTACGTACTCTAATAATTGCCTTTTTATTGCTTTACCCCACAAAAAACGGAAATACGTTTTATACATAAGTATTAACAAAAAATCATACCACTTACTATAAACTTTATTGATACTGAAACCAAACTTCGTTACGATGAAAACTATCGTTTAATGGAATTCAATTTTGGATATAGTATATAGCTATATACTATAAAAGCTGAAAAATCTTTTCATCAATAAGGAAAGTTATCACCGAAACGCCTCATCCCGTTTATTATAGTAAATCATGTAAAAATCATGGTACATACGTTTTATATTATCGTTGATGTATAGATTACCAAATACAATATTTAGTTCGATAAAAAGGATTCTCACCAAAGAATAACGAATGAAAAACCGTAAAAGACCTAAAACATAATAAGCAACTCATCGAAGCATACGAAAAATATGTTTGCGAAAAGATTATTTTATTAGATGGCTACCTTGTGAGAAGATCGTCTCACGAGAATTGCGTGCCATAGCAATTTTCTCGCGTTTAATCTCTCTTCTCTCGCTTTTTGTGGGTCACGTCTCGTTTCTTGTTTCTCACGTCTCTCTTCTCGCTTCTTGTGTCTCTTGTCTCATGTCTCGCATCTCGCCTTCTATCATGTATGTTACGTATAATGACATTTACTTTTATTTTGGTCACAGGCACTCTTTGTGCACTACATATGGGGTATTACATACATAGAAAGGGAATTAAGGCACAGGTACATGCCTGCCTGTGAAGCTGCTACATGCTCAGCTCCGCTGAGCTTCGTTTCTAGTTCTAGATTCTTCCTCTTCCATCGTCAAAATACTACAATGTTGCAACGTTACGTTGCCGATGTGCAAGCGTACCAACAAATAATTTTAACTCAATATTACTATTTCCAGCTTGATTTTTCGGTGTGTTTAATATATTAAGAATCAATATATTCATGTTTTAGCCCAATCTTAAGAAACTCGATATACCGTATAACTGTTCCGATCGGAAACCTTTCCTGCAACTTCATCAGTAATTTAAATAGTACAATCTGTTTAAAATCAGAAACGGGTTACATATGCGTTCACACAATGTCACGATTATTGAGAATGAACTTACCATCTGCATTAAAATTCAAATTGATAGAAATTGAAATGATTAGACTTTGGTCAATCTTTCGTAACATATGTGATTAAATGAAGATATTATTTTCGTTTTTATTAGGGTATTCTTTTAATATTAGCTTTCATTTCTCGTGTGGCTGGTTGGTAATTGTGTTTTAGACTTTGTAAATCATTCTTCATATAAATAATGTTGAGTTTTTCCCTCAAATTATATTAATAGCGTAATTTATATTATACCGCAAGTAAAATAGTTCTTTTTTCTCCTTATATAGATTTCTTTCAACGGATCATCCGGAGTATTACCAATACCCTCGATATGGAATTTAAAAGCAAATTCGCTATTGGACTTATTTTATGATACCTAAGCTGTATTATATGCTAGTTCAGGTTTCAATTATTACCTTTTTCCTCATGTTTATCGTGTTTCCCTTTTTGAGGAGTCGTTAAATTCATTTTCATTTGATAAACTTGTAATCAATGAGTTGAAAGGGGTTGCATTAGTTGATGCTCAAGACTTTGTAGCCTTTTTTAAAAGTTATGTTTTTTCTATATAGTTTAACCTGTGTCATTCGAAAGGTAATTGGATAGTCAATGGTTTTTATTAATATGTTCCGGTTGGTGATACTTAAGATCATATTTTGTTTGTCTTATTTGCTTAATTATATATATGTAGGAATTTAGCTTGGAAGATATTGTTGGTAGAAGCTAAATCATGAACGTATGGGTAACAGCAGAAGAGTAATCATAAGTATTGGTGTTTGTATTGAATTAGATAGTAAGTTAGAAGGGAGAAGCGGCATCCGGATAGTACACGCCATAGGTGAATGCTTATAACCTTTTATACAGGCAGTGATACTCTACCATACACACTGCTAATCTCTCTTCTAGGAAGTAGCAGTCTACAGTATACTATTCCATTGCCACATTTAGGCAGGGGAACGTTATCATACACTCTACAGGAATATGCCACGTAAAGTGGCACGTTGCTGTATACTCTGCAAAGGTACAATTTATAACGTAGTCGCTGGCTAATTATAAGCATATATGGTAATATCTATATAGGCTATCTTTTCTTTCACTAACGAAGCCTTTATCCGAAAATTAATACGAATAGTTTTTAATAATAAGCCTCGTTTTCCGGGGGTAATAAATGAAAATTAGGTATGTAATATAATTTATATCCGTGGTTCAGAAATAACAGTTCAGATGTTATATATTTTACATCCGTAGTCTAATAATAACAGATCAATTACAGAACAATCTGTATCCGTGATTCAGTAATGATAGTTTTATTATGGTAAAAATTGTGAAGGTTCGAATTAACAATTATAACCGCGTTAATGATTATAGTAAAGCCTTAATCAATTTAAATAATTATTAGAAACATAATTGTTAATAGCGGTATAATTGTCGATCCCTATAGGGGTGTAATTTCAAAGATGTTATAGGGATATGATTACGTACAGATGATTGTCGGTGTCACGTATTTTAGGGTTAATATAAAATAATACATCGCTATTGGTCAAAGTTAATTTTTTTTTTTCATTTTCCTTTAACAATGTTTCCTATTTTATACCGTAAGTTCCTTATGAGTTGATTAGCATATATACACCTAAACCACTATTTCTATCAATTATCCGCACCGATCCTGGACGTAAGTAACTCGATAAAAGTTATACTCTAACCTTTCTCGAAAATAAATGCCGCATAAAAACATGAACGTAAAGCTCCGTTTCACGCGTCTATGAAAAAAGAAAGAAGCGGCTACTACCGCCGCCCGTCTCATCGCCACCACCCCCATCCCCAGCCCTAACTCTTTAGGCAGTACTTTATCAATCCTGGCCTTCCTCTTCGCTTTCTCCCCTATCGCCGCCACCGATAACGGTTTTACCCCTTATCTCCTCTTCTCCCCCTTTACTTTTCTCCCCACCCCCTAAGGGGAGGAACGGGGGGCTCCTGAATTTATAAACCTTACCCTCTAGCCATAAGTAAAAATCCTCTCACCTGTAGCAACTGCCCCCCCTTCTCCCCCTCCAACCGTCGAAAACGCAATCAATCGGAATTTTAACACGGTTCATAATACTAATTTTCCTCTTAATTCGTGCTATTTTAATATTTTTATAAACGAAGAGAAGGCGGCCGACCTCACCCGCCGCCTTGAACTACGGATCGCTAAGATACACCAGGAAGCCTTTTTGGTGCATAAAATACTGAGATAGCGTATCCGGGTTAGCAACCCCGGACCGTAAATAAACACACCTTATGTTCCATATATTGCATCCGTGATCACAAGTAATTCTATTAACGATTACTATCAAAACGTGGACCGGTCTGCTCGTTACTACCGTTACGAATGGACTAACAACGAATACGCCACTATTTTAATAATCTGAAGCCGTAAAACATGACCCTATTACGCGCCCGCCGTATTTATTATAAGTTCAAATTCAACTCGTTATCCTGACCGCGAATGCAAATCTTATATTTATATTAATATACCGTTTGTTGTATCTTTAAAAATTATTACTTTCGCAAATACAAAAAAAATGATACCAATTAGTAGTAAACGCCAATCGGTGAATTAAAATGACGAACGCTACTATCTCTGCTTAAAAGCAAGGCCTAAACATATATTACGTAAGCGAATTCGACGACGTTATCGTGCGTCGCTATATGAAAGGTAAAAACCCCCCTCGAGCATCTTCCTAAGGGAATACAGCACAAGGCGCGAAGCCCAGCTGCGGCGTTGTCGATAATGGCGGAGATAGCGACGATAAAAGTAACGCTAATAACAACGGCAAAGACGAAGGCGACGAGGAAGATGATATCGAAGACGACAACGACAACAGCGCGCCGCCTTCCTCCTCCCCTTTGAATAACAATTACTTGCTTATTTTCATTACGTCGATCTACTCGACAATTAATATATTTGGTTACGTAGTAATTTTTTTTTTTTTTTTTTTTTTTTTTTTTTTTTT
>JASMMZ010000002.1:16995178-17173957 GCA_038502455.1 Anisogramma anomala
TGCAAACAAATTCGCGACGTAAGTAACAAAACTTTATAGGTAAAAATTAAAAAATGAACGCAATAAAATTGTGGATGATGAAATAAAAGCGATAATATATTAGAAGCGATTCGAATAGTAAAATAAAATACCAACCCAATTTAAAAAGCGATGTAATTAATAAATTCAAACAAGAACAAAATGGAAAAAAATGGTTTGACTAATAAATCCTAATAATGACAAAATACCAACAGCGGTATAAATGACTAAAATAGAGGGAAAAACGACAAATATAAGGTAAAAGATGTTAAGCTAAATCGAGGTCGTGAAACCTTCCTAACGATGCTATCGCAAAATATACTAGTTAATACAAATGTTTTTAATACCCTATTTGGGGCGCCCTTAGTAATTATATCCACTAAGTTTAAATTTTCGTTCATATATATTATATCCTGAATTTCGTGACGCTCGTACGATTCGAGAAAGGCTATAATATAGATTATAAGGCGTTTCTCGTTCGTAATATCGAGCTTGACAAAGCATTCGTAAAAGGAAAAAGAATTGGTTTGGATTACCAGAGGAAAAGGTAACTAATCCAAGATTAAAATAATGATGAGAACCGTTATTACTATAGTGATTATAAAGTCTAATCCTCTAAATCATACCATAGATTTACAAGGTTACAACACTTCGAATAACTCTCTTATTCTTAGTAAACCTTTAATGAATAATATTTTCATAAAGTGTGAATCCGTTGAAGACCGGTATGTCGTAACTGAAACCAAAAATAAATCCTATGTAAGAGCTGTAATTCATATAATTTACGAAGGATCCGTAACAAAAACACAAAAAGTGTTTAAATATACAATAGGTACCGTCACATAGCACACAAATTAACAGCAGGGCCAATAGAGCCAACTGGGCCAGTCATTACTTGGTATAGAGTTGAAGTACTGAATACCTTAACACCAAAAAGTGAAGAATTCACCGGAGCTGTCGATATCTCCACCAGAACTAGTGTTTTATTAGTGCGAGTACTACTATTGACTAGTACGGCGAATCAGCACGGAGATGCTACCTGGGCTAGTATTTACAAGAACGAAGGAACTAGTATTTACTAGTATACAATAGTATTGATTATTAATAAAGTATTGATCTTAATGGAGATTCTTATAAGTATATGCTTGATTATATATCAGGTCCTCTATGTAGGTTTTAAAATTCATGAATCTATAAGCCTATATACTATCATTTTATTTAGTACCTTTAACATATTATTAGTACGATTGTTTACTACTGATTATTCAATTAGTTACTTTCTTTTACACCAATTACAATGTTAACTTCTTCTGGATTTTTAGATTCCTTTAGAGATGCCCTTTTAGAATCCTCAAAGCACGGCTTGTTTCTGCTACCAGGGCTATCTTACGGTAGTATTCGTAATGATGGTCCTCTTTTATAGAGAACTGTTACTGCTTCCGGTTCTTTTGCTCCGGCTGGATCCTTATTCCTTCGATCTCTACTCTCTAGGGCTACTCCAGTTACTTTAGGGGCTTTAGACCCTTAAGCTTTGTTATGGAAAGGAATAAAAGAAGTTTGTAATGCCTGTAAGACTGAAGCTTACCAAGAGATTTGATGTATTAATGCTAATAATATTACTGATAAAGAAGCAGAAGTAAAGGCTAAAATTACTAGTTTTCTAGAATAAATAAGGTTTAAGTTTGTTATTGACTTATATGAAAGGTTGTTAGTTAAACTTGAGGAACTCCTTAGAAGTCCGGAATAATACAAATAGATAAGCTATATGATACCAGTAAAGGAAAAGGAGGGAAGTATAAAGAATCATTTCTTTAACATTAAATAAACAGAATAACATACCAAACATAAGTTATAATTACTAAAAGACTTTGAAAATTTAACCTTTCCAAAAATTGACATTTGGCTAACAAATATGAAGGGTTGTACAGTTAGTAATAATTGCTGTGAAATAATAGTAGATATTTTGACGATTAAAATAACTATAGTCTCTAAGGGAAAGACCTTATTGTTATGACCCAACATCTGCAGGGCGCACCAGCGGCGGCCCCGCAGCAGATAACAAAGGAAATCGGTTGGACACAGCCTCTCGGCAGGCACCAGAGATCCACAACAGACACACCGTACACAAGGGTTAGGGTCAGCATGGTGTGAGACTCGATGGACTCGGTATCGAGCCAGTCGAGCCTACACTGAAGACGTATGAAGGCGCGGATATATAAGGACACTTTCATTACCAAGATAGATAGTATTTCCTTCATAGCTCTTCAGTTGTCAATCTAAGTATTCAGTCTACCCTGAATAGCCTCACGGCTTCTGATCATCACTCGCACGAACACAGTCTTGATATTGCACCTTTTGTTACCTCTGCTACCTTACTGTTAACATAAACCCTCTGACACCTTCTACATACTCACGGGTATTTAGTGTGATCATTACACTTAATTACTTACTTATATTTATCGACTATAGTTGGGTAGGAAATTTAAAAACTATGTGTACACGGATCCGGGCTTACAAGATAATTAATTTTTCTACTAATTTAGACTTTTAAGCTGTTATCAAGGGTATTAAAGACCCGTAAAAGGCCTTGTTAAAGTTAATTGGCATATGTCAAGGCGTTGGATCGATTTACTATTAAAAACCTTTTGAAAAAATTTGTTTCCTCCGTCTTTTGGATTATTTAGCCTTAATATTAATTGTAACAGCATTTGAAAATAGTAAAAGGACCTCGATTCATTAAGGTTGTCAGGTTAAATATATTCAGTATGCCCTACATTTTTTGACCTGTATTAAGTATGAGGTTTGAGTCTAGATAGTCTATATGCGGAGTAAAGTATAAAAAATCCGTTCCTTTATCACTACGTACATTGGGATTAGACTTAGATGGAAACCGGCTTTAAGGATAAAAATAAACGTTAAATTTAATACTTTATATAAGACAGAAAAATAAACTACCTATTAAACGTAATTAACTTGTTAATGAGCTTAAGAAGAAGTGTTTTACAGGTTTTCATAAGGGTTATTCAGCATAAGCTTATTAAGCATTACATCCAAATCCACACCCTTTAAATACTAGTAAATTTATTAGCGAGGAAGAAAAAGCGGACGTTGTTGCTAATAATGGTAAAGTAAAAAAACTACGCCAATTACAATATTATAACTTCATAGTATTACCACAATCAATTATATAGTCAACTACGCAAAACCTTTTTCAAGACCCTATAATGTAGAATTTTGACTAATTAGAGGTTGTGTTTTACACAGGTATATCCGCTTTAAAGTATCCACTTTAAATGTTCGAATATTTACTTTTAACTTTAAAATATCTATTTTTAACATTAAGGCCTTTACTTCTTACGTTAGTCCACCAAAACAACTAATTGGAAGCCGTATCAAATACGGGTATTACCGTAGTGGAAGCAATACTTTCAAAGTTAAATTTTAAGTTTCTTTTTTTATACCATAACATTATTTCGTAATTGATGAATTCCAATTTCGACAATTTACTAAAGCTAGGTCAGGTTCACCTTGCCATATTTTCAAGAACGATATATGATTTTAATATTTCGAGATGTATGGCGAAAACTATCCCAGATTACAAATTGAAGAAGATGTTAATTAGCCTATTGGTAAATGAATAGTTTAGATATTGGTTAAATTTGAACAATATTATAGCTATAATACCATCACTTTACGTAACTATTTTTATTTCTTTATGTTTATCACGAACATAATTTGCTCATTAAAACGTTATAGATTTGGAATTAAAGTTCAAAACTTATCGTGAATTAATTTTGAAACTGATAAAATGAATGCTATTATAACTAGCGATTACATCATTTTTTTATATATTACGTAACATATTCATTGTACTACAATTGCCACAGTTACCGCCAAGTCTTTCGATATTTGCCTTTAGTATACCAGGTTTAGTTATACCAGTCTAAAGTTAGTAGAGGAATTACTTAGATTATTGGACGGCCTAAAAAAGGATTAGAAAACAGAGTATTTAGATTTTATCTGTACCTCTTGTAGACTTTCTATGAGTGCCCGTTAGCAACTAAATTTCCAATACGGTACTATAGAAAAATAAGGGTTTATTTTGACCCTTAGCTTTTTAGAAACAACTCATTGGCTAAGGGACGAACGCTATAACCTGATAGCTACAAAGGTTAAATGTAATTACCAAGTTTGTAGAATAGTTATTATTTCCCGTAATAAAGGATTAAAAGTATTTATCATATGTTCAATAAAATAATTAAACGTATAAAGTGTATAACAGATTTTTCAATTCTCTACGGAGGTAAACTTTTTGTCAACTTTTCCATTAGTAAGATGTTCATCAATTACATTTTTACCATTGAGGTTTTATTATCATATTCCTTTAAAAACGACATTTTCGAACACTCCTTCAAAATGATTTTGGAAAAGATAATAACTTGGAATATTTCTAGAAAAATGTCGTATCACTTGTGGCCCTACCTTTTTCTAATAGCCGTTGTTATGGCTAAGTTGAAGGTTAACAATGGGAGTAGAATCCAGAATACCACGCCTTAAAGGTTCCTTTACTATAAAATAAACGGATATAGGGGTTATAGACCTAACGTTAAGTTTATCTTTATTCCCAGCTTTACCGTTATCGTCTACATACCTTTCGTAAAATAAGTAAAGATTTGAAAGACTAATATGATAGAAAAAAAAGAAAAATCTTATTTTGTAGCAGTTTTCTAATATAACTTAGCCCTGGAATATATTCAAGGTTTTACTACCAGACCAGTTGGAGAACTTGACAAAGAAGATAGTTAGTACTTTTAACCTGACAGTTTAACAAAGAAAATACGGGACCTCGGAAAATAATTGTAAGGGAAAATTATATCAAATCTATTGAAGTTGTTATCTCTTATAAAACTGTAACGGAAGCTCCAAACTTCAAGTTCAAAAGGAGTATTTAGCAAGTAATACAAAAAATAACGAACAGCTTGCCGGCAAGTCTGTTAGCAGATGTTGTTGTTGATAAAGATATTGTCTATTTTTTTTTTTTTTTCAGTTAACAAAATAAAAACACATCTAACTATGAAGGAAGCATTGAAAGGCCTAGATGCAAAATATTGGGGTAGAGCCCTTTAAAGTGAAATATAGAGTTTATTATGCTTCAAAACTTATAGAGATATTAAGAGGGATACCATACGATTTTTCTTGATTGTAAAATAAATGATCAACTTTAAAACTTATTGCAAAGGTTAAATTAAATTTTATAGGGTTAGTATCTTGATTTAAGGATTAAAATAAATATATGGTATTCATTATACCAAAACCCTTATTATTATAGTAAAGTCTTACACGTAAAAGATATTTATTATAATTACTTCTTCCTAAGGATAGGATATTAACTAAATCGATATATAATCGGCTTTCCTAAACGGGGAATTTAAAAAAAATGGTGTTAATGGAAATCCCAGAAACTATTAAGGACTTTTTTTTTTGGAGTATCTAAATAAAAATATCGTGGTCTCTGACCCTATGGTCGACTAAGTCTTCCAATTATTTTCTTAACTTTGAGAGCTTAAGCATTCTATAAAACAATGGTTAAAAAGGTTAAGGAAAGTATTTGATACATTTAAATTTAAAAGAATAAGCTTTATTAACACGATATGCATTTAAATTTGTCGTTAACTTATCTTATATACTTACGTTGAGGACTTTTAAATAATGGGCCCTAATCAAATATCTATTAACATCTTGAAGATGGGTATTGTAAAGTATTTCAAGTATAAATATCTGAAATAGATAGAGAAATTCCTAGGCATACGTATTTCAAAGAAGAAAAAAAACGTACGATTATCTTGGCATAAGATATGTATATTTAAAGGGTACTATATGTAAGGATAAAAAACGTAGTAGGCGTCCGATTTACATCCCCATTGCAACCAGATCCTTCGTTTGGGCCATGCCATTCAAAAATCAAGTTAATATTTCACCGATCAAGAAATATTAGTTATATGTAGGGGCTTTTGGCTATATGAGCTAAATGAGGCCGGATATCTCTTTCCTTATATCAGTCCTTTTACGTTGTTGCTATACTATTTCACATAAAAATATTATATTTGTTAGTTACCCTTTGAAATACTTCAAGTACCAAAAAATGTAAAGATTATAAGTCAGAGGTAAATAATTCAAGCAAGTCCGTATTAAAACGTTACAGACTTTAGTCAAAGTTACCATTAAAATACAAGAAGACTTTAAATTAACGGCTGCTGTGAGTCCGACTGAAAGGGGGTTAAGGCTACTGAAAATTTTACCTACAAATACGCAATTCAGATCGTTAACAACAAGGTTAATTGAGTATTCAAACGGAGATCTGAAGTATTCTTTTCTTCTATAAATATTAATAGTGTGAAAGTGATAATTATAACTTAAAACGCCCTTTGGATAAGGAACTCATTTTCAAAGGTACGTATTTCTATTATCATTACAATATACTATGATTATCAAGAAGTTATTAAGTTATTGAGAAACCTAGAGTATTAGTAACTTACTCAACATATACAATCTAAAACACCTTATAAGGGATGAAGGAAATCGTGGTATAATATAAATTAAGTGGGTTTCTAATAATAAACAACTGGCTGATAGGTTGATGAAGCTAATGCTAAGAGTAAGACTCGAAGTAACAATACAACGGCTTTGTTTAGTTGACTTGAGCTTAGATTGAATTAATAGTTTATAAAGCTTTGTGTGTTACAGGCTAGTGCCTTGGTAGTATTACCAGGGATCCAACTCTGGTAGTTCCACACGCTCCTGCGATTCTCTAGAGCAGGGAGAAAACCGCTTGAAGGCACGCTACCTCACGTCACATGACTGGAGAGAGTGTTGCACTATTTTAGCTCTATAACCGCTCCCTAGCTGGGAATTCTCTTCTCCTTTTTTTTATAGAGGTTTATAGACAGAATCTAACTACCTTAAGCGACAGCTTCAGCCTTAATTCCTTTATATATAAACATCGATTTCTTTCCGAAAATGTCGTTACTACTTTTTAGCGGTTATAGCTTGAGGCTATATCTTTATCCTTAGACCCACCGACTTTAAACCCCTAAAATTTAAAGTAATTCCTCAACGTACACGTTAAACAGTAGCTTTAAAACTCTTTAACGGCCTAACACGATTGCTATACGATTCAATACGAACCTTTTACCAACGCTTTACATATAAAACTTTTTAAGCGGGACTAAGTAATTCGAAAACACGTTTTATATTTAGAACAACGGAATACTAACGCGTTAAACGCCTTAATAGCTATAATACTATAGCTTGAAGTTGCTGATACACCTACATCCTTGGGTTAACTTCCCCCTTAAAAGGTTCCCCCTACGTACGTTACGAATGACGCTGTCGTTATACCGCTTTTTACCGAGGACCGCACCAACAACTCAAAAAATGAAAATTTAAACTCCTCTAACTTCGATTACGATATTAACGCCCTCTTCGACGGGCGTTTAGACCTAAAAATAAACCTGTTAACTAATCGGTTAAGTTTTCTGGTATTAAGTAACGATACTCGGTATAAAAAGCCATGATATACTTAAATTACGTTGAAACCGGAAATTTATAGAAATGAAAAAGGATTACGTTTACGATATTTTCTAATAATTGAAAGGCTCAGAAAAAACTGCTATAAAAATTTACTTCGCCTACGAAAGCGACAACAGTAATAACGCCCCCAATGCTTTTATAGTTATACTTTACGCCTACTACTACAACTCTACTGCGGCTAAAATAGCTATTACTTGGCTTATAAATATAAAGAAAAAAAGCTTGTAAAAATTTTTACGTTCATTTAATGCTTAAAAATATCTACTTACAAAAGCTAACGGCATAGCTTAGAAATTCGCCGCCAAACTCACCATCTCAAAAAAAGCTATTAACGATGTACTTGACAATACGTTACTCTCCCTCAATATACCATCAGATTATAATAAATAATTCGTTCGCGTTTAACTTATTGACGAACGCCTTTATAACCTTGATACTTGTTATGGCGGTATTAGGACTATCATTACTGAAGGCGCTTCATGTAGTGGGAATAACGGCGGGAACGCGTCCACTCGACATAGCTAGGGCTATATTATTATAATTGACATAAATGCCTTCCGAGCCTATCCTAAGCGACACGCTGCCAGTGTTAATTAAGAGGAACATTTTCGCCGTAAGGATCACGAAATATACTTACATTACAGCGCGGACAGCCACCGGATTCGTACCTAACCATGGGACCCGTTGTAACCCTCGGATGGCTTTAACGTCAAAGTTGCTATAAAAATCTATTTTACTTCGGCCGAAGACTTTATCGACCTCAAGGAGGGAAAAGAGTAACTCCTATATATAGTCGCATATAGGAGTTAATAGGACTTTAATTCGAATTGGTCACTTCGTCCTAGATTTTAAACAACTTTCTGTTTATAGTAAATTTACTTTATTATTTCATTAGTTTTATAGACATTCTAATAAATATAGATCGTAAATATTATAAAGTTACTAATAAATAAATTACCAACCGTTTAAAGTAATCACGTTTTCCTATTCCCGTATGATAACGCATCGAAGCCACGTATTATACGCCCAGTTTTCCCCTATAATTCATTTTCTTCATAACCTTTATAAACGTCGACCTTAATAACTATCGTTACCGTATATAAATCTATATCTTCTTCTTTTTATAATACGATGTTATTTTGGGCAAACGTTGGATAAAATACCTACAAGTTATTTACGACCACGCGAAATATATATTACTTTTAAAACGAGTTGGTAACCACCGCATTTAAAAAAAGTACGCCCATATTCAAAGTGCTAAAGGAGGTCGGCGCCGTCATATAACATTTTATCCTACGACAAGCTTATAAAGACCGAACTTCTATCACAAAACTCGCCGCCGTTTCCCTCGAAAATATCAATAAGTTATTCGCTACAAAACGATTCGTTTCCGTTTACGATAAACTCCCCGCTAACTTTAATGAATTCGCGACTTTTTTAGATAGAGATCTTAACGATAAGTTACTCCTTTATCTTTTCAAAGCGAATCATAAAACCATCCATTGTACCGATAATCAAGGTTAACCTTTAAAAGTACCGTAAGGTTCTTTATACGACATATCGCGTAAAAAGCTTCTTATATTACGTAAAACGTTAACCGATTTACTTGATCAAGGTTATATTCGTGTAGATAACTCCTTAACGGACGCCTTAGTATTTTTCGTTTAAAAACCTAAAGGGGGGTTACGATTTTTTATCGATTACCGCCAGCTTAATATTGTTATAAAGGCAAATTGTTTCCCGTTTCCTTTTATAAAAATGACGTTTATAAATATTTCGCAAATTAAATACTTGACTAAATTGAATATTAAAGCTACTTTTTACAAACTTCGTATTAAAAAGGAAAACAAATAAAAAACTATATTTCGTACGCGTTTCGGACTTTTCGAGTGGCTTATTATTTCCTTCGGTGTTTTTAACACCCCCGTTACCTTTTAACAGTATATTAACAATTTATTACGCCCTTTTCTCCATATTTTTTCATTTCGCTTACCTTAACGATATCTTCATTTACTTCAACAGCAGTTTTGACGACTATATAACTAAAATTAGGCAAATCTTTAACGCCTTAAGAATCATAGGACTTAACCTAAATATTTCCAAATACGAATTCGGCGTTTAAAAAACCAAATACCTAAAATTCGTCATCGTAATTAGCGTCGGTATCAGTATAAACCTAGAAAATCTACGTATTATCCGGGAATAAACGGCTTTTATGACGGTTTTGGGTATATGGGGCTTTTTTAAATTCGTAAATTTTTAACGTTATTTCATTCGCGACTACTTAACAATTATTGGACCCTTACTTTGACTAACCTGTATGGGTACTCCTTTTCGTTAGGGGTCTAACGAAAAATCTGCTTTCGAACGGCTTAAGCTTAACTTCTTTTTACGAATCCGTATTCGCTTAATAGGACCCTAACGGCGATACTTTCCTCGAAGTCGCCTACTCTGGTTAAGCTTTAGAAGATTGCATTTTTAACGCGACAACTACAGCAACCTACGCCTAATAACATATTACTCCAGTCGCTTATCTCACGTTAAATATAACTACAAAATCTATGATAAAAAACTACTCGGAATTATAAGTTATTTAAAAACATAGAACGTGAAGCTCCGAGGTATAGCGCGCCCGTTTGCAATCCTGACGGATTATAAAAACTTGGAATACTTTATAACTATACGACGCCTTTCCGAAAGATAAGTCTGTTGGTTAAAACTACATTGGTAATTGCGCTTTCGGTTTATATATAATGAAAAATCAAATTATATACGACCCGATACGTTATTACGACGAAACTAGGATATTTCTATGTGTCTTTCGGATTTATGTTATTTAGGCTGAAAACTCTAATTATTATATCCTAAATAATCTACTTCCGAGCCGCTCCTACATATAAACTTATTGCGGCTAACCGTCTCCGACAAATCAATTTTAAAAATCCGTAAGCGTTTTACTAAGATCGACGTTGAAATCTATCAAAATACCGCTAATATACGCGAAACCACCTACCCCCGATTAGTATATACGGTACATATAGGCGATCTACATTTCCTAACAGATATTCATACCGACGATAACCGCATATCAAAGGTTTTAATTTCGAAACGTTTAATAAACAACAATATAATTTCAAGGTTTTACGACTATATTTCAATACCTGTTTACGAGCCTCTTAATACAGTGTTATTTCAAGCTATCCACGATTCACTTTTAACTGGCTACCTAAGCAGCGATGCCACTATCATTATTCTTTTCAAAACGTATTTTGAGCTAGGCCTATATCGCGTAGTCCGCCGCTTTTACCGTAATTACGACGTTTATAACCGTATAACTTATTGAAAACACCGTTGAAAAAGGCTTTTCAACCCCCTTTCAATTTTTAAACGGCTTTAAAACAAACTTTTTGTCGACTTTATAATTGATTTACCTTAAGAACACATTGGTAACTCAAGTTACCTTATAATTATTACTGACCGCTTAATTAAAGCTGTTAACATTGAAACTATAACTACCATAAACGCCGAGGCTTATACGAAGCGGTTTTTAAATTATTATTGGAGATCTTATGGTTTTCCGCGTACGTTTCCTAGCGGTCGTAATTTAAATCGGACTAACAGGTTTTAAAAACGCTTTTACAACGTAACTAGTGTAAAAAAAACGCTTTAATACTACCTTTTCCCCCAAAATCGACGACGCGACTAAATGCGTAAATTAAAAGGTCCTTACGTATTTATCTTTATTCGTCGTTTACACGTAAATCGACTAAAGCCGTTTATTGCACTGTTATTAACTGGTACTAAATAATGATGATACGACTACTATCGGTATTAACTCATTTTCAATAACTCATTACTATTATATCGATTTTTTATAACTGATATAACGTTTTCTCGTTCTAGTTACAACATTATGCGTAAGGGCTAAAAGCTTCGTTTAACGGATCCGTAAAGTTATAAAATTCGTATAAGCCTTAATAGCGGCTACTTAATATCGTATTAAGAAAGCCGTTAATAAACGGCGCTCCACCTCAGAAAGTTTTTCAATCGATGATAACATGTAGCTTTTCCTTAAAAACTATAACTTAAAAGGAGTTTGAAAAAAGTCAAACTAGCTTTGCGATAAGTATCAAATAACACGTATAATCTACTCCCACGTAATTAAACTTAATATACCGGGCGAAATAAATCCATTATTTCATGTAAATTAACTCGTTCGAGCCGTTTCGGATCCGCTCCAAGCTCACAAACTTGAGACTTTTGTTACAGGCTAGTTCCTGGCTATTATTTACCAGGGATCCAACCTTGGTAGTTCTATTCGCTCCTGTGATGCTCTAGACAAAGGAGAGATCCGTTTGAGGACATATAATATAACTGGAGAAAGGGGTTGTAACATCTTAGCTCCATAGCCACTCCCTAGCAAGAACTTCTCCTCCTTTTTCCCCTTTATCGAGTTTTATAGACAGAATCCAACCACCTTAAGCGACAGCTCCGGCTACAGTCCTTTTACATATAAACCTCAATTTTTTGCCTGACGGTGCCTTAGATGCTCCTTAGCGGTTATAGCCTAGGGTTATGTCTTTATCCTCCGACTCATCGAATCTGGACCCTTGGGCTTTGGAGAAATTCCTTAACGCATGCGTCAGGGAACAGCTTTAGAGCGCGTTCGCGGCTCTGTACGATTACCTTAGAACTTAATACGAATGGTTTACTAACGCTTTACGTGTAGAACTAATTTAACGGGACCAAGCCGCTCGAGAGTACATTTTGTATTTGAAATAACGAATCACTAATACGTTAAACGTTTTAATGAATATAATCCGATAGATCGAAGTTACCGACACGCTTACGTCCTAGGGTTGACTTCCTCACTAAGAGATTTCCCCTACATACGCTACGAATGACGCCATTATTATACCGCTTTTTTCTGGGGACCTCACCAGCTCCCTAAATAACGACGACTCCTCCAACATCGATTACGATACTGATGACCCTTTTAATAGGCGTTACCTACCTAAAAGTAAACTATTTAACTAGTCGGTTAAGTTTTCTGGTACTAAAATACGATTCACGGCATAAAAGTCTACGATAATACGTAAATTACGTCAAGACCGGAAGTTTATCGGTACTAAAAACGACTACTATTACGTTATCTTTTAATATTTGAAAGGCCTCGCCAAAACCGGTATAAAAAGCTATTATCCCTATGGAGGCGACGCTAATACTAACGATACCGACACTTTTATAGCTATGTTTCGCGCCTACTACTACGACCTTAACGCGGTTAAAATAGTTATCTCTCAGCTTACGAACACATAGTAAGGAGCTCATAAACGATTTTACGTTTTTTTTTAATGTTTCAAAGGCCTTACTCGTAAAAGCCAGCATTATAGCCTAGAAATCAGCCGCTAAATTCGCTATTTGAAAGGGAGCTATTGATAATACACTTACCAATACGTTGCTTCTATTCGATATGCCGGCGGATTACAATAAATGGTTCGCCCGCATTTAACTTATCGACGGACGCCTTTATAATCTCCGTACTCGTTATAGCATTACTGGTACTATCGCTATTGAAGGCGCCTCTCGCGATAAGAAGAAAGGCGGTAATACGCCTCTTTAAAATAATCAGGGCGATGTTATTATAACTAGCGTGAGCATTTTCCGAGCCGTTTTGAAACGACGCGTTGCCTAGGTTAATTACGCAGAACTCTTTCGCTGTAATGACTTCGTGTTATATTAACGTTACAAAGGAGACGGTTACCGGACTTATACCTGCGTATAAAACCCGGCGTAACGCCCAAATAGCTTTAACAATGAAGCCATTATAAAAATCTATTTTATTTCGACCGAAAACCCTATCGGTTTAGAAAAGGAAAAATCGTAACTCCGATATACAATCGAGTAAATTAGTTAATAAGACATTAATTTAACTTGATATCTTCGCCCTAGTTTTTAAATAACCTCCGGTTTATAAATGATTTACTTTGAAATTTCATTCGTTTTATCTACGTTTTAGTAGATATAGGTTATAAATGTTATAACTTCGCGATTTAATAGCTTATCAACCTTTTAAAGTTACCGCGTTTTTCTATTTTCCTACGAAAACTCTGTGATACGACGTTTTACATGTTCTATTTTAATTTACGACTAATTTTTTTATAACCTTTTTGGACGTTGACCGCGATAAATACCGTTACCAGATATAGGCCTACATCGTTCTTTCCTTATAATACGACGATATTTTTGGTGAATCTTAAATAAAATATGAATAGGCTACCTACAATGTCGTAAAGTATATATTACTTTTAAGATGAGTTTATAACCACCGTATTTGGAAACGAAGGTTTACGTCCGTTTAAAAAATACCGAAAGGGGTTATCACCGCTACGATTTACGTTATATTATAACAAACCCATAGGAACCGAGATATTATTACGTAACTCGTCGCCGTCTCTTTCGAAAATATTAAGAAAAATTTGATGCGAAACCACTTGTCTCAGTTTACGATAAACTTCCTACCGATTTTAAGGAATTCGTACCCCTATTCGACAAACCCCTCAGCGACAAGCTACCCCCTCACCGCTTTGGAGCGAATTAAGTAATTACTTTTCGTACCGATAACCAGGGCTAACCTTTGGAAATACCGTAGGGCTCTTCATAAAGTATGTCGTGTAAGGAGCTCCTCATATTACGTAAAATATTGACCGAATTACTTAATTAAGGTTATATTCGAGTAACTATCTCCTTAGTGAACGCCACAGTTCATTTCATTAAAGAACCCGGAGGAGGGATACGATTTTATGTCCATTATCATAAACTCAATATTTTTACGAAGTTAAATCATTACTCGTCTCATTTCATGAAAAAGACGTTTATAAATATTTCGAAAGTTAAATAATTTACTGTATTGGATATTAAAGTTGTTTTTTATAAGCTCCTTATTAAGGAGAGATGTAAATAGAAAACTGTATTTTGTATACGTTTTGGACCTCTTATGTAGTTTGTTACTCATTTTGGCCTTTTTAACGTCTCTGTTACCCTTTAACGGTATATTAATAATTTGTTATTCCCTTTTCTCCATATTTTTCATTTCGTTTACCTTAACAACGTCTTCGTTTATGTTAATGGCACCTTCGACGACTATATAGCTAAAGTGAAGTAAATCCTTCACGTATTAAGCGTTGCGGAATTTAACTTAGATGTCTCTAAATACGAGTTTGGTATTTAAAAAACCAATTATTTGGGATTTATTATCGAAGCCGGCTTCGACATCCGTATAAACCCCAAAACCTACGCGTTATCTGGAAATAGGCGGTTTCCACAACGGTTTTAGGAGTACGGAGCTTTTTGGAATTCGCAAATTTCTATCGTTATTTTATTCGCTACTATTCGATGATTATCGGATTATTGTTACGGCTAACACGTAAGGATACTTTATTTCGTTGGGGCCCTAAGGAAAAAATTACTGTTGAACGATTTAAATTTAACTTCCTTTTCGAATTAGTACTCGCCTAATGGAATCCAGACCGCGATACCTTCCTCGAAGCCGACTGTTTTGGTTGAGCCCTAAAAGGCTGCCTCCTTTAATGCGACGACCACGGTAACCTACGCCTAGGAACGTATTACGCCCGTCGTTTGTCTCCCGCTGAATTTAATTATGAAATCTATGATAAAGAGTTACTTGGGATTATAAGTTGCTTGGAAATATGGAACGCAGAACTCCGAGGCATGGCACGCCCGTTTACCATCCTAATGGAGTATAAAAACTTGAAATACTTTATAACGACACGACAGCTTTTCAAACAACAAGTTTGTTAGTTTAAATACTTTTTGTAATTTCGTTTTCAATTAGTATATAATAAAATAACGAATCACGTATAATCCGATATATTATTACGATGAAATTAAGATATTTTTAAGGGATTTTGGAACCTTTGTTACCTGGGCCGAGAACTCTAGGTATTACGTCCCGAATAGTTTACTTTTAAGCCACTTTCGCGTACGTACGTTTTTCGGTTAACCGTCGCCGGCGAATCAATTTTAAAAGGCCGTAAACTTTTTACTAACATCGACCTTTAAAGTTATTGGGATATTATTATTATACGTGACATCATTTACCTCCACTTACTAAGTACGGTACATATATGCGACCAACACTTCCCAACGGATATTCGTACCGGCAACGACCGTACGTTAAAGATTTTAATTTCGGAATACCGGGTAAACGACGATGGAGTTTTAAGGTTTCGCGACGTATTTGGATACCTACTTACGAGCCGTTTACTACCGCGTTAATTTAAGTTTCCCACGATTCGCTTTTTACCGGTTACCTAGGCCGCGATACCACTATCGCTATCCTTTTCTAAACATATTTTTAGTCAGGTTTATATCGTACGGTCGGCTGCTTTTGCCGTAACTGCGACGTTTTTAATGATATAATCTATTGGAAACACCGTCGAAAAGGGATTTTCAAACCCTTCTCGGTTTTCGAACGGCTTTCAAACGAGCTTTCCGTCGACTTTATAGTTAATTTACCTTGAAAATTGAAAGTCGACCCACGTTACCTTATAGTTATTACGGACCATATAAGTTAAGCCGTTACCCTTAAGGTTAAACACTTTGTTTAATTGATCCGCGAAGCTATAAAATTTGTACAAGCCGTAATGTTGGCTATTTAATAACGTATAAAGAAAGTTGCTAATAGGAGGCTTTCCCCCTGCGATCGTTTTCGAGTTAGCGACGACGTTTGGCTTTTCTTTAAAAACTATAAGCCCAACGAATTCTCTAAAAAGTTAAGTTAGCTTTATAATAAGTATTAGGTAACGCGTATAATCAACTTTTACTTTATGAAACATAACGTACCGAGTGGGAAATATCATCAATTTTATATAAATTAACTCCTCTAAGCTGTTTCAGATCCGTTTTTAAATTAGTAAACTCGAGATTTTTAACCATATGTTACAATCATTAAAAATGACGATGGTAAAACAGAGTCAAAATACCAAGTTAAAAGTATATTACGAGCCCGTAATAAATCCTAAGTCGGATGTACCCGACTTTATAATTAACCGGAACGGTAAGTTCTGGTTAAATTGATAGGCTATATACACCTAATATAGGAGCCGCTTTTTAATTTCTCTAACACCGTGGCACTTAACCCCTTTGAATCGCGTTACAGACCAGCTCAATATAACGATAAATCCTTACGTCCAACCCGCAGGCGGGTATAATTTTACACTTTACTTAACCAAACGGAGCGGCATATAAGCCGCTAGTAAGCAGATACCAAATAAGCGTATTAATATTAATAAATGCGAAAATCGAACGACTATAACCGGAGTCCCCCTACTTATTGACACTTACTTAAACATATCCTTGAAGTTCTTATCCGAGTTCTTACCCAACATTTTATCACTTATTTTAACAAGTTAGCTTAGTTTAGCATTCATACGACCTTACTTAGCGTTAATTCGTTTCAAAACCTTAATAAACTTCTGTGTTACTTCTAATAACGCTTTTTAGCTTCTCGTTAACCGCCGCCCCCCCCCCTACGTTTTTATCTGGTTATAAAAAAACTTACCTAAGCATTACGTTCCTTGTTTATCAACTATACGGCCCGTAAGCCCCCAGATCTAATAGGAGTAGCGGGGACAGAATCCCCCCCACCTTGGGTATCAAACTTACGTTACGTGGCGCAACGGACTTTTATAGCCTTTTTGGCGGCAATTACCTAGGTTTATACGCTTTTTAACCGCTGTTAGCACCTAGGAAACGGCTTATGGTACGTAGACTTACTTTGGTTTTAAGCGTCGAACGCCAAATACGCCTCCGATAACTCTTCGACAGCTTTATTTATATCTGGGTTTGAATCGAGCGGCATACACATATAACCAGAACTGCGACCCGTAACTCCAACGGATCAGAGATGGCACCCAGCCCTAATATCTAACTACTCGTTAGCAACTCCCCCGCGGCTATTAGAACCAGTTACTTTGAGTTTTTTAACAAAACTTTTTGGGATGATACGTTATTTTATAAACGTATTAAAAACATATATGCTTTCGAGTTCCGTTAGGATACATGTCGATAGCCCTTAAGGATGGGAAATTTATACTTATTAACAAGGACCAAACAATTCCAAACCATGAAATCTACATTTCTAATAGATTTATCCACTTCAGTAGCAAGTTGAGGATTTATTGTAATGTTAATAAGTGAAGGGAGTACTAAGATTATAAAACAGATTACAAAATAAATAAGTGTTATACTGGTAACTGTTATTATTGACGCGGTACGGAAAAGGTTGAAGGTTGAGGGAAGAAAGAAGTTTTATCTTTATAATTGGGATTTTACGGACTATTGATACGGAGGGGAAGGCGCTAGAGCCCCTTTTACGTGACGTTCGCCAGGTGCCTTTTACACGGAACCGTATTGTTTTAAAAGGCGCGCGCACCTTCCTTATGCTTTCAGCGCCTTACACCACAACATAAAAAATAAAAAAAAAATAAAAAAAAAAGGGGGGGGGGGAATGACAGGGATGTCTTTGGGGGTAATTTTATAGGCTAGTGCCTAGCTAGTATTAACCAGGAATCCAACCCTGGTAGTTTTACTCGCTCCTACGATGCTTTGGAGTAGAGAGAGAGTCGCTTGATGATACGTTACATGACTGAAGAAAGGGGTTATACCATCATAGCTCCATAACCGCTTCCTAGCAGGAACTTCTCCTCCTTCTTCCTTCTCATCAAGGTTTATAGACATAATCCGACCACCTTGAGCGACAGCTCTGACCGCTGTCCCTTTACAACTTTTAACTGTAAGTTATAATTATTAAAAACGACAACGGCGAAATAAAATCGAAATATCAAATTAAAAGTATATTAAGGGCCTGTAATGAACCTTAAGTCGAAAGTTCCAAATTTTATACCTAACCCAAATGACAGGTTCTAATTATGAAGGTAGGTTATATACACTTAACGTGGGAGCCGCTTTTAAACTTTTCTAATACTGAGGTATTCGATACCTTCGATTCGCGTTATAAACCGGCTAAAAATAACGATAAACTCTTGCACCTAGCCTGTAGTCGGGTATAATTTTACACTTTACTTAGGGAACAAATTAACGTATAAGCTATTATAAGCGGGTACTAAATAAACGTATTAATATTGACAAAAACAAAAAACGAACGATTATACCTGCTCCTACTTGAATATATCCTCGAAATCCTAGTCTAAGTCCTTACTTAGTATTTTCTTGCCGATTTTAACAAATGAGGTTAATTTGGTATCTATACAAATTAACTTAATGTTAATATATTCCGAAACCTCGAAAAAAAAATTTATCGTCTTGAACAATACTCCTTAACTATTCGTTAACCGCGCCCTCCACGTTCTTACCTAGCTATGATAAACTTACTTAAACATTACGTTCCTTATTTATTAACTTTATGGCCCATAGGCCCTATGACCGCACGGGAGTAACGGGAAAAAAAAAAAAAAACCGCCTCGGGTGTCAACCTTACGCTATGTGGCGCAACGCACATTTATAGCCTTCTTAGCGGTGATTACCTAAATTTATACACTTTTTAACCGCTCGTTAACACCTAAAGAACGGTTTATAAAACATAAACTTACCCTGGTTTTAAAAGTCGAACGCCAAACAAGTTTTGAACAACTCTTTAATAGCTTTATTTATATCGGGATTTAGGTCTAACAGAGTATAACTATAACCAAAATTACGACCTATAGCCCTAACGGAATAAAGGCGTAACCTGGCTCTAATATCTAGCCACTTATTAGCAACTCCCTCGTAGCTATTAAAACCACTTACCCTCAGGTTCTCAGCAGAATTTTCTGCGATTATACGCCATCCTATAAACGTATTCGAAACATATCTATTTTCGGATCCTATTGGGGTAAATATCGATAGCCCTTAACGCAGGAAACTTTAGGTTCCTTATTAATGACTAAACAGCTCCAGAGCATATAACCCACATCACTAATAGCTTTATCCACCTTAGCAACAAGTTGGGAATTCTTCGTAACGATACTAAAGAACTGTAAAAATTACTAATAATGCCAAATAAGTACACTAATAGCCAAAAGTCTTAACACTAAATAAGAAGAAAGGGTTAAAGGTTAAAAAATGAAGGAAGTTTGTCTTTTGTAATTGAAAGTTTAGGGATAATTTATAGGGGGGAGGGGAAGCGTTAGAGTACTTTTCACGTAATATTAGCCTAATATCTTCCATACGGAGCCGTATTTTTCTAAAAGGCACGTTTACTTTCCTTATACCTACGGCGTCATATATAACAACAACAAAAAAAAAAATACAACGCGGGGAAGGAACAACAAAGATGTCTTTAAGGGTAATATTACAGGCTAATATCTGGCTAACATTATCAGGGATCCAACCCTGATAGTTCTACACGCTCCTACGATGCTCTAAAGCAGGGAGGAAGCCGCTTAAAGGCACGCTACCACACGTCACATGACTAAGGATAGGGTTATGCCATTTTAGCTCCATAGCCGCTCTCTAACTGAGACTTCTCTTCTCCTTCTTCTTAATCGAAGTTTATAGACAAAATCTGATCACCTTGAGCGACAGCTCTGGTCTTAGTCCCTTAATATTGTTTTTTGAATTACCTTATAGTATTTTAGGTGTAAAATAGAGTGGTGGCTTTGGTGTAAATTTGTGATATTGAAAAAAAGGGATACTTGAAAGATTATCAGTTTAAATCGGACTACCTGTTTTTTTTTTTTTTTTTTGCTTTTTGTATTTACGGATTTTTCTTTTTTCCGCACTGCATTTCCTTCACTTTAGCATTTGCATTTTGTTTTTACTTCTCTTTTTTTCTTTCAAGTCGACGGTACCTTTTATAGTGATATGTTGAAGTATATAATAAGTATAGTCACATAGCACACGATTTAACAGCAAGGCTAACAGGGTTAATAGGGCCATTTAGTACTTAGTAAAGACTTCAAGTACTGAACATCTTGATACTGAAATATAAGGAATTCATTGGAGTTGTAGATATTTCCACCAGTACTAGTATATTACAAGTGCGAGTACTAGTATTAACTAGTACTGAGAATCAGCACGGAGATACTATCTAGGTTAGTATTTACTAGCACGGATAAACTAGTATTTACTAGTATATACTAGTATTGACTAGTAACGGAATCTCGATCCTGTTCGATATCCTTACAGAGATATGCATGATCATATATCAAGTCCCCTATGTAGATTCTAGAATACTTGAATCCACAAACCTACACAATATCTTTTTGTGTAGTTCCATTAACAAAAAGTTATACTATACGAATCTTGAATGGCACAAATCATAAGACACTTTAAATTATATTTTACTACGCAAAGCGCTTTTTTAGCGCCTTATGTACGTTGTTCAAAAGGTCGGTTTCACATTACGTAACCACCGAAAGGTTAAATTCCGCCTCAGGTTATACTACTAATACGAGTCAGGCCCCACATATAAGCTAACATCTATATTATTTAGCTCTCTTAACGCTATCCAAGTTTATAAAGGCAACTTTATCCAATTACTCCTTTTACTTAATATTCAAAACGCTGTTCCGAAGCATAATTATCGCGCCATCAAAATTGATTATCCGGTCCTTCACCAGGTACATTTTAGATTTTATTTCTGGGCCGGCTTCCAAAAAGTTCCTCTTTTTTTCTACAGAAAATAAAGCATTATATTATGTTAATATGTTGTTAAAACCAATAAATATGAGTCGAAAAGTGAGCAAACCATTCCGACGCCTCTTTTTATAATGCCTTGAATAATTATTATATCAAGTTACACTAACCTTAGCGAGTTCGTAAAGAGATTTTATAATAAGTAAAATCGTTTCGGGCGGAAGGTGTTTTTGGAGGTCTACAGGCATATAAACTTAAATACACCGTTTAATCTGTTCTTTTCACTATATATAATCTTTGGTAAAATTATGAAACTTAATATAAAAGATATGAAGGGTGCTAGGAGAAACGTTTAATACCAAAATAAAACGATATTTCGCACGTTATCAAGTAGGCAATTAAGTTATTATATCACATTTACCGGCGTTATCGAACCCCTTAATCATAAAACAACTCTTTTCATAAGGTTTTCTAGTTTTATCCTTAACCTTGTATACTTAACATGTAGGAAGAATCATATAAGCGCTATAAATCATCGTTTTGAACTTTTTAAAACCAAAAACACCTTACTCGATTAAGACAGAGATTTCCGTCTTAGTAAACTATTTAAACGAGTACTTAACGCGGTAATATTTCCATTACGGAGGAATTTAAAACTAAACTCACGGTTTTCCGCCTCTTTGGAATTTCCCTAATAAAACGTCAAACATTTTCTATAACGTTTGATTAGCGTTTTTACGCTAATTCCATAGGAATTTCCAGGTAATACAAATCTAATGTTCATCGTAAAATTCGTATTTTTTTTCCCATATCGAAATACGTCTTGAGATAATTATAATACTTCGTTAATATATACGGTAACATGAAGTAATATATATGCCACTTAAGAATTTACTTAATTAGTATTTCGGGTAAAAAAAATATAACAACTTAATATCTAGTATTTTATACGTATTTTGTATTACACGTATCTTATCATCGAGGATATCGTATGGCTCCCCATCATGATTCTCATCCTTATCATACAACCTGAAGAAGTTGGTAATTTTTGTTAAATCACTTTTATTAATAAAGAAACGGTATAATAAAAGGTTTCGGTATCGATCGTAATTAGTATATATTAATCCGTAAAACCCGTATTGTCGTTTTACGCCGCTTATATTATCTCCGAGCGCACCGTTTCCTTTATCCAAGCCGTCTTATTACGGCTTAGTGGGTTATAAACTATATCCGGGAAGTGGGTTCATCTGTATTTCTGTTCAAAAATGCGTTCTAAAAATGGTGTGTGTTGTACTATGGGGTGGTACTTTGTATTGGCACAACAATCTCGTCTCGTTCCTTCTCACGAAACTGCCTACTTATGAGTGCGCCTTTTCATAAGTTGTCATTCTCATGAGTACTTATTATTAGGATATTTAGGTAGATTGCTACGTTTATCCTAATTTTTACCTTAAAATACTAACCAGAATACCATAATTTATTCATAGGTATACGTAGCGCAATAAATGGTAGTTGTTAGCTAAAATTTTGCTCGCTATCAACCTGATTGATTACTATAAGGCAATTAAAGTAAGTTACTAGAGAATAGCGGTACTTGTCATACCAATTACCAAAATAATCTGTTATATCTTCCTTTTCCTTACTTTTAACCTTTTAAATATTTACCTTTAACCTTACCACGACCACTACCCTATATCGCTAGCTATTTCTTTATGAATCCCTAATTTCAATATATGAGAAAGCAAGTGCTATAAGCGTTAGGTATTACACCAAATAAACCTTTAACCCCTTGCCGCACGCACCAACAAACTTTTGTAGAGGAATTCCAGAAAAAGTCCACACCTATTACGACAAAGCCGTCAACTGTTACTTTCCCTTTAATTTTACCAAAAACGCCAGTAAAAGCCCTACTTTCATTTATAAGAATAACTTTACCTAGCTTATCTTCGCATATGGCTTTACGTTTTCACACCCTTTTAGCCTTTTTTTTTACCTATATCTGCCCTATTTATTTCTTTAGTTATTATGAAATCAGGAGAAGTATAATTAGCAGTTGGCCAAGCCGGCAAGGCTGATGCCGCGGAGCTCATAGCAATCATACGTCGTGAGTTTAAGGAACGCGATGCTGTAAAACCCATAGATCATGATGCCGTTATTCGATGCCTCGACAGCTTGGTTTTTGAGATTCTTTATTCTCGTAACCGCTATTATCGCCAAGCTTCACCTATTTTCATAGTCTTATCGGATACTTATAAGGGAAGCCGTCATCGCCTTTATTATAAAAGAAAGGAACGCTGCCATTCTCCTTTTCGTCAACGTTTCTGTTATAAGTCTTTTTATCGCTGCCGAGAGCCCTTTCTCGACGGCTACGAATATAAGACCTTCCTCAGCTGTCACTCGTGTAACCGCCACACGAAAATAAGCTTTCTTGACGCCGTTTCTCTCGTTCTCGTTTTCAAATCCGTTGAAAGACTTCTCGATCTCCAAATATAATAGTTACTTAATACTTGGCTAACGGCACTCGTCACCTGAAGAATAAAAAGTATAAGGTATTTAACCCTGAATATCTTAATTATTAAAAAAGTGGTAATATTACAATAAATAAAAATATGATTATTATCTATTTATAAAGTTTTTAACAACGTTTGAACACCTTTATAAAAACTTTTCCAATACTGGAAAGTCAAATCGTGAAAATATTTTTTAATACGAGAATCTAGAGTATATTGGTAAAATACCAAGGTTACCTTTTACGAACGTCGTGAAATATTTCGCCGTAACTTTACATATATCATGGACATTTTCATTGAACGCTTTAACGTAAACCTAAATAAGCTACTACGAAGTTTAAAGGGGCTACATTCTTGGTACGCAACCTATGAAATAACTAATATAACTTATGTAAACACATTTAACTAAACATGCGTTACGTAAAAGCTATAAGTACATTAGACCGTTATAATAACAATTGGTATAATGCCATAATAGACATTTGTTCCGTATTCAACATGGGCATTGAAACATACCTATCACCTCCATATCATAAACGAACCATAAATTGATACTTATCCATGGTTAAAAAATCAAAAACTATATTAATAATTGTGTTAATATGCCGATATCACAACCACCAACGTCCCTTAAAAGACGTTTGAGAAAGGTATAATTACAGGTATTCTTGCAAAGATAAGTACCATCCTCTTATGGATAAATACCAGTCTCGTCAAAACGAGAGCAATACTAAGATAGATAAGAAACGCCCCTTATAAGAGTATAATTGCAAGTGTTATAACTATTGCCCTCGCGAACATGCCGACCGAAACCATAGTTGGGACAAACGCGAGCGGAAACGTGGTATTAACAAGAGAAAACGTGATAAAAACCGTTGACAGAAAACCTTCGACTGAGATTACGATCGCAAGCATAAATTTAATAATATTTTATATAAGACGAACGAAACGAATCATTTGGATTAAAACCATTTAAATCACTTATAAATATTCTTACAAATAAGCTCGTATTATTTCAGCAGCGAGGTAGGTTATGTAATAAAGCTCAAAATTACGCCTACCAGTCGCCGCACTTGTATATATTGTAACGAGAACTATGACTCGCGTAACGCCTAATTTAAGTATTTGAAGGCTTGTGCACGCATAAATGACTTTTCCTCTAAAGATATGAAAAAACGTATACGAAAGTGGAACCGTATAGAACTAACACACTAAGATAATATCGTAAATAATACGGAAAATTAAGATATTATTATAGATAAGTTCATTAACGAAGAGGTAATATTCGTTATTAATAGCTACAGCTACCAACAAATTGTTATACGAGCCAGTCTCACAGGTAAAGATCATACGCTTTCCCTCAACACTGACATGAGTAAAGACCGCATACCTAGATTCTAATTAAATATAAACTTCTCTAGTCATATTACAATAACCGTGCCTATAGCCTAACATAAGATAATTAGCGAAGTGATAGGTTTTTTTTTATCCGCCTTACCACTGAAATAGATTGAACCTTTTATATTTTTAGGTATAAATTTCACGATACTTTGATATTCTTGTAGACAACAGCTAAAACGTAGCTTATCAATTGCCTAGATGTAAGCGCTTTGTTAACAAACTATTGGATAAAGCTTCACGGAACAGATATACTAGTGTTTGGAAATGTAGTTTGTTTTATAAACAGCCACCTCAAAATTCATTTTTCAATATATCAAGTGGCTATTTAACCTTTTATTCGTAAAATTACTTCTTACTATGATGTCGTTGTTTAACTTGAACTAAAGATATACTTAGCTATCAAATAAGTTGCCTCCCTCCTCAAGGCTAATCCTCTATATTTATAGCTTAACATCTATATAGTTTGAATAGCAGTCAAATGGAGTGCAGTCAAATCAACTTTACTTATAGTAAAGTTAATTGTATTGACTGCAATATTGGCTGTAGTTTGTGGGGCTGCACTGCAAGTACAGTACAGTAGGTGCCCACTTTAAAGTGAGGTACAAGCCAAAGCGTTTGGCCATACAAATTATTGTGCAGACCGGCTAGCGGTCTGCTAAACTTAGAATTGACGCACATCCAATCAACAATATCAGCGCAAGACCAGTTACTTCGACCACAGTGATTTTAATCGACTACGTTGTAACTATAAAGATCTACCAACACTGATCAGTGCTTATTAGGTTAAGAACAGATTGGCTAAGCAGAAGAAAAAGATACTTTCCAATTGTTATGCTCTATGCTGCGGCTAGAGTAGAGGAAAGATTCTTGTGAAGGATCTCTACTGTTGCGTCGGTTTTAACAGCAGTAAGTAGAGAAGACTTCTAGTCTGCGTTGGTTTTAACGGCAGCTTAGAGGTTGCAACGGTATCGCTATCGAAAATACCAAGAAATCTTTGTTGATCGTTTTTGAAGATGTTGAGATTGACTATCAGAAGTCTTAACGTACGGTAAGTTGGTGAACGGCTAAGTCAATACTACTATGGATGCTACTATTGTAAAAATAACTCAGTCCCTACACCAATCAACAAATGACCTTCGCCCTTAATCTATATTAACAACGATTTTCGACCTTACACACTATAGTAAACCTTTGCACTACTTTACTCTTTTTACTCCCTCTATTACTTCGATCCCCAAGTTCGCTGCTCTGAGCGAAAACATGAAGAATCACCAAGTCGCATTAAGAAAGCCACTTTACGCGACTCCACGCCAAATCGCCAAGTTCCAGCCAAGTTCTCACGCGACTTTACGCCAAAATACCAAGTCTTTACGTCCATGATTACCAAGTCCCTCGCCCTATACGCTCTCCATAAGCTAGTATGCTAAAATAGCTTCAAGTAAGGCATTTATGGAAAAAGTTAAAGCTTTTGGATCAGTTTTTACCAAGTATTATAACTACGATTTTTAGGGAAACGACGTTAATGAAAACTTAACCGAAGAGCACTTGACCAACTTTGTCGGATGCTTTATCATAAAACAAGTTACTGACGAAAATTCTAACGACGTGTTTCTCAAAATACGTGAATTTTTCGGAGACTAGACACCTGATATATAAAAGGTAATCCAAAAGATTATTAAATTCAAATTAAGAACTGAATTTCAATACCAAGGAATTTACATGCTAAAGGGAAACGTTACCAGGCTGGCGAAAATCCTCTTCGAACTGGACCAATTTAAAGAATGTCCAAAAGACTCATGACTGAAAGAGAAAGGGATTAAAGAATCGCAATGCCCATACATATGCTTTAGGGGATTTCTTCTTCAACCTTAGTTAAGCTGGGCCTTTTCGCTTACTAGCGATAAAGAACATGTTAACCTGCTCAGCGGTCTAATACCCCTACGTAGTAGCATAAAATACGTTTGAAGCGGCGGTCGAACGCATAAAGTAAGGGCTGTTAACGCGATAAAAGGTATTGATGTTAACGCTTTACACCAATTAATTAAGCAAGATCCTCGCCGAACCTCTTAAGACGAAAAGAATTATCGCTATGTCTCCCGAAATAGAAACCATTAAACCCACTTCCCCCAAGATTCTCAGTACGTCCAGTTTTAGCAGCCAAATTAAGGAAGGACCAGCTTTACACGCGAGCCTATTAGGGGCACGATCACTAGCTTTTTCTCTCTAAACTCGGCTAGAGGTAACTATCCTGCCTATTAGTACCAATAGAATCTTTAGTCTTTTCCCCGGCTAAGTAAAAAAGACCCTACGACCAATACATCACCCTTTCCCCTTGGCGCGGCCCTATAGAAGATACGGACTGTACGGCAATTATTGAGTTCATTAACATTTAGGAAGGTAAAGAAAAGTATAACGACAATCCGTATAACTTCCTCAATGTTAAGTTACGCCTATTCTTTAATATTTATCGCCAAATAAAAGTTAAGTTGCCGGGTTTTTACTCGTTGTTTCCTAGTATTTTTACCGGCTAAGTTAAGGATTACTACCTCTGACACCTTACTAATTGTACCTCTTTCCACGCAATATACGATGATATAAAAGGTCATTTCGAATACGATGTTAACCTCGCCTAGTATTATACGGATTGGAATATTATTAAGTGGTCTTATATGTTAGATTATAAGAAAGAGTCGAAAAGCAAGATGGACCTTTTAAATCAGATGCTTAATCGGTTTATTCTTTGCCAATAGGTAATGGGGAACGTAGGAGCTGGCTAAGGCACTTTACGCCAACTGGTCAGGCAAGTAGTTACGGTATATAAGGAGTTTGAATACCCTTTACAATACCCTAATATTACTTACTAAGGGTTTTTTTAGCCAATTATGTTCCTCTCTAACGACCGTAACTATTAGAATATCTGGTTCCACCGGTATATACCTACAAGCCCCGGAATTTATTAACGAAAATGATCCTTTTAGTTCGTATTACATTAATTGATGGTATGAACGACCCGTTAAGTATGGTTAACAAAAGATCCGGACCTCTCCCCGCGGAGGAGGGTATTCATCTTCCTTAAGTCCTTAAATATGCCAAGAAAAATTAACTTAAATGCTAAGAGATGTTAGATTTATAGCAAACAGGGCTGCTAGTTAAAATACTATATTACCACCGAGCGTAACGCAAAACAGGTGATATACCACACGTTGTACCCTTTTACCTTAGAATGGGACTACATGGAGCACGTTATGTAATTTAAAGAAAGTAAAATTAAGGAGGAGGAAAACAAGTCGAAGGTTATCGGCTAGCATAAAGATACTAGCACTAATACCAGTACTAGCTCAGAAGTTACGTAATGACTAACCAACTACGCATTTTTATACCGCCTTACAGGTAAAGACCCCTACCACCGCCATAACAATAAAGACTCCGGCCCTATACACCTCTTTATTATTTGAAACCGGTACGTGGAGCAAGTCTTCAAGGGAATTATGCCGGATACGGGGGCAACACGGTATTCAACAGGAGGCTATTCGCAATACATCGCGTTGCGAAAAGATACTAATACTATTACGGAACTTAACCACGCGGATACTGGCAAGGCCAAAGTTAGTATTAACCCTAGGAAAGAGATATCTTTACTGGGATTGACGACAGTAAAGACTGTTGTTAGCCCTATTGTTTTTCATATCTTGGAATCTCCTACCCCCTTTTTCATTTTCCTTAAAGATATGAAAAACCTTGGCTTTAACGTTGATATCCAAACTAATAAGCTGCTACACATCAAGGCCAGCAAGAGGTTTGCACTTAGCCTTAAGTAGGGGCATCTCTGGTTTCATCTTTAAGGATCAAAGGCAGTGGTGTTAAACTTGACGAAGGCAGAACTTCGTCAACTATATCGTAAGTTTAACTACACGGCAACTGAAAGGTTTTACAAGGTCTTAAAGGCGGCTGGTTACGAAGATGTGGATCTGCCAGCACTAGAGGCAGTTAAACACCTTTGCTACCACTGCCAAACACACTCCCAAGCCCCCTTAAGATTTAAGTTTACGTTAAAAAAAGATCAAGACTTCAACTCGGAAATCTTCGTTGACGTGTTCTATCTGGACAGAAAGCCAGTACTATACGTTATAGACTCCGCTACGGCTTTCCACGGTGCCAAGTTCCTCAAGACTATTACGGCGAAGGAAACATTAGAAGTACTGCGTACTTTGTGAATCGATATGTACCTTGGCAAAAAAGTCTATTACAAATGTATAAGCCTCTTTGTATAAATAATTTAAGTTATATTACCTATATCTAACTGGTTAAAGTTTTCTTTCAATTAGTGGAATTTTTGAACGCGGATTCATCATTATGTCTTTTCACCTTACAAGGGTTTTTTTTTTTTTTTTGGTAACGGGGCCAACCCATTTTTACTACTATGATCAAGCTAATCATGTTTTCAAATAGTTTCCTTACTCGAGCTAAAATTAATTATTGTCCCTTCGAAATAAAATCGCTTTTTTTATATGTATACAAACGCTTACAAACGCTATTCATTAGTAACCATTTACCAACTGTTATTTTTACAAATTATACAGCTATTCGAAGTATTTTAAATTAAACTTTACTCACTATAATATCTTCAAGTAAGGAAAATCGACGAATGGTTAGTACGTTGATTTACCTGAGTTTATACTTTTTAAATATGGTGTACTTACCAAGACGCCTTAAATTTATATCAAATACCCTTAGTCGTTTGACTTTTGATGAGGACCGATAATTTTCTTGGACAGATGTACCGGTATTAGACCAAATCCTCAACAAATTACCGACTATAGATTATTAACTGATAATGCATCTCGCTAAGGTGTAAATAGATAATAATATACGATTTCGCTTTTGGATTAGTTACCGTAAGGCTACTAGCGAGAATTAAATTTTGTAAGATTTCGCGGATAATAAAAATGATACGAATATGTCTCTTGATGCTTTTAAGCTGAGGTACCTATTTCGATTAATTAACCGATTTTTATATAATCGCGATACGAATGGTTATAAAAAACTAATAATTTTCACAATGTTTATATAATGAATTTTCACTGAGTTATACGATGATAAATATTATTTCGGATTTAAAAAAATGATGGGAACCTTGAACGGAGTACATTTTTGTGGGAAATATATGCTTATGAAAGTATATGTTAGAAAATATATATATTACGGAAAATTACGTAATTATAATCAAAATCCACTCGTTCTTTTTGAACTTATTTAAATACCTAAAGAACTAATACATGTAATTTGTATAGATTTTATAGTCGCATTACTAACACTCTCCCGTAAAGGTATACCTTGCGTATTACTTAATCGGGAATCTTTCGATGCCGTAATTCTTATTACATGATAAATACCTAGCAATATACTTTTAATTCCTCACTATACGATGTATACGGTAAAAGATTAGATAGCTGTTTCAATTCGATAATTTTTGTTATACGACTAGCCTTATTTACGGCAAATCATTTGAAACGAAAAAAAAAAAAAATTTGTTAGTCTTTTGGTGAAGCTTGTAAAACGGAAATAAAATAAACTTCAAAATAAGAGTAATAGCCATTATCCACAAGTTAAAGGACAAGTAAAAAGAAAAAACTATTAAATAATGAAATCAACTTAAAGTCACTTCGGCGCCAAGTACCCTAATTAATAACAAATGAATATTATTCCAGCTTTACAATAAAACCTTTATAACGTTTCATTTACATGCCTTAAAATTAAATGTCTATAAGTATTTATTCATATTTAAAGTTACGGCACTAATTAATATTATCATTATAATTTTATGTCGTGCAAAGGTGAAAATTCATTTTATACGAAAACATTTACGACGGAACTTACATTTAACGATAGATATTATAACTATAGTAACAAAATCGCAATATAATTAAAATTATTGTTAGCATAAATTTAATATAGGAGATAAAGTGTAATTATAACTGAGAAAAGCTTACAAACCTCTTCATGAAAAAGGTAAATTATTCTTATCGCGTGTAAAATCATATATAATTATGAAAAAGGTTAATAATTTGGCTTTTACCTTGGGTTTTCCATCGAATTTACGAGTTTATCTTAATGTTAATATTACTTATTTGTTACCTTCTTGTAAATTTATAAATAATCTATTCTACAGAATTATACCACCGCCTAAACCAGTCAAATACGAAGACGACGAATCAAATATTCAAAATTGGAAAGTGGATCGTATACTAGCTAAACAGGTGGATCGACGCCTTTGTAAAGGGGATCAGGTTTAATATCTTTTCAGATGAATAGGCTTTATAGCTTGTAACGACGAATGGAAACCGGTATTAAAATTAAATTTCCCGGATGTAATTAAGGCCACCAAGAGGAACATTGGGAAAGTTGTTGCTGCTAAATGATGAAGACATTTTTTTTTCTTTGGGCCTCTGGCATTTGTTGTACTATGCTGGGGTACTTTTCATTGACACGATAATCTCGTCTCGTGCTTTCTTACGAGACTACCTACTTATGAGTGCGCCTTCTCATGAGTTATCCTTCTCATGAGTACTTATTGATATGATTCTCTGGTAGATTCCTATCTTCAGCTTAGTTTTTACCTTAAAATACAGACCGGAATACCTCAATACGTTCGCACGTATATATAGCATAACTGTGTGCATTCGACTCAAGTGGTAGATAATCTTTATAACCCTTTTTCTTCCTCTATCGATTTCTTAAATTCCGTTCACTTCTTACGACGTACGTTTTATCTTGCTAAGCGCCTTACTCCTTGTATTTGTGAAGTCTTTTCTCGTTTTTTTTTCCGTGGTTTTAAAAACCCGGTTCTAACATTTTTCCAACTAATATCACTCTACAAATTTCACGTATATCACTTCATTATCGGTTCATTTTGGCATTTAAATAAGCATAACCATTACCGACAATACATTTACGATACAGCTATTGTTACTACTGGCCGTATTAACATCTTTACCTCGTAATTATCTTCGCAGTATTTTTGAAATTGTACCATTTACCGTACACCTTATATCTAACGTCTAGTCCGTAAAGTTGTCCTGGAAATCCTCAAATAAGTCGCGTCCTTCATTATTTCAGTTACAATAATTAAAAATCTTGTTTATAACATATATATTCGCCGTAAAAGTATCTCAATATTCACCAAAACTCTGGTCTTACTATCCTACAAGTTCATATCTAAGTATTTCTAATTGCTTTTATGAAACAATATATTTTCAAACCATTCATTTATACATTTGGTAGCTTTTGCCAGATTTGTTATTTGTAAAGTTACGATTATAAAAGTATAAAATATATTATAGCGATTCAAAAACTAGTGTGTACGTATACCGGAAATATTCAAGTGGTGTGAAGTGTAATTTTACGTAGTAAATAAGATTCAAGTGCGCTTAAAATACAATGTTTAGAGAGGTTCCGTTAAAATAAAAGCGTATAATATTTCAAACGAAAGGAAATAAAATGCAGCAAAATGTTCAAAGTAAGGCGTATGACGCTTATGAACGTTAATGAAATTTCAATAAAATGCAAATGAAGCGAAACTACAACCTAGTCAGCCGTCACAAATTAATATTTTAACGCTTTATAAACACTATACTAACCAAATAACTAGTAAATTTCAACTTCGTAAGCAACAAACTTAAACAAACGGTATAAAGCAAACGAAAAAAAAAGTGAATAGAGTAATGGAAACAGGTAAAAAGGATGTTTGGGTGTGCTAAGACGGAGAAAGGGATGTAAGGGAGAAAGGTACCTTTATACGGTACTATAATGTGAGTGTTATGTAGGGCTGATACGTTTTGGTCCCCATTACAAGAAAGTTATTGGACTTGGAACAAATGAATACGAAAAAGATCATAGCCCTACGAACTTCATGCGAGTAATGAAGCAAAGAAAATCCAGCCCCTTCACGTAACAGGTTATTAAAAGATTATGTAACGGGGGCTGAGGGCAGGGGCCTTCCGGCCCTAGCCGGAACAGGGCCGTCGAGGCCGGAGCCTTCGGACTAGATTCCCGCCTAGTTCACAACTTAGACAAGACACATTCATCAGGCCAGCGTGGCCTTTCCTTCTTTTTTTTTCTTTTTTCTTTTTGTGATTCACTATCACCGGGCAGCGCCTACTACTTAGCGCGGCGCCTGCTGCTACGAAATATACCTGTGGATACCGGCGGGAAGGATCGCAACTCGAGGGCCCTTTTCCCCATGGCAGCCACCCTTAAACGTAAACCCTAAATAACGCGTTGTTCAGGAACCAGAGCCTCAAGCCATCCTTTCGATCAAGACCTTAGGGTGCCCCGCAACTTCTGAGACCCGTAGGCGTGAGAGTTGCAGCCCTGGTCGGGGCCGGGAGGTGCGGCTTTCTCAGTCCCCGCCTGGCGCCTACTTGCGCCGGGGATACGACAGAACGGTCCCTCCTCAAAATTTAAGGGTCCACGCAAAGCAAACGTGCCGAAAAGAAGCCTCTAGACAGGCGGAATGTGGCCTTTCCTTTTGCCGTGGACGTTTGTTGGCTTATCAGGGCTTACGCCTTGTATGTACGCATGTTTAGAAATAACTAGCCGCATCCCGGATTTCAGCAGCAAGCAATGTTAAGCATCATTTCTTTTTTGCAACAGATACACAGGTCGCCGTATTGACTTCTGTTTTATGCGTTCTCATAATTTGTGCGAATTAGCCAAGAGTGGCTGATACAAACTCAATAAAAGTAACTAACACAATTCGAAACTAGTGAATTAGGGTAGCCCTGCCATCAATGTTCATATGTGTGACAGGTGCCGGTCCTCGTATCTTGTATTAATACAGATCACTCAGGGATACTTGGCCCTACTACGTACGCGAGTGAAGTCTTGGATGTTAAGCATCAATCCTCATGTGCAACCGAAACTATTTGTGTCACAGGACAGGCCACATGACACAAATTTCACTCGAGTCCACAATGCAAGCATGCACAATGGATCTATAAGACGGAGGGTTCTCCTCTACTTCCATCAGTATCTATCACTCTTAACTCATCAGTTTTGCACATTCGTATTGACCCAAAACTTGTTGTCTTCCTTCATACCTCCTGAATATTCGACTCTCCGAGCCGAGTTGCGACTTACCATACTTTTCTCGATTCTTTTTAGTGTTCAATAGCAGTTGAATACGTTCTTGACGGTGTTACCAGCAAACACTATGAAGTTCACGGCCATTGTCCTGGCCGCGCTCACGGCAACTACCTCGGTTCATGCCGCAGTTGCTCAACAGTCCTCAGGGACCTCAGAAATGTCACTGCGGGCCCGTTTAGAGGACAGGCCTCAATGTCGTAAGTCACCCACACACCAGGACCAGTATCCTGTTACCAATGCTATCTTCGTTGAGGAAACGCAGTATTCCGCATGCTGACGGCCGCCTGCGCGACAGAGCCAAATTCAAGGAGTTGTGGCGACGGAGTAGGTGGCCCAGGAATAGCTTTTTGCTGCGCTGGCAACGTGTGTGTTGACAACGGTTACCACAATATTAATCTGAAAAAGAACAATGGCTTTTGCTCTCAGTGCACGACGCCCAATTGCACCCCTGAGGTGTCCTGCGGCACACGTGAGTTTTTTCTCCTCGTGTCTTCCTTAGAAAGTGCTGCTTGGCCGAACTGCCCAGTGTCTGCATGCAGTATAGCAGCCAATGTACCACCGCGACGAACGCAGTGGTATGAACGGTTTGAAGTGTTTGCACCGACAAGGACATGCAGCTTTCAAACTCAACAGAGTCGCTTCCCAGCAGGAATTATGTGTGGTCTGGCAGCCCTAATGATGTGGATCTTGTGAGCTGACTTGCCATTGTACAGGTGATTGCGGAAATTGCTGCACTAACTGGCAAGATACTTGGTTTCACGGTCGTTGCTACTGCACACCCCCCCATGGAACACAATGATAGGCTGACCCCCAATTGGGCGGAGGTAATGGTCATGACAACCAATGATCTCATCGAACGTTTCTAGGTGTGGATGTGGTCACTGTGGGTACTAGCGAAACAGTTGGAAATGGCGGCTCCAGTGTTGAAGGGTCTAGATTATATTGGTTGATTCACTCTCGTACTAGTTCGTTCATCCACTCGTTTAGTTATATTAAGGGCCTAGAAGTACCTGATGCAAATCCAGAAAAGGAAGCAAAAAATTAGTCAAATGCACTGTTTAAGGTCTTTTTATATGTAAACTATGAATTGCCTTCCATTATCACATTCCACTGGTGACACGGGACCAACATGGGGTCGAGGAAGAAGTGTGTTGTACTACGAAGGAAGGAAACACTAGACTAATGGAGACAGCGAATGTGGAGGTACGTATAGTTAGTGTTGAAATTTCAACAAATACAGTCTGTATAAAGTCTGCACACAGGACTCAACACCAAGGATGCAAGGAACGCTCCGGAGATGAGGATTTCCAGTGGATAACTAGGAGATAGTATTCTCAAGCTACAGGGGCATCGAGATGAGGATTACAGCTAGTTTCATTTGTTTGTACAACTAGTATTCACTTGTATAAAGTTTCGATCGTGATGATAGAGATCTATGAGGATACTTATGATTATATATTGAGAAGCTCTTAAGGTAGATTTCTAGGTATTTTGGACTTTTGAAACCTATACAGTGGTTTTTTTTATAGCATCCTCGGTACATTATTATACGACAGTACTTTACTTTTCTTTTGAACTTCATCACTTAGATTCCACTTTATTGTTCAAATCTTCATTATGTCCATATCTTTTAGACGAACTGATACCTGTAAAGACCCTTAAACTACTACTGCTATACTAGCGTTCACAGAGTTCTAAGGCACACTATTTCCGCTGCTAGATTTTTCTTTTAATAGGGTTAACCATGGTCCTTTATCCCTAAGAAATGTCGTCGCCGCTAGTCTTACTGTCGGCTCTTGAGAATTTTCAAAAACTGTTGTACTGGCCTGAAGGCCAGTATTGATACCAAGGATGGGCTGCCTTGCAAGTGGTCTATACACTTGTCAATAGACTTAGTCTTTGTTGTTATTTGGACCCCTGGTCCAAACTTAGACTTCTTTTCTTACTTCTTCCACTAATACTATTACGATACCAACTTTTTAGCTTGACCTTACACTTTACTCAATAATGGTAGCTGTGAACCTTTTACAATCTTTTGAGCACTAAAAAGTCTTAGCTTTTTCAACTTTCACCAGGCCATAAATTACTGTGAATGGACTTAGCCAAAGCTGTCGTTTAAGAAGATTAGATACTGTTTATAATCCTCAGTAAAAGGGATGAAGGGGAAAAGTCTCTGTTTCAGAGCGGCTAAAAGTAGTATATAGGCAACGGCCACGTATTTCGCATGCACAGACGAATGTAATGTATATTTGCGAGTAGGAATAAAGCTGATACCGCGTTTAAGTCGAGCAGTCGAGCTAATATACCAAGGCTAGGTTCTTGGTGGAAATGAGACAGGCATTAGCGTATAATATCACCACCAACCTATCCGTCCACAACGCCGGCGGTTCTGTCATTAATAATCGAATATAAAAAAGTCGGTAGTAAAAACGTTAACCCCCCCCCCCCCCCCCACACACACCCTATAAACAACCCCTCTCCCTTTGCCCGATTCTTTGTAAATTTCTTCCTTTAACAACAATCATTTATTTACAAGTCTCTATTAAACTCGTCCACTCCCACTTCTCCTATTTGAAATACTCTTTGTACATCGATCGAATAGTTTCTACTACAAACCCCAAACTAAATGATATAATTAATAAAGCTTTTCTTAATATGACCTCATGTTTTTAAACTATTTAAATTTCATTAACGAATAGATAGTTCCCACTTATCGAACCCATGAACTTTTATCCAAATAGTACGCGTAAGTAAACCTATTCCAAGTATATACAATGTATAGCTTATCATTTACATAAGTTTTTCACTGATACCAAAGATAAATATACCATAAATATTTTATAACGATTTTTAACCTGTTTAAAACGATGTAAAGACTAGTATTCGATGTTAACGCACAGTGTTAAGGGAACTAATATGAATTTGAGATATACTTAATACTCTTTTAACTTATTCCCATATAAAAACATAGTTGTCAAAAATTTGTCGGAAGTATGTCTTGCATTTAACGCCCAAAACCGGAGTAAATAACCATATTTCGAAACTTCTACCCTCTTATCAATAAGAGATTAAAGAATGTATATGCTTAAGTTATAACCGCTAAAAACGATAATTGTTTGTTACGATATATAAAACAAAGGCGTTATTTGAAGAGGCAATACTTTAGGCCTTCTTACGCCTACTCCATCAAGCAGTCGATGCGTCGTCTTGTTACTGAACGAGAAACGTGAAATCTAAGTAATTCAAACCATTATTACTTCGAAATAGTGAAAACACAACTCATAAACTATAAGTAAACCCATTGAAACACTATAAAAAAAGGAGTTAAAGTCGTTTGTTATATCGAGTATAGGATGAATGAACTATTTCAGATAAGCAAAAACCTATTGATTAATAAAACCGTTAATATAAACCTTAAAAATAATAGTATGAGAGAATAGGATAATATGATGATATAGCTTTTCAATTAATTATTTTATATACTTAAAAGGAACAACAACTTATATTAACTGTACTCCGTAATAAAAAGGTTACAGGTTTTGAACGATCGAGGAAACAAAAAACAAACATTACTTTGTGAAATAAAATATTTATCTTAAAGTTTTTAATACGAACCTATTGGCAAACCAGCCGAAACGAGCTATTATTCTCTTCGGTTGAGCTATAGAAAAACTTGCAAACGTTGAGAGTTACAGTACTTTGAAATTTGGCAAAAGACTCTAAATGAGTTAAACGTAAACTACTCATTGAATTAACATATATTATTCGAAAGGATTTTCGGTTCAAGTACGGCTAACTAGGGATTTAGTCCAAGCTTCTAAAATACTTTCGATATAATATTCTGATTCGATTTCTGTTGGTAGGATTTTATTGTTGCAACGAAGTCGATTCGATTGGTCAACGTAACTGGTACTATATTAAAAGTGATAGATGTATTGTTCTAGGTTCGATAGACCACTAACCGTTATATATACTAATTTGTATGGACAATTGCTTAACTAGTACCCAAGTGTAAAGTGAGCGCATATTGTATTTGACTTATAACCAATACAGTAAACCCATAAAACAATACACACAACATGCAGTCAATATATTCAACTTTACTATAAGTAAATTTAACTTACTGCACTACAATTACTACTGTTCCAACACTGGCGCCTTTTCTTTTTATACCCGCATGCTAGTATAGTCGACCAATTTTTTTCAGTTACTACTAAATTACGCCCACATTAACTGGACAGACTCCTATCAATTCTACAGTCAAATAAACTAAATTTGATGTCAATTGCTCCATGGTTCCGAGTCTTGACCTCACCAACTCCTGTACATAAGTATTTCGCCACAAAATTATATATATTAGCCCTCTACTACCTATTCACCCTTTTACAAAAGTAGTTTAAACGGCCTTCCATTTCACTTAACTTACGTGAGTTAACTAACCAATTATTACCATTAGTATCTACTACTACCTCTACTATCTATTACTTCCAATAGTATCATTAGCTATTTTAATTAAACTAAATTAAGTAACGTATTAATTTTATTGAACCTACATAGGTAAATTGACTTACTGCTACTCATAATTTGATTTTATCAATTAAAGAAGTCTTCATCACCAGCATTTTTTCTGTAATAGTCTTTTCATCTATTAGTATATCGCTATTCATTAGTACGTAACTTAGCTGTATGAGGTAGCTTATTATCGTAGCTTTCGATATGTATGATTATCATATTACTATCTACAAGTCTTTACAAAGCCTCATTTCATGACGTCTTTGGTACAACATTAGCGAGATTATTTTTGTCATCAATTTGTAGAAACTCATTAATCTTCCTACCTTTATAAGTTTTACGAAATTCTATTGCATCGATTATTAAACTTTTTTCACTAATAATTCCGAGCTTTAAAAGGCATGCGAATAGGCTTCTTGAGTCGATACAAATCACTAGCAGGACAAAAAAAAAATTCAGTTACCTGATAACAACTTTAAGTATTTCTCACAATATCATACCTATATCAAAATCGGCAATTATTACGTAAACCTTTCAAGCTAACACGCTTTTCATAATTCTCTTACAATTGATGAACGTTGAATAAACTATGCTTCCAACGATACTAAACTGATCGTCTTATCTATCTTTATTAACGAATATTATCAAAAAGCTAATTTGTAATAGCAAATCTATATCATTCGCAAAAGAAAACATCCGTAAAAATCATTAACATATGCTTTGAAAAACTCATCAAAACCATATTAATACCGTACTTTAAATTTCGCATTTATCACTTCAACTTTTTATTGTACTGGTTGAAATCTTCGTCCAGTAGGTTATATACTTATATGATCATGTATAATTGTATATGGCTTTCGATTAACATATGGTGGATATATAGTAGCTATGGATACCTTATTTCAATTACCCTTAATCCCTAACCTCGTGAATCTTATCAATTGTAACCAAGTCGGTACCTTACCCCTTATAGCCAAAATTAAGGCAAATATTAATTCTAAGCATATGGATGAAAGATCCGTTTGTTATAGTTCAACCTACGATGATAAACTAAGTAGATACCAATTATGGTTTACTATTGAGGTACAGGCATAAAACTAGAAGAGGTTATAGTAGTCTTTCGTATATGATTTATAGGTATGGTTTATATATAACCCGTTACGTACCCTCATACGTGTTGTTTGCAGACTGCATTCGGATCGAGCTTAGACCAGGTACTGTATATCCCGTTATATATAGAGTTACATAATCTATAAACTTAATATATAATGGCCTAAGTTTATAACATACTTCCCTTTTTATTAAAAGTCTTAAGAGCTGCAGTATCCCGCCGGTTAAACGTTAAATATGGGCCATATACGTTCAATACACGGGCCGAGCGCGAGTCGGATACTGGCATATAACGTGTTTCCTAACGAGCCATATAACATATAAGCCGTTTTTACCCAAACCGCCGGTACCATATATCGCACCCTTTCCCTAAGCCGTCGGCGTTATATAACACGCTCCTTAATATGCCGTATAACATATAAGTCGTTTTAACCCTAGGCCACCGGCGCCGTATAACGCGCCCGTTAATGTGCTGTATAACGTATAGCTTTTACCGATTTTAATCCGCCTATACCTATAAATACGGCTTTTACCGTAACTTATAAAATCTTCTTCTTTTCTTTCTTACTTCGTCCATCCCTTCCACACCATATATCCTTATATTGTTTTCTATAATAACTTTTACTATAACCACATCCTTTAATTCTTATTATAATCTTTATTTACATATTGCCTTTTGTATGTTCTTAACTACTTTTCATCAATATAGTCAATATTTATAATAACTACGGCCTGAGTTATACTATTATTAACGCCTATAGTAATGATAATTAGCCTTTTCATAAGGTATACCGCTTTTTTGTATTTCAATACCATACCGTTAACTGTATCTTATAGCCTTTTCACGTTATAGATAACCTTCTAGTATTTGAAAATAACGAAAACGAAAGTAAACTCTCTTGATCACAGGTTAAAAATACCTATATTATTGGAATAGTATTGCATGCAGTGCAGTAGGTCAACTTTACTTACAATAAAGTCAATCGTACTGCAAGTGTATTGCGTTATGCAGACTTACAGCATTGGGTGTAAGTTGAGTACAGTACACTGCACTTCAAACTAAGATAAGGGCCAAGAAATTGGCCATACAAATTATATTTCAGACCGGTTCGCGGTCTACTAAACCTAAAACAATACATCCACTATCTGACTACTTTAATACTACTGTTACTTCAACCGATCGAATCGACAACGATACAACGCCTAAAGCTCTACCAATACTAATAAGTACTTATTAGCTTAAGCATAGATTATCTAAGTCAAAGAAAAAGCTACTTTCCGGTTATTATGCTTTACGTTAACGTTACGATAGAGGGAAAATTCTTACGAAGGATCTCTACTGCTATGTCTGTTATTACGGCAGTAAGTAAAAAAGACTTCTAAGTTAGGTCTTTTTTTGAGACATTTTAAAGGTAGCGATGGTATAGATACTAGAAACACCAAAAAATCTCCATTGACCTTTTGTAAAGACCTTAAAATTAATTTTCAGAAGTCTTAAAGCTCGGCAAGTTGGCAAACAGCTAAGTTAGTACTACTACGAGTGTTATTACTGCAAAAACGACTAAGTTCCTATACGAAATAACTTTCAACCTTCGCTCTCTACTACGAAACGACCTTCGAACTTACTATTTACATTAAACCTTTGCTTTACTTTACTCTTTTTACTCCCTACGCCACCTTAATCATCAAGTTCGCTACTTTAAGCAAAAACATCAAGTTTCACTGAAAAAGCCATATTGTGCGACCTTACGCCAAGTCGCCAAGTCTCCAATTCAAAAAGTTGTCAAGTCGACAAGTTCCCATGCGACTTTACGTCAAAACACCAAATCCCTACGCTTAAAGATCTCCAAGTCCCTCGTTTTCCGTATGCTACGCAAACCAAAACGTCAAGATGGCTACCACAAGGGTCCAATATAAAGCTATTACCGACTTTGCCTAGAAAGAAGTAATCAACACCTTCAGGCACATTTTTACAAACATTACAACCACGACTTTGGGGGATAAAACGTTAATAAGGACTTAACCGAAAAATAACTAACTTCTCTGGCTGTTATATCGTTAAGTATTATAATATTAACGACCCTAATTACGTTTTCAGCATTTTCCGTAATCTTTTTAACGGTTAGACTATTATTATATAGACTTTACTTTAAAAAGCAATTAAATTAAAAATCATATTAAAGCTTAAAAAATAAGTAGCTTATATATCTTTATATGGCAATTTAAGGCTAACATAAAAACTTTTTGACCTAACCTAGTTTTAGAAACGCTTTCAAGACCCACACCAAAAGGAAAAGGATATTACGAAACATTACCGCCCTTATACGCGATCCAGGTAACCTTTCCTTCACCTTTAGCTAACTTAAGCCTTTTTACGCGTGGAGGATAAACCTGTTAACCTGCTCGGTAACTTAACATATTCACGTGATAGTACAGAATACGCACTGAGGGGTGGCAGACCGTGTGAAACAAAGGCTGCCAACGCAGCTAGAGGCATTGACGCCGGCGCCCTATACCAGTTAATTAAGTAATATCGTCAAGCCTCTTAAAGTCTCCTGGTACAACTTCTCCTTTAATATTTCACTTAAAGTCGTTAAATCCCTGTAAAATCTTCTTCCTTTAAATTTGACCACGAATGAAAGCCTATTATAAGTCCTATTATAAGACTTTACCATTTGGGCCAAACGACTGGCAATGAATCTTAACACCGTGTTTCGGAAACTCTAAGGCTTAAATTGCCAGAAAACACTATTTAAGGCTGGGATAACTATCGTAACTTTCGCCTAAACCTGTCAAAATGGTTAACATCAATTATGAGCTATTTACGGACTTTGCCAAAACTTGAAACAACGTAGAAAAGTATAAGAGGAAGCCTTACAACCTCCTCGACTTTAAAATAATACTCTTTTTAAACATCTAAAAATAGATAGAGGTTTTACCTTTAGATTTTCACTTACTATTCTCCGAAATCTTTACAGAGAACATCAAGGATTATTACCTAACCTTCTTCATTAATGTTACCACGTTTCACGAGATTTACGATGGCATAAAAGGCTACTTCAAACACGAGGTACACCTCATATAATATTACAAAAACTGGACTACAACGCGATGATCAATAAAAATGATAAAAAAGAAAAATAACGAAACTTCAACAAATATCCTTAATTATATACTTAATAAATTAATGTTATGTTAAAAAATAATGGGAAAGACATATATTAACGAAGTCATACTTCGCGATTAGATACGAGCAGTAGTCATAAGCGTTAACAAATTCGAATAAGCCTTATAAATACTACTTATGAAGGCTTCTCTAACCAGTTACGTATCTCGCTTACCACCGCAATAACACGTACACCAAATTCGCTTGGTATATACTCCTTAGCTGGTAATGTTCTCAACGCAAATAAAGAAAACCTTACGGTAGTTAATTATCTCGACCTTAACTATAGGCTCTTACAATACCTAAGGTTCGGCTCACCGGCCCCAAACTGGAGCCCGTAACCATGTTAGCGCCAACAAATCTAAACTTTAGACGAACCTAGTAACCGCTAGCATTATTATCGTAATAATGGTAAGAGATATTAAATATATGGTAAGTATAACTATGAGTAAATTCGGAATCACACCCCTCCTAAAAGGTAATAATAAAAAGGTAATATATTATGTCTAATTCCCTACTACTTTTAAACAGGCCTATTTGAATTAATTTATAGACTTCCAAGATGACGAGCTAATTAACAGAACTAACTCCCCAAAAAATTCAAATGGCAGGAAAATACTGCTCCTAACGCAGCCTAATAATTAGTCGAACATACCTTTTTATAATGTTTAAGTGGTAAAGACCCTTACCTTTACTCTAACCGAGACCTTAACTCCTTAAACATCGTTAATCTTCTAGATCATTACGCGAACCACAAGTTCCAACGTATTATATCAGATATATAGGTAGTAAGATGTTTAACCAAAATACATTGGTAATACGTAGATTATGGAGGGAAAATACTATAGTCATTAAGATTAATTGTCACAATACTAATAAGGCTAAAGTTAACTTTAATACAGGCGAATAACTATCGTTACTAGGGATAACAATAGTTTAATATATTGTAAGTATAAATACGTTCTACATTCTTAAGTCCCCTACCCCTTTTTTACTTTACCTCAAGGATAGAAAGGCTCTCTGCATCAACTTCAACTTTAATATGGAAGAACTGATTAAAAACGGCTAAAGGTTTTTACTCTCTTTTAAGTGAAAGTAACTATAATTTTATCTTTAAAGCCCCTAATTATTGGTATTAAACCTAAGGAAGATGAAGACACGTTAATTACACTAGCGTTTGAATAATTTAGCTGTTAACAGGATATATAAAGTTCAAAAATCCGAAAGGCATAAAAGTATAGAATACTTTATCCTGAAAATTATTGAAAAACTTGGCCGTTATTGCCAAACGTATACTTAAATCACTTGTAAATTTAAATTGATATTAAAAGACGATAAAAAATTTAATTACAAAATCTTTATTAATGTCCTTTACTTAGATAAAAGGCTTATTCTTTACATTATTAACTTCGCAACCTTGTTTCACGGGGCTAAATTTTTTTAATTCTTTTCGGTAAAGGATATGTGGGAAACGCTAAGGATGTTATGGATTAACAGGTACCGGAACCCACCTAACGTTGTCGTTTACAATACCAGCATCAACTTTACGACGGGGAAGTGTTAAAAATATATTAAGATAATGGGTATCCAATGAAAATAGGTACTAAAAAAAGCCTATTGAAACATTGACAAGTTCGAAAAGGCATATGCCCAAATTCACCGAACGTATCATATTTTCACGTTAAAAATTAAAAGCTTTACGGATCCAGAGACACGTTCATAAATGGTAGTCAAAGACATAAATAATATTGTAGACCTTAACGGTTTAGTATCAACACTATTAGTCTTTAAAACGTACCTACGCCTGACGAGGGAATTTCCACCTTCGGCAAGTACTTAAAAACATGTTATGTCTAAGAGCAAATCTTTAAGGAAGATACGAAGAAAACCGGTACGACGTCAGGTTAAAAAGGCCCTTAGCACCAAAAAAGGCTTTATAATAACCAACATATTTGCTTTGCCGTTACAAAGTAAAGTCTTCGTGTAACGGAAGTCGAGTAAATGAAAAGGCCCATATAGAATCTTAAGTATTAATAATTCCGAAGTAGTTATTAAAACTGTTAACGGTCCTGTATTTTTTCAAACCACTTAAGTTCAGCCTTATTTAAGGGTTAGTAACAATAAATAACCTTTAGTGAAACGACTAAATTAATATGACCCTTTCTTATCCGTTATCTATAAACCGATAAAACGTCGTCGACGCGGACGACCCCGGAAGAAAAAAAAATTTGAAGAGGGGGAATATATACCGGGCCGTATCCGCAATATTACTTAGATAAGGACGGGAAAAAAAGATAACAAAAATTTAATATTAAAACTCCGAACGTAAGAAATTATTTAAACCTTCGACAAACCCTTTAAAAAAAGCGACAAAGTCAAAATTAACGGCTTATTAACTTGAATGGTTATACAATTCTTATCGAAAACCGACTATAACTTTGAAAATCCGAACGTCACAATCTTTAAATTAGAGATTATCTACGAGGTTCAGGGTAAGTCCACGGGGCGACCGTACGATATTTACGCCTAATAGTTTTAAGATAAGGCGATAAAGATAAAAACTGGATTCTTACGTAATTACCAACAATTTAAAAAAATCAATTAACGTCTAGTAGTCGTTTTGATAATAAGTTTACTAACTAAAATGAAAAGCAAATTTACGTTTAATACCCGTAAAATAACGCAAACCTATAAATAATTAACAACGGATCTACAACGGATGGTATTATTAAAATTTTCACAAAGGCTCCGTGCTATTTAGCCTTCAATAATAATAATAAGATGTATTAGGCTAGTATAAGAATTAGTTAAAATAAGATTTTATTAGTTTTTAACCTATTATTCGTATTTTAAATCCCGCTTAACGATTAAGTCTTTAACTTATAACCCGCAATTATTAGTAATAAGAAGGGGATTTTCGGCGTATTAGGTATACAAACTAACAATATTTTCTTTATTGGAACGGCTAGCTTTATAATATTCAAATAACAAATGATTAAGGACTTTAAGTTGTAAAATTATAAACCAGTAATAACTTTAACAAAAGGAAGTCAATTTAACTTTAATGAATCATTAATCCACATGCTTGGCGTTGAAGTCGGACTAAGTTTTCATCAAAAGGACTAGGACGCTATTTTAGCTATAATTAACAAGATTGATACACCTAAAGTTTAATGGTACATGGAATAATGCGCTTAAGATAGCTACATTGCTATCTTACATTAACCGGAAGCCTTTTACGACTTATCTATCGCGACGTAAACATAAAAAGAAACGGATAAGGACTTTAACCGGATAAATGAATAGCTCGAGTAGTAAATGCGAAACTTAAACCGAAGGATTAATATGATTTTAATCGACATTTCGATATCCAAGCTAATAATCTTTACAAAAGAGTTATTTACAAATAACATCAATTTCTTTTTACAAGTCGGCTTTATAATAACCTAGTAAACGAAGACATCCGAAAATCTAGTTGAGTATTATCAGTAATCTAATTTACTAAACCTTCGTTAAATATAATAGGATTATACGAAGATATACTGACATCAAAGATCTATGGTATAATAACTGACTTTAATATAGGTATGACATTATAAAGGACCCTTAACCTTGTCACCACGTTGCTAAAGATTCCTCCTATCCCGGTAATGATTTATAAGAACTTAAGAAGCTTCTTTAAGTGCCTTTCGAACTTCAGAACTACAAGCGAAAAACGTTTGATATTCAACATAATAGCACTACGCGAAGCCTACGAAAGGAGGGAAATCGAAGAGTTTCGATAAATTGATGGAAAAGACAATTCTTCCAATGCTATGACAAAAGCAGTGCCAAACAAGGCCCTAGAAAGGTTTGTGGACAGAAACAGGCTGACTATACACATCGAGGGCTACGTTAATTGGTCGCCCAGAAAGTCCAGATTACGTAACGATAGGCAAGTATATACTGACAAACTGGAAGACTGTTAGAGGATTGATGATGTGATTGATGATGGTGATCTTTTTAAGTGTTATAGTTAAAGTGGAGGTTTGTAAAGTCCTGTGACGGAAGAACATTTTGTGGAAGTTGATAAACTCGGACCTTAGGACAACGGAGAAATTAAGGTTAAATAGGGTTAATTTGCATGTAATTGGGTGCAATTTAATGTAGAAGTCAACTGAAATTTACATGGGTCTAGTCAGTTAACAAAGAGGCCATTTAGTAGTAACTGGAAAAGATTAGCCAGTTACATTAGCGTACGCGTACAAAATAAAAAGCTTTTAGTGTTGAAATAATATTGTATTCAGTACAGTAGGTCAACTTTAATTACAGTAAAGTTAACCGTATTATAAGTGTATTGTTTTATGTGGACTTACCGCATTGGGTATAAGTCGAGTGTAGTATACTGCACTTCATACTAAGGTACGGGTCAAATAATTGAGCATATAAATTACAGGGCAGACCGGCTAGCGGTCTGCCACACCTAAAACAATACATCCACCATCTGACTACTACAATACTACTGATACTTCGACCAATCGAATCGACAACATTGCAACGTCTAAAGTCCTACCAACATATATATCCTATATTAATCGCCACCTAAACTTTAAAGTACCCCTGGTTTATATTTTCGTTGACCGCGCCCAAAAATATCGCGTTTATCGAAAAGTATATAATGAGGTAAGTTAAAAATGATGATTTTATGGGAAACCAAGGTGCAAATTCACTATTTTTACAATTTATTTAAAAGAAAACTTATTGGTGATTTCGCTTAACTTACGCACGTTATTACAAGAACTAGTTGTAGCTTTTCAAAACAGTGATTATATTTAATCCCCCGCCTTTAAACGTTAAAGTAATATCTTGGGCTCTAAACATATTTTCTCTTTTACTTTTTCTGAATTAATTAATTAGTTTACCTGGTTTCATAATGTTGTCCAAATTTAGGCCGTCCTTACTATTGTAATAGTATAAGTTATCACTTCTTTTATTATATGTATTTATTGTCTTTTCCTTTCAGATTCGTCATCTCTTAAAATTCCCCTATTGTTTTCGACTGTTTCGTCAATTTACTTCAACAAAATGCGTTCGGCTAACTATATCTTAATATAATTTTTTTTACTCCGATCCCATTAAATACCCGTTATATACCATTTTATCGGTTTAACCTAAACATCTGGAATAATATAACTACGTAAGTTATTACTCTCGTACCCAATATAGGCTACGGTTTACAAAACGAAACGAATCATATATATAGTACAACTATAAAAACCCTTTATTTACCTATATCCTCTTTACCAACTTTAATTAGAAGCGAGTTAACTTAGCCGATCGCGAATATGCTAACGACTGTACCCGTATTGACCGTATTATCTGAATACAAATTAATAGATTGTAATCTTTTATATTCTGTTTAAAAAGCTGCTTTCCCTGTCCTACCCCACGTTATTCGTCGTTGTTCGCCTTACCTAGTATTTTCCCCGATGAACGTTAGCTGCCATTGTCGGCGTCTCCTAATAAATACCCCACACTTCGTTAGTCGTCCTTATTGACGTTGACTAATACCCGCTCCATCTCACATCATTCGCCTTTAACGGCCTTTTTAACGTTCAAAGCTAGTTATAATAAGTTTTTTAATGTTAACAGCATTGTTATTCGGAGAATGAAGCTAATGATTATAATATCTTATAGGTAGAACTTAGTAGTTTACGTTAAAAGTCGCCTTGAAGTCGAATACTTATTTGAAAGAGCCGGATAACGTATACCCGACCCTATATTTTATACTATTGGTAGGCCTTTAAACATTTAAACGTTGTCGATTCGATTGGTCGAAGTAACAGTAATATTGCACTAGTCAAATGGTGGATGATTTTTTTTAGGTTTGACAGACCGCTAGCCAGTCTGCACTGTAATTTGTATGGCCAATTGCTTGGCCTATACCCTAGTGTGAAGTATGGTATACTGTACTCTACTTATACCCTATACAGTAAGCCTATACAAAACAATACACTTAAGAACTTGTAGTGAGTATGGTTAACTTTACTGTAAGTAAAGTTGATCTACTCCATTGCAGGAAGTACTATTCTAAAACTGGCGGCTTTTTAGTTTGTACGCACACGCTAATGTAGTTAACCAATCTTTTTCGGTAATCGCTAAACTGCGACCTTGTTAACTGGTTAGAACCCTGTTAATTTAAATTGACCTCCGCATTCAAATGCACATATTTGCATGTAAATTAACCACAATTGCCATTAATTATCCCATGGCTTCGATGTTCAACTTTATCGACTTTTACAACAGGATTTTCCGCTAAAATCCCATGTAATTCTCTACTATAGCCGTGCCAATTAAACAAGTTAATATCGTTAATTTCTTAATAGTTTTATAGTTTACCAACATATATTTAACCGCCGTTATACTACCTTGGACTGCTGGGTTGCCTATTAACGTGGCCCTCGATACGTATAGTTAGTATATTACTATTTACAAATTTTTTGGGGCTTTATTCGATGACGCCTTTGTTATAGTATTAATAAGATTATTGTTACCGTCAATTTAGCTAACCCTTCTGATATCCTTCTCTTTGTAAGCTTTATGAAGTGTTATTACATCGATTATCAGGCGTTTTCCACTAGTAGTTCCGAGTTTTGAAAAAGTAGTTAAACGGGCTCCGCGAATCGGTATAAATAATCACCGGAATAGGAGTAATCTTTAACTACGTAGTAATAATATTACATGTTTCCTATAACGTTATACCTATGTTAAAGCCTATTATTATACCGTAAACTTCTAGAGCTAATACTATTCGAATAATCCTTTTACATTTAACAATGGTTTAATAGATTAGGCTACCGATAATAATGAATTAGTTTTCCTGATAATAATCGTTAACGATGGTTATTGGGAAACCGATCGATAAAGATAAGTCGGTGTTATTACGAAAGACCTATTTTTAAATATTATCAATTTATCTTTCGACAAGTCGATGTGGACTATATTAATCTCTTGGTATAAATTTTTTATTTACCTCTTTATCGTTTTATTAAGCTTATTAAAGTCGTTACTCGTTATTTCTTAAACCTGGAACGCAATGAAACGGTTGAAAAAGGCTTCCAGTTGGTATAAAATAGCAATATAATTGCTATGGGTATGCTACTCAAGGTACCTCTAGGCCTTAACCACGTTAATCATATCCATTAGAACCATATCAGTACCTTTGACCTTGTAATGAAAGCCAAGGTTAATATTAACACCAAACATACAGATTAAGGATTCTTTAAAGTTAAGTTAATTACCTTCCGTTCACATCGTTACCGGCTTACAATTCCAAATCTTAAAGTCCTTAATCGCCTGATATTCTAATGCTACAAAGCTCACCATTCTGATGAAAAGGGTATTGTTAGTTTATATACCCACTAGTTCGAAATTCATTTTTACGTTACCAGTAAATACAAGTCGTAGATTCAAAACTTTATACCTAATCGTAATTTAAATTATAATTGATAAGTCAAAAATCAATAATCGCCTGCTTTGATTAGTCCGTATAATAGTTTAATATACCGTATTACCGTCCCTAAAGGGTACGTAACACGTAATTTCTATAATAACTCCAGTAATTTAGTTCGCTGTTAATCTATTACTAATTGCATATAGGCTTACGTTATATTACCGCCATTTAGAGTAAACTTGCCTTTAGTTTTAGCTGGAAAACTGGTTACTAAAGTAACTATTCAACGTTATCTAATCTTATTAGTCTTTGGTGACTTCGTAAGGATCTAGTTTTTTCTTTGTTGCTGTTTCCTTAACCGATTAAACATAACTTTTCATACCTCTGCTCCGTGGTTTTAACTTTGATTTCGTGGATAATCCTCGACTTAAAATTCGTTACAATCGGGTTTTAAAAGTTCAAATCAGCCTTTATCATAAATTATACAACCTTTCGAGTTAACAGGCCGTTAATTTAGATTTTGTTGCTTTTTCCAAAAGGTTTACCGGAGGTTTTAATAATACCTTGTGTTTGGAGCTTTATGCCCAATTTTTCGTCGTTTTCTTTTCCTATATACTTAAGTATTATTTTAAATACGGCCCATTATATATTACTCAACTTTCATGTTTCTTTTTGGGTAGGGTTGTTCATACCGGCAGCGTTTTATCGGCTTATCGATAACAGGTAAGAGAGGTTCGCATTAATTCGGTCGCTAAACCGAAGGATTTTTATCGTTAATAAGACTAACAAAAGGTTCAACCTAGATGATTCAGAAATATATAAGACCGTTAACAGTTTTAATAACTATTTTAAAGTTTACTATACTTAAGATTTTATACGAGCCCTCCTATTTATCTGGCTCCCGCCATACAAAGATTTTACTTTGTAACGACAAAGTAAGTAAATCGATTATTATAAATCCGTTTCTGGTATTAAGGGCATTATTGACCTGGCGGCGTGCCGATTCCCTTCGCAATTCCTTCAAAGCCTTACCGTAGGCCGCAATACTTTTTTAGGTACTTACTAATAGCGGAGATTCACTCGTTAGGCGTAGGTACAATCCAAAAATCAATAACTTTAGCATTAGGCCATCAGGGCCTACAATATCGTTTAGGCCCTTTACCGCTATTTACAGGCGTGTCTCTGTAATAATAAGGTTTTTAATTTCCTACGTAATGATGTTATACGTTAGGCAAAGTAGGGCGTATGCCCTTTTAATCTTTTCAATACTTTAGTAGGCCTTTATAGGCACCTTTATTTATACTAAATTCCTATTATCTTAGCATTTTCCAAAAACTTTGCTTCCGAAAAGTTAGTACTAGTATCGTAGACAACGACCTTAAGTGGGTCTATATACGTGTCGATACACCGCATCCTTAGTATTTCCCATATATTCTTTGTTGAAAGCGACTTTAGAAACTTAGCTCCATAAAAAAGGGTTACGAAGTTAACTACGTAAAAGATAAGCTTATTATGCAAGTAAAATATATGAATAAATATTTTTAATTAAAATCTTTGTCGTCCTTTAGTGTGAATTCAAATCTCCGCAAGGCTTAGAAATACGTTTTATGGTGGTGATAAAGCTTTTCGATAGCTTTCAAGGCAAAATATTATATGTCTTTATGTTTTGCGAAATTTAGGACTTAATATAACCTGTTAATAACGAAGCAGTAATAACTTTAATGTAATTAAAGTATTTACAGCTTCGTCTGGTTTAACACCACTACTTTAGGCTCTTAAAGGTAGAACTATATGTGCTTATACTTAAGGGAGAAGGGAAGCCTCTAGCCGTTTTCAATTAACTTGTTTACATTAACATCGAAGTTAATGCCAAGGATTGTTATATCATTTAAATAAAAAAGAAAAGGGGTAGGCGATTTAAGAATGTGGGACGTAATTGCTTTTATAATTAATTAAACTACCGTTGTCCCAAATAACGATAGTTACTCGCCTAGTTCGAAACCTACTTTGTCTTTTCCAATATCGTGACGATTAATTTCAGTAGCTGTAGGACTTTCCCTTCGTAATGCCACTTACTACAAATAACCTCCTGTTAAATACCTTATTGCCCCTGTGTCTGGGATAATACCTTAAAACGTATGGTCTGTGTAGCGATCGCAAAGATTAAAGGCATGTAAGGGGTAAAGGGTTTGGTTAAAGTTAAGGTAAGAGTTTTTACTACCAAAAAAGTATAGGAAAGCGTGAACAAATAATTATTAGGCCACGTTAGGAATAGTATTTTTATACCACTTAATCTGTTTAAAAGCATTATCGCTGTCAATTCATTTATCTTCTTTGGAGTCTGCGATTTAATTGAAATAATCTTATTAAAAACTAATAGAGTACTAAATGTGATATATAACCTTTTTAATATTTCGGTCGGTGAGCGGGTACTGAGTTAACTAATAGCTTGACTTACAACAAATCTAAAATATTTTACCACTATTACGACGATAGTGCTTACAGTTAACAAGTCCGCTTAAATTTTGTCCCTATCAGCGCCAATGTGGCTATTTCTTCTAGTCTGTAGTCGATAAGCCAAACCTTAGGCGTTAAGAGCGCCTGTAACCGTACTTACGATCAATATAATTAACTATCGTAAGGTTTTTTTCATCTTTGTTAGGAAAGTTGTTGACTTGAGTGTATATATTAAGGGAATTTAGTATACGCGCTATTATAATGGAAAACACGAAACGCAACTAGTTATATAAGCCTTCGTAAATAGTATTTGAGTGTTTTAAGGCGTATTTAAATTCGCTAACACCCATAACTACTTCCTATACTTGTTCACAAAATATAGCTTCGCCAGCGTAAGCTTTCCCTATTACTATCTAATATAATATTAACTTATTAATCATCTAGTTAAACATATTTATTGGTATTTCTTCCTTTTTCTTTTTAATTATTATCTCCGTCCACCTCGTTGTGATACAAGTTATGTAGTATTATGTAAGGTGAATGTTATGTTCTAATTAGCTTTGTATTCCGTGATTAATCTCGTGAAACGTGGTTGTTCGGGTTAAAAAGGTTAGGTAGTAGTCCCTGGTGTGCCTTATAAGGATTCTGGGAAATAAGAAGTAAAAACCCATAGGGGGAACCTCTATCTACTTACAAATGTTTAAAAAGGGCATTATTTTCGTGTCGAAGAGGTTTTATGGCTTTCTATTATACTTTTCTACATTATTTCAGATTTTGTTGAAGTATCTGAAGAACTTGTAATTAATATTAACCATTTTGACAGGTTTTAAAGGCAGGTCACGATAGTTATCTCAGTCTTTATTGGTGTTTCTTAGTAATTTATGTCTTGGAACTTCCTTAGTATAGTGTTAAGGGTAATTACCAGTTACCTAACCCGAAGCATAAAGTCTTGTAATAAGACCTGTGGTAGGCTTACGTGTATTAGTAAACCTACTATAGGAAGACCTTTAAGGAGCCTAGTAACTAAAGGACTAGGGGGTAATAAGGGCTTAAAAGTTTTAAGTAATTAAACGATATTTCTTAATTAATAGGTGTAAAGCCCCAACATCAATACCTATAGTCGCGTGATCAACCGTGACTTTACGTACTTTACTGTTACTAAGGGTGTACTCGGGGCTTCTATGTAGAAGTGCTAGGCTACATAGCAAGTTAATTGGTTTTTTATCGCCTGCGCATAAATAGGCTGTCCTTTTAAACGTATATGGAGGCGTTAAGGTTCTTTAATGCCTTTTCCCTTAAGGCGTGGGTTTTAAAGCCATTTCTTAAGCTAAATCTGGTATAAAAAGGCTTATGTCAGCATTATAACACCCTGTATTGAAACGTAAATCCCGTATTTCTTTAACTTCAACTAAAGAATTAAATTAACCCCTTTTTTAATTACTTTTCGCATTTTAATATTTCTATTGTCGAACAAATCACGGTATTTGTAAAAGGCGCAGTCAAGGTTTTACCAATTATTATACTTAAGAATAAAACATTTAACGAAGTTAGTAAGATACTTTTCAGTTAAATCTTTATCGACATCTTACGCACATAGATCTTTGTCGTAATACTTGGTAAAGGCAGTTCCGAAAGCTTTGATTGCTTCGTTCCTGGCGGGGTCGGTAATAGCTTCAAGGTGAGCGCTAGCGGTAGACATATTAAGGTTCTAGCTTATGTAGGACATGTAGGGTGTATAGGGCGAGGGACTTGGTGATTTTTGGACGTGGAGACTTGTTGCTTTGGCATAAAGTCTCGTGGGAACTTAATGATTTATCGTTAAGTCGTGTGACATGACTTTCTCGGCATGACTTGTTATTTTCGCTTCGGGTAGTGATTTTAACGATTCAATTACTGTAAAAGAAGTGAAAAGAGTAAAATAAGGGCAATGGTTTGGTATAAATGGTAAGGTTAAAGGTCGTTTGTTATTAATAAAGAGCGGAGGTTATTTATTATTTTAGCCGTAATACTTAGTTGGTTTTCTTACAATAATAACATACGCAGTAATATTACCTTAGCTGTTTACCCACTTACCGAACATTAATACTTTTGACAGTTAATCCCAACATCTTTAAAATAGATCTGGTAAAGATTTCTTAGTGTTTTTAATAACAATACCGTCGCTTACTTCCAAATTATCATTTTAGACTGACATAACCCAAAAGTTTTGTCTATTTTCCTGCTGATCAAGACTAACGTAATACTAATAGAGGCCCTTCGCAAAAATCTGGCCTCTACCCTAACCGCCAATATAAATATAAAGCTTAACAGGAAAGTATCTTTTTCTTTTACTTGGCCAATCTATGCTTAACCAAATAAACACTAATCAGTGTGGGTAGGGCTTTAGACGTTTCAACATTGTCCATTCGATTGGTCGAAGTAACAGTAGTATTGCAGTAGTCAAGTAGTGAATGAATTTTTTTAGGTTCGGCAGACCGCTAGCCAGTCTACACTATAATTTATATGGTCAATTGCTTGACCCCTGCCCTAGTGGGAAGTGTGGCATACTGTACTCGACTTACACTCAATACAGTAAGCCCATACAAAACAATACACTCAACAACATGCGGTCAAAAAAATTAACTTTACTGTAAGTAAAGATAACCTACTGCACAGAAGATAGTAATATTCCAACTTACACTATATTATAATAATAATATATTTCCCCCCTTTCTTATTATTATTATATCATTACCGAGGTAAATATAACTAGATCGAAGTAAGTTATTTCGAATGTTTTCAATCTTATTATCGAGACACCGGGCTATTGAAAAGCTAAACGTACCTTTGTTTCGTCTTAAATTTATCCAAGGCCACCGTACAGTATCAGTTCGTTAACAACTTTGACACTGACTTGTTATAATCTTGCATAGAACCAAAATATAACGAATACTGTCCCGCCCCGTTTTTGTAACGAAAATATCCTAAACTTTAAATTCTTTATACATACACTTTTTCATATCGTCCGTTACAAGGACTGGTTTCAGGCGAATAACGGAAAAAACCTGAAAGGCAAAGCGGTCTACAATAGTAAATTTAATTAAATTTACATGAAATATAAAGTGTTTTTCAAAATATTTAGAAAGATATTTAATAGGTTTCAAACATCGACGACCCGGTGTTGATTATATAATTAGTTGAGCTTGTAACCAGTGCGATTGATTTTCATGTTATGTAAATTTTACCAAACCTAATTACTTACCTTATATCGTTTTTCTAAATATCGTCTACGGTTTTTTATTAACTTCATTTATTATTCAATATATGTTAAATTTATTCAAGCTAACGTCATACCTTTACGTCGGTATGTTAGAAATGAGAAGGCTTATTCCTGCCAAACTAATCGATGACTTTATGTCATTATCTACCTAAATTTTGAGGGATATTTTGTATTTGTTAACAGATAGATTTATATTTTACCTGGTAACCGACGATATCCGGTTTTTTGACGTAGAAAAATCAAAAAAAAACGTAATATTCGATAGAATTACGAAAATACGACGACGATTCTTAAATACTTTTGAACCTTCGAATGTACTTATTCGATATCTCTGTCCGTTTATAGATAACATACCGTCGATAAAACTTATTGAATTTTTACTAAAAATTATTGAATTTTAATATAAGGATATAAGTTCGTTTAAAATATACTTACCGATTTTTAATTACAATCGTTAATGATGAAAGCCGGAAATTTATAGAATTTTTATTATATATTTTGAATGCATTTTGTATACGTCTGGGCGTTTATATATTATATATCGTTCATTTGGACGAATCGAATTAGTCTTTTTATAAGTATTAATAAATAGTCATGCTCATTATCAGTAATTTATAGGTCTTGTTGGAATAGTACTATATGCAGTGCAGCAAGTCAACTTTACATTCAGTAAAGTTGACTATACTGAACTGCAAGTTAAGTGTATTGCTTCGAGTAAACTTATCGCATTGGTTGTAAGTTGAGTTCAGTATGCTACACTTTATCCTAGGGCACGGTCTAAGCAATTGACCATACAAATTACAGTGCAGACCGGCTAGCGGTCTGCCAAACCTAGAACAATACTTCTATCACTTGACCAATGCAATACTACTGTTACTTCAACCACGATTCGAATCGACAACTTTGCAACGATCTAAGTCTCTTCTAACACTGATCAGTTCTTATCGGGTTAAGTATAGATTAGCTAAGTAAAAGAAGCTACTTTCAGGTTACGCTTTACGTTAAACGGCGGTTAGGGTAAAGGAAAGATTTTTGCGAAAGGCCTTTATTATTGTGTTAGTCTTTACAGTATTACGTAAAGAGAACCTTTGGACTGCGCCAGTCTTTATGGAAGATCAGAGGTAGCGACGGTATCACTATTAAAAACACTAAGAAATCTTTGCGTATCTTTCTTAAAAACCCTTAGATTAACTGTCAGAAGTCTTAAAGTTCGTCAAGTTAGTAAAAAGCTAAGTTAGTACTATTACGAGTGCTACTAATACAAAAATGCCAGAGTTCCACAGCTAAATGACTATAATAAACAACCTTCGACCTTACCTTTTACACCAAACTTTTACCCCTACTTCATTATTTTTACTCCTCCACGCCAATTTAATCCTCAAGATCGCTACTTTAAGCGAAAATACTAAGAATCACCAAGTCGAACCTAGAAAGCCACATTATACGACTTTACACTAAATCGCCAAGTTCCTACGCTTCAAAACACCAAATTCCTTGTCTACCAAAACCTATACAAGCTCAAACCTCGAAATAACCCCCATATGAAAGATTTAGAAGGGAATTAACCCCCTAGGATTTATCTTTATAAAGCATTACGATGAATATATATAGGGATAAGATGTCGACGGAAACTTAATGGAAAAGCACCTAGTTAACTACGTTGGCCGCTATATCTTTGAGCAAGACGGCGGCGAAAAACTTGACCGCGACGACTGCGTCTTCCGAAACTTTCGTGAGCTTTTCGGCGACTGGACTATACCCATGTGAAAGAAGATTCAAAAAGGTATAAAATCTAAATTGAGGGCTGAACTTGAACTCCAAGGGATCTACGTGCCACAAAAGGGTCCTACTAAGCTCAGTTTAGACTCTTGACGCACCAACGATAAAGAACCTGTTAACCTGCTCGACAATTCGGCACCTTGATGTGATAGCAAGGAGTACGCCCTTATCGGTAGCAAAATACGTAAAGTAACAGTTTCCAATAAAACTAAAGGTATTGACATCGGCGTTTTACCCCAGGTAATTGAGTAATATCGTTAGGTTTCCTAAAAACTTTAAGTACCTATCGCTCTTTAGAAATTTAATTGATAAGCTCTTTAAAAACCTTCTTACGGCAGGTTTTCCTTTATACGAGAGCCCACCATAAGTCCGATTATCGGACTTTACTCCTTAGGTTAGGCGACTGGTAATTACCCTTAATACCGTGCCTCGAAAACTCTAAAGCTTAAATTACCAAGAAACATCAACTAAGATAAGGATTACTATCACGACCTACCCTCAAAACCTGTCAAAATGGTTAACACTAATTACAAATTCCTTACGGACTTTACCAAAATCTGAAACTACATAGAGAAATATTACTGGAAGCCCTATAACCTCCTCAATACTAAGATAATGCCTTTCCTAAACATCTATAAGTAAATAAAGGTTCCATCTTTAAGTTTTTACTTACTATTTCCTGGAGTCTTTATAGGGTACTTTAGAGACTAATACCTAACCTTTATTATTAGAATTATTCCGTTTCGCGAGATTTACGATAGTATAAAGAGTCATTTCAAGTACGATGCTCACTTCGCTTAATATCATATAAATGGGGTTATCACATAATAAACTACCATAATGGCTAAGAAAAAAGAAGAGGAAACATTAATAGATATCTTCAATTAGATACTTAGAAAGTTGATATTATGCCAGCAAGTAATGGGTAAAGCCTACGTTGGCGAAATTATACTTCGCGAGCAGGTACGGATAGCATTTACAGGCGTTGATGAGTTCGAATATTCCCTATAACGTCTAAATACCACCTATGAAAGCTTTTTTTAACCAGTTGCGTTCCTCGTTTACCACTATAATAACACGTAACCTAACCTCGTTTGGTATATACCCTTAAACCGACAATTTCTTTGATTTGGATAAAAAAAAACCTTATGGTAGTTAATTACGTCGACCATAAGTACGGCTACGGGCGCCCCTAACGACTAAAGACTAGCCTACAAGCTATAAACTAGAGGTAGTAGCTATGTTAACCCTAATAAAGCTAAGATTCAAGTTTATTTGTTACCCGTCAATACTATCGTCCAAATAATGGTAAAAGATGTTAAATCTATGTTAAGTTTGGCTATTAGTTAACGAGGCACCCCCCCTCATCCACCGAGCGAAACAACAAGAAGTTCATATATTACATTCAATATCCTACCAATTTGAAATAAGATTTCTTATATTAAATCGTAAACTTCGAGGGCGACGAGCTAATCAACGGCAACAATAGCCCTAAGTAAATTAAGTGATATAAAGATATTGCTTTTGATATGGCCTAGTAATTAGCCGATTACATTTTTTATACCATTTAGGTGGTAACGATCTTTGACTTTTCCTTAACTTAACCCTTAACTCTTGATATACCTATAACCTTTGCAATCATTATCTGGACCATACGTTTTAATGTATTACGCCATATATAGAGGCAGCAAGGTATTTAACAAGAGTTTATTTATAATATGTATTATTGCGAAAGAAAAACATTATAACTACTAAGATTAACCGTTATGATGTTAGTAAGGCTAAAGTTGGCTTTGGATTAAGAGAACAACTATCATTATTAGAGACAATGATAGTTTTAACTATTATAGGAGCAATCACGTTCTACATTCTCAAGTCCCCTGTTTCTTTCCTTTTTAGTTAGAAGGATATAAAGACCTTTAGCGTTAACATCGATGTAAATGTAAACGAACTGGTTAAAAACAGTTAGAGATTTTTACTCACCTTTAAGTGGAGTACTTATAATTTTACCTTTAAGGCCCTGAAGCAATAATGTTAAACTTGATGAAGCCGGAAATAATTTAATTGCACTAGCGCTTTAATTACATAAACGTCAATAGGTTATATGAAACCCTAAAGTCCGTAGGGTATAAAGACATAGAATATTTTACCCTAAAAGTTATTAAAAGACTTTTCTACTATTGTCAAACATATACCCAAGCTACTTATAGATTTAAGTTTCTATTGAAAGACAACAAAAACCTTAATTACAACATATTTGTTAATATATTTTACTTAGATAATAAACCTGTTCTTCTCGTCATTGATTCCGCAACCTTTTTTTATGAAGCTAAGTTTCTGAAGTCCCTTTCGGTAAATGATACGTGGGAAACGCTAAGGATACTGTAGATTGATACATACCTTGGTCTACCAGATATCGTCGTCTACAATACTGGTACTAACTTCGTGGTGACGGAATTTTAGGAAGATGCTAAAATAATGGGTATTTAGTACAAATAGGTACCTCTAAAAGCCTATTAAAGCATCAAGGATAAAGGGGCATATTCCTTACTTTTCCGAGTATATAATATCCTTACGTGAGAAATTAAAAGTTTTACAGATCTTGAAGCACGTTTATAAATGGCTATGAAAGGCCTGAATAACATTATAGACCCTAACGGCTTAGTGCTAACGCTGTTAGGTTTTGGAGCGTACCTATATCTGACGAGTGAATCTCCACCTTCGGCAAGTACTTCAAAACGTGTTACGACCTATGGTAAAGCTTTGAGGAAATTGCAAAGAGAATCGACACGCCACCAAGTAAATAATGCTTTTAATACTAGGAATAGGCTTTATAACAATCTATATATTTACTTTGTCGCTGTAAGGTGAAACAATTCGAAATCGGGAGCCGTGTAAATTAAAAGGCTTGTATAAAATATTAAGTATTGTAAATTACAAAATTATTGTTAAAATTACTAACGGTTTGATATCTTTTCGAATAACTTAGGTTAAACCTTATATTAGGGTTACTGTTGGCAGGTTTTTAGACTTTGAAACGTTGTCGATTCGATTGTTCGAATTAACAGTAGTATTGTAGTATTCAGATGGTGGATATACTCTTGTAGGTTTGGCAAACCGCTAGTTGGTCTACACTGTAATTTGTATAGCTAATTACTTGGCTAGTACCTTAGAGTGAAGTGAAGTATACTGCACTTTATTTATACCTAATGCGGTAAGTTCACACAAAGCAATACACTTATAGTATGGTTAACTTTACTAATAATAAAGTTAACCTATTATATTACATACAATACTATTTCAACACTAGCGGATTTTTAGTTTGTGCGCGTATACCACTGTAGCTAACTAATCTTTTCCGGTTACTACTGAATTGCCTCCTTGTTAATTGGCTAGACCCCTGTGAATTCTAGTTAACTTCCATACTGAATTGCACCCAATTACATACAAATGAATCTCATTTAGCTTCAATTGATCCGTTACCCCAAGATCCGATTTTATTAACTTCCACAAAAAGTTCTTTCGCCACAGGCCTTGGTAAGCCTCTACTTTAACTATACCACTCAAATAGATCACCATTCTTAATCTCCTGACAGTTTTCCAGTTTACTAGCATATCCTTATTCGCTTTTACGTGATCTGGTCTTTCTGGATAGCCTATTAGCGTAGCCCTCGATACAAACAGTCAGTCTGTTGCTAATTATACACCTTTTTAGGGATTTTTTCAGCGATAACTTCGTTATTGTATTAGTAGGGTTGTCTTTTCCATCGATTTATCGAAACTCATTAATTTTCCTCTTTTCTTAGGCTTTACTTAGTGCTATTACGTCGATTATTAGGCGTTTTTCGCTAGTGGTTTCGAACTTCAAAAGGTATTGGAAAAGGCTTTTCGAGTTGGTACAAATTACTACCGAGATAGGAGGAGTTTTTGGCTACCTGGTGATAAGGCTAAGGGTTTCTCATAGTTCTATACCTACGTTAAAGCCCATCATTATTCCGTAAACCTCCTATGCCAGAACGTTTCATATTATCTTTTTGCACTTGATGAAGGCCTAATAAATTAGGCTGTCAATAATATTGAATTGGACTTTTCACCTATGTTCGTTAACGAGGGTTATTAAAAATTCGATTTGTGAAGACAAGTCGGTATTATTTATAAAGTACCTATTTGTAAAGATTATTAACTTAGCCCTCGATAGGTTGATCAAGACCATATTAATCCCACGGTCCAAGTTTTGCATTTACTTTTGAACCTTTTATTTAATCGGTTAACGTTTTTATTCGTTAGTTTTTATGCTTATACGGCGATGAATAGGTCGTACGATACCTTCGGTTGGTATAGGGTAACGATATAACTGTTACAAGCATGTTATTCGAAATATCGCTAAGCCTTAGTGGTATTATTTTTATCAATTAAAGTTAATATAGTGCTCTAGCTTTTTTGGCGAAAGTTAATGCCGACTTTAATACCAAATAATCGGATTAACAATTTATTGAAGTCAAGTTAAATATTTTTCGTCAATGTTTTTATCTGCTTGTGATTTCAGAACTTAAGTTTTTTCATCGCTTGCTACTCCAGTTTTGCAAAGCTAATCGTTTCAACGAAAAGGGTATCGTTAATTTACCTGCCTACTATATTGAAGTCCTTTTTTTATATTATTAGTAAATACTGCTTATATATTCAAAACTTTATCGTTGGCCATGACTTCAAGTGAAATTAGTAGGTTAAAAACCAATAAAAACCTGCTTTAGCTAATCTGTATAATGGTTTAACACTCCGTATTACCGTTCCTAGAAGGTAAATGGAATGTAGCGCTTATAACAATTCTAGAAATACGATCTGTTATAAGTCTGTTACTAACTGCGTGTAGGCTTATGTTATATTACGGCTGGTAAGAATTAACTTGCCTTTGATCTTGACTAATAAACTTATTGCTAAGGTAAACACTAAGCGCTGGTTAATTTTCTGGATTGTTAGCGATTACGTAAGGATCTATTCCTTACTTTCATTGACATATCCTTAAATGATTAAGCGTAAATTTTTATACAGCCGCCCTATAGTCTTCCCCTTAACCTTGTAAATAATCCTGGATTTGGAAATCGTGACTTTCGGATGTCAAAGGTAAAATTCGGTTTTCAACACGAATTATACAACTTTTTCAATCAGTAAGCCGTAAATTTTGACCTTATCACTTTTCTTAAAAGATTTTCCAAAAGTTTTGATAATTCCTTACACTTTAAACTTTACTGCCAATTCTACGTTATCCTTTTTTTTTTTTTGCTTACCTATGTAGTATTATAAATGCGACCTGGTGTATATTCCTCCTTTTTAACGTTCTTTTTCTTTGGGGGTTATCCGCGTCGGCAGCGTTATATCGGCTTATCGATAACGGGTAGAGGAGGTTTGTGTTAGCTTAGTCTTGGAACTTAAGGGTTTTCATCGTAATTAGCCCTAATATAAAGCTTAATCTGAATAGTTCAGAAAGATATAGGATTGTTATCAGTTTCAATAACCATTTCAGAGTTCGCGATTCTTAAAATCCGGTATAAGCTCTCCTATTTTCCTAGCTCCCGCCACACGAAAACTTAACTTTACAACGGCAAAGTAAGTTCATCGATTGTTATAGGGCCGCTTTTGGTGTTAAAGGCCTTATTGACCTGACGGTGTGCCGATTCTCTTCGCAACTACCTTCAAGTTTTACTATAGGCCGCAACACATTTTTAAGTACTTGCAGAGAGCGGAGATTTACTCTTTAGGCGTGAATACGCTTTAGAAACCAGTAACGTCGGAATTAAGCCGTCAGGGCTCATAGTGTAGTAAAATCTTTTTATTGTTATCTGTAGGCATCCTTCCGGATCCGTAAAAATTTTAATTTCTAACGTGAAAATATTATACGTTCGACGAAGCAGTACTTATTTCCTTTTTACCTTCCCAATCCTTTAATAGGCTTTTACGGGCACCTATTTACACTGGAAACCTATTATTTTGGCATTTTCCTGAAACTTCGCCGTCGCAAAGTTAATGTTGGTATTGTAGATGACGACGTTAAATAGACTTAGTTACGTATTAATTTACAGTATCTTTAGCGTTTTCAATGTATTCTTTCCTGAAAGGAAATTTTTAACCTTGGTTTCGTAAAAGAAGGTTACGGAGTTAACGATGTAAAAAATAAGCTTGTTATCTAAGTAAATTTTTATTAAAAAATATTTTTTAATTTAAGTCCATGCAGTTTTTCAATAGAAATTTGAATCTCCAAAAAGCTTAGGTATAGGTTTGGTAAGAGTAGTAAAGTCTTTCAATAGCTTTCAAGATATAGTATTTTACATCTTTATACTTTAAGGGCTTTTGGACTTAATATAGCCTATTTATAGCTAGAAAGTTAAAATACCGGTGTAATTAACGTATCTCCAGCTCCGGCATGTCGAACACAGTTGTTTTCAGGATTTAAAAATAAAACTATAAATGCAACCACTTAAAAGCGAGTGGAAATATCCTGTCTTTTTTAACCAGTTCGTATATGTTGACGTCAATGTTAACGCAGAGGGTCTTTATATCCTTTAAAAAGAGTAAAAAAAAATGATGAAGGATTGAACGATATAAAAGTTAATATATTTTATAACAATTTAAATGACTGTTATCCCTCTTAACGATAATCATTCGTGAAGACTAAAGCTAACTTTAGCTTTACCAGTATCGTAACAATTAATTTTAGTAGCTATAATGTTTTTCCTCCGTAATTCTATATAATATGAATAGTCTTCTGTTAAGTACCGTGCTATCTCTGTATCTGGAATAATACCTTAAAACGTGTGGTCCGTATAACAGTCGTAGAGGTTACAGGTTTATAAGAGATTAGGAGTTTGATTAAGGTAAAGGTAAAGGTCTTCACCACCTAAACGGAATAAAAAATCGTGGTCGGCTAGTTATTACACCGCGCCAGGGGTATTATCATTATATCACTTAATCTATTTAGAGGTATTTCCATCAATTAGCTCGTCACCCTCAAAGTCTATAACTTGGTTTAAATAATTTTACTTAAAATTAGTAGGGTATTAGATATAGTATATTACTTTTTTATTATTTTATTCAGGGTGGGGATATGAAGTCCATTAGTTGTTATACTTATTACAAATACAATATCTTTTTCTACTATTAAGACGATAAGTTTTGCGGTTAATAGGTCCGCCTAAATTTTGACCTTATTAGCGCTAACTTAGTTGCAACCTCTAGTTTAGGGACGGTGAGCTAGACCTTAGGCGTTGTGGGCGCCCGTATTTACGTTCAACATAGTTAACCACTGTAAGGTTTTCTTTATTCACGTCAAAGAAGTTGCCGGCTTGGGGATACATACTAGTTAAGCTAGAAATTCGAGCAGTTACGGTTTCCAGCGAGGAACGCAATTGGCTAAAATCCCTTTTACAGGTGGTATCTGGGCATTAAAGGTCGTATTGAAACTTTTTATGACCCGTAACTGTTAACTGGACCTGTTAGCATAAGGTGCTTTCGCTAGCTCCTACGTTTCCCATTTCTTATTGGCAAAGTATTAATTTGTTAAAAAGTTGATGAAAGACGTTCATTTTACTTTTCGACTCTTTTTTGTAATTTAATATATAAAACTACTGAATAATATTTCAATTGGTATAGTACTAAAGAAGACTAATATCGTATTTGAAATAGCTCTTTAGGCTATTATAAATTTCGCGAAAAGAAAAAAGATTCATTAGGCACCGAAGGTAATAATCCTTAGCTTAATCTATAAGAATAATGGGGAAAAGAGAGTAAAAACCTGGTAATTTAACCCTTATCTGGCGGCAAATATTGAAGAATTGGCGTAACTTGACATTGAGGAGGTTGTACGGCTTACCTTTATACTGCTACTTTCCTCCCTAGATCTTAACAAAAGTGATGATTTTCATACAGTCCGTATCCTCCATAGGAATATATCGAAGAAGAAGGGTGATAAACTGTTCGTAAGGACCTTCTATATCTCTTGGCTAGGGAAAGGACTAAGGTTGTGGCTATTGGTGTTAGTAAGTCGGATAGTTACCTCCGACCAAATTTGAAGGGAAAAAACCAGTGGTCATACCAATAGTGGGCTCGCGCGTAAAGCCGGTTCTTCCTTCATTTGGCTGTTGAAACTAGATGTGTTGAAGAGTTTGTGGGAAATGGGTTCGAGGTTCCTTCTCAATTGATTGATGGACCTAAAGGCTTGAGGGGGGAAATCAACTGATTCCTTATGTCCGGTGATATTTGCGCGTTGAGAGTCTCATATTATACGGTTTGAAAAACTCATCTGGGCTTGGGTAGGTCTTTGCGAACGTGTGTGGGGATGTTAGGAGTTACTATCGCCAACAACCTCTTTACCCTTAACTAAGGTCTATCAGGAGTCTTTATATATGGTATATTCGTCGAGTAAGTTGACTAGACTGCTTTCCATCCATTCCTTCGCATTAAGTTCAACTCTACAAGTAAATAGTTTAATCGTTACTTTTTTCTTTGCGAGTCGGTCCGCTTTTTTTCACATATTTAAACTTCAGTTACAGAATTAGTTTTAAAAGATATCAAGGGCTATAAGTTTATAGCCGACTCTAGTATGGTTTATGTCGAAAATGAAGCAACCGATTGCATTAGTCATGTACTTTGGGGTAAAGTTTTTATTAGATTTAATATTCTAGAGTTCTTCGTCGTAATACTTTTCGAAGTTGTTATCGAGGTCTTTAATTGCCTTTTTTTGTTCGAGGTCGGTAATAGCTTTAAATTGAGAGCTTTCGGTAGAAATCTTGACGTTTCAGCTTGTGTAGGATGTGTGGAATGTATAAGGCGAGATACTTTGTGATCTTTGACGTAGGGATATGGGATTTTGGGCGTTGGATCGCGCGACGTAACTTTTTTGGCGTGACTTAGTGTTTTTGCTTAGATTAGCGAACTTAATAATTGCAGTGGCATGAGAAAGTAAAAATAGTAAATTAAGGGCAAAGATTTGATGTGGAGGGTGAGATCGGAGGACTTTATTAGTGATAGAGGGCGAATGTTGTTTATTATTTGGCGTATGAACTTAGTTGTGTTTCTGCGATAATAGCACCTCAAGTAGTACTAACTAAGTCGTTTACCAACTTGCCGAAGTTTAAGACTTCTAACAGTTAATCCTAACGTCTTTAAAAAGGATTAAAGAAGATTTCTTAGTGTTTTCGAGTAGCGATACCGTCGCTTATAAACTGCCGCGAATAACTGTATAGTTTATAAGCCTCCCCTACTTGCTGCCGCGAACATTTTCATAGAGTATAGGCGCCATTCATAACAACCTTTCCTCTACCATGCCTAAACAAACAAAGCCTAACTGGAAAGCATCGTTTTCTTTTACTTATCCAATCTATACTTTACTTAATAAGTACTAATTAGTGTTATCAAGTCTTTAGACCTTGCAAAGTTGTCGATTCGATTGGTAGAAGTAATAGTAGTATTGTATTAGTCAAATAGTGAATGTATTCTTTTAGGTTTGGCAAACCGCTAGCTAGTCTGCACTATAATTTGTATGGCCAATTGCTTGGCCGGTGCCCCAGAATGAAGTACAGTATGCTACATTTGACTTATACTCAATGCGGTAAGTCCGCACAAAGCAATACACTTGCAGTAGAATCAACTTTACTTACAGTAAAGTTCATCTACTACACTGTATGCAATACTATTCCAACAGTTACTAACGATAAAGACTCTGAATTTAAGCGACCGAGCCAACACGAGCTTCCTTTATCCGTTATTGACAAACCGATAAAACTTTGTCGGCGCGGATGACCCCTAAAGAAAAAAAAACATGAAAGAGGAAAAATAAATACCGGGTCAAATTTACAATACTATTTGAGTAAGCAGAAAAGAGATGGATAACGAGAACTTCGTATTAAAGCTTCGAGTATCAAGGATTATTAAAACTTCGGGTAAACCCTTTAAAGAAAGCGATAAGGTCGAAATTAACGGCTTACTAATTTAAAGGGTCGTATAATTCGTATTGAAAACCGATTTTAACCCTTAAAACCCAAACTTCACGATCTTTAAGTCGAAGATTATCTATGAGGTTAAGGGTATGACTAAGAGGCGGCCGTATAAAAAGTTACGCTTAATCGCTTAAGCATACAGCAATAAATGTAAAAACTAGATTTTGACATATTCGTTAACAATTTAGAAAATCTACTTGTATTTAAAAGTTGTTTTAATAGAAAGTCTACTAGTTAAAATTAATGGTGTTAGAATAGCAGTCAAATGCAGTTCAGTCAAGTCAACTTTACTTGTAGTAAAGTTGATTGTACTGACTGCAAAATTGGCTGCAGTTTATGGGGCTGCACTGCAAGTGCAGTGCAGTAGGTGCCTACTTCAAAATGAGGCACAGGCCAAAGTATTTGACAACACAAAGTAGTGTGTAGACCTGCTGGCGGTTTGTCAAACTTAGACCTTAACATCAACCAACAATATTAATGAAGCACTAGTTACTTCGATCACAGTGATTCGAATCGAGTACGTTGAAACAATAAAGGCCTACGAATACTGATTAGTGCTTATTAGGTAAAGCAAATATTAGATAAGTAGAAGAAGAAGCTGATTTCCAGTTATACTTTGTTTATTTAGGTAAGGTAGAGGAAAGGTTTTTGCGAAAGACCCCTATAAGTTGTAAAGTTGTTTGCGGTAGTCTATAAGTAAGCGATGGTATTGCTACTCGAAAACACCAAGAAATCTTTATTGATCCTTTTTGAAGAGCTTTGAGATTAACCACTAGAAGTCTCAAAGATTATCAAGTCGGTAAGTTGGCAAACGGCTAAGTTAATTGCTACCGCAGGTATTATTACTACAAATTATAAAAACGACTAAGTCCTACGACCTTTAACCTAGACCAACTTTGACGGCAAACCTACGACTCACCACATTATTTTATATCACTCCTTTTCCCTCCTGACATTAATTTGATCGTTAAGATCGCTGCTTCCAGCGAAAACATCAAGTCGCGCTAAAAAAGCCACGTAGCGCGACTTTACGTTAAATCGTCAAATCAATTCGCCTACGAATCTCCAAGTCTATATACCTACGAATTACCAAGTCTTTACACCCTTAAATTATCAAGTTAACTACTAAGTCTTGCCTCATCCAGAATATCACAATGGTTTGAGAATATGCCTGAATTAACACCGTTAACGACCCCAAACGAAAGAAGGTAATCAAAGACTTCAGCCCCCTTTTCTAGAAGCATTACGATAAAGAACTCTAGTTTACTGAAGTTACCAAAGACTTTACCCCAAAGCACCAAACCAATGCAATCGGTTCGTCCATTTTCGATACGAATACTAATAGAATTAGCCATAAACATATAGCTCTCGACGACTATCAAAAATGGTTTTAAAATTGGAGTTTAAATATTTAGAAAAGAGCGGAAAAGTAAGTAAATATGAGACTAAGGCTCGACTTATTGGTTTAAGGAGTTGAACTCCTTGCGAAGAAAGGTAAAGAATGCAATCTGGTCAACCTACTTTACGAATGCGCTACGAATAAAGACCCTTAATAAACCTTTATTAAGGGTAAAGAGATTGCTGGAAACGGTGACCTTTAACGACCATATATACGTTCTTAAAGACCTGCCTAAGCCTAGAAAAGTTTTTCAAACCTTGGTATGCAGGACTTTTAATGCTTAAGTGTTACTAGAAGTAAGGAATCAGTTAATATATACCTCTTAAGCCCTTAAGTCCATCAATCAATTAAGTAGGAACCTTTCCGGACCCCTTAACACTAAGAGTAATATCACTAAGTCCTCCCTCACAGAAATCCTTAAACTCACTTACTCTAAGTTTCTTAGCAAGTTTAGTTTTAGCAACCAAATTAAGTAAGGACCGGCTTTATACACGAGCGTACTGTAGGTACAACCATTGGCCTTTTCCCTCCAAACTTAGCTAGAGGTAACTACCCTATCTACCAGCACCAACACCCTTAGTCCTTTCCCTAGCCAAGAAATATAGAGGGTTTTTACGATTAATACATAAATTTTCCCTTCGACGCGTTTCCATGGTGAATACAGACTTTACAGCGATTACTACGATTATTAAGATTTGGAGAGGAAAGGAGAAGTACGAAAGTAAGTCGTACAACCTCCTTAACGTCAAGTTACGCCTATATTTCAATATTGGCCGCTATACAAAAGTTAAATTGCCAGATTTTTCCTTGCTGTTTCCTAGTATTTTTACCGGCTAGGCCGAGGATTATTACTTCTGGTACCCAATGAATTGTTTCTCCTTTCGTGAAATTTATAATGGCATGAAGGGTTATTTCGAATACGATGTTCATTTTTCCAAGTATTATACCGATTGGAATTTGATTAAGTGGTCTTATATGTTTAATTATAAAAACGATTTGAAAAGTAAGATGGACCTCTTTAACTAGATGCTTAACAGGCTGATGCTTTGTTAATAAGTAATGGATAACGTGAGAGTTGGCGAAGGCACCCTACGTTATCAGGTTCAGCAAACAGTTACGGGCTATAAAGAGTTTTAATACACTCTTTGATGCCCCGATGCTACTTTCAAAGGGTTTTTTGGCCAATTGCATTCCTCGTTTGCGATCGTAACTGCTCGAGTTTCCGGCTCGACTGGTATATACCTTGAAGCTTCGGAATTTAGTAATGAGGAAGAAGACTCTCCCTATTCGTACTATATTAATCGACGGTATAAAAGGCTCGGACAGTATAGTTAACGAAAGGTCCGAACCTTTACCTACGGCCTCTTAAGTTTTTTAGGCCGGATAAGTAAGTTTATATCAAACGTAAAAAAATATTGGATTTGTAGTAAGTGAAGCTGCCCATTAATATGCCACATTGACATCGAGCGTGAAAAGAAGTAGGTGATGTATTTTACGCAATTCTCTTTTACTTTTTACTGGGAATACATCGAGTAAGTTACACAGTTTAAGGAAAAAGAAGACAAAAAGGAGGAAAATGGGTTAAGAGCTATCGGCTGATACGAAGACATTGGTATTTGCACTAACATTTGTCTGGAAGCAACGTAATAACTAGCCGACTACGACTTTGTGTACCGCCTTACAGTTGAAGACCCCTACCACCGATGTAAAAATAAATACACTGGCCTTATACATCTTTTTGCCATTCGAAACCGTTACGTGAAACAAGTCTTTTAAGGGATTATGCCAGATATAGGGGTAATACGGTACTTAATAGGAGATTATTGGTAATATATCGCGTTATGAAAGGATATTGATATTGTTACGAAATTTGACTACGTGGATGCTAATAAGGCTAAGGTTAACTTTAGCTTTAGAAAAAAACTATCTTTCTTATTATTGACAACATTTCAGACTGTTATTAACCCAATTATTTTCTACACTCTAAAATCCCCTACCCCCTTTGTCATTTGCCTAAAAGACATAAAGAACCTCGGCATTAATATTAATATTTGGACTGACGAATTAATATAAATGATAGCCTCTAAACGGTTTTAACTTAACCTTAAATGAAGGTACCTTTGGTTTTATCTTTAAGGGTCAGAAGTAGTAGTATTAAAACTTACGGAGGCGGAACTTCGTTAATTACATCGTAGGTTTAACCATCTGATAACCGATAGTCTTTATAAGGTTTTGAAAATAGTTGGTTACGAAGATTTGGACTTGCTAACGCTAAAAGTAGTCGAACAGCTTTGTTATTACTGCTAAACACACTTCCAATCCTCTTTAAAGTTTAAGTTTATGTTAAAGAAAAACCAAAACTTTAACTCGAAAGTTTTTATAAACGTATTTTATCTGGACGGAAATTTAGTACTATATGTTATAAACTTTGTTACAGCTTTTTACGGTGCTAAGTTCCTTAAAACAATTACGGCAAAGGAAATATAAGAGGTATTATGTGCTTTGTAGATTAATAAGTACCTAAGGTTATTAAACATGTTCGTTTACAATATCGGCACCAACTTTTTTACGATAGAGTTTTAAGCTAATATAAAGTTAATGGGAATTCAATGTAAAGAGGTCCCCATTAAAGTTCATTAAGCCATTGGTAAGGTCGAAAGGGTATACGTCTTTTTACGAAGGGCTTACAATATCGTTTTACTGGAAATCGAAAGCTTTACAAGCTAAAAAGCACGGCTTTGAATAGCGGCAAAAGGTCTTGATGATACTATTAGCCCTAACCGAATTACACCAACTTTACTAGTATTTAGGGCTTACCTGCGTATAACAACTGAGTTACCACCCTCGTTAAATATTTGGAAACGAGTTATAGTATATAAAAAAACGTTAAAAAGGCTAAGGAAGGAATTGATACGTTGCTAGGTTAATAATGCCCTTAATAACAAAAACAGACTTTTAACAATAAATTTATTATTACTCTCTTTTTAAAGCAAAGTCCTTACGTAACGCGAGCTAGGTAAATAGGATAGACCTAATAAGATTTTGAGTATTATTAACTTAAACGTAGTGGTTGAAACTGTTAACAGCCCTATAACCTTTCGAGTTATATAGGTTAAGCTGTACCGAAAACCCTTTAAACCCCTTAAATCTAATAAAGATCCTAATGTTAATGACCTCCAAGTCGAGCGAATTAGCTAACACAACCCTCCGGAGCCGATTATTAATAAGCCAATAAAACGTCGGCAGCATGAAAAATCACTTAAAAGGTAGGTACATATTAAAAAGAAGTACAGCGATAGGAATTATAGGTTTGACAAGGCGCATATAATGGCGTGGATATCTTAGAGGGGGACGTCTAATGGAAAATTTACCCTTAAGTAACGTATCGAAGGTATTATCAATATACTAAGTAAGCCTTTTAAAAAAAAGCGACCAAATGGAAATTAACAGCTTTCTGTTATGGGGGGTTATACAATTTGTGCCATTAATATAATTCGAGTGCTAAAATATTATTATCTTTAAGTCGAGGATAGTTTATAAGGTCAAAGGTAAGTTTATAGACCGGTTATACTAAAGATTACAGCTAATTGTTTAAGGATACAGTAATAAAGGTAAAGACTAGATTCTTACTTAATTTCCTATAATGTAAAAGATTAATTAACGTTTAATCGTCGTTATTACTGCTAATTGAAATGTTGGCGTAAAAGTTTAGTTTACACTTAATAGCCAAAACATTACATAAGTGTAAACGTAGCTTGCCACCGATCTCCAACGGGTTGTATTATTGGAATTACTAAAAGATTTAAAGGATAAGTTTTCGGCTAGTACGATGATACTTTGTATCAAGCTTTTATACGGATTAGCCGAAACAGTCGTCTATTAATTCCTAACATACCAGAAGTATTTTAAAAACAGGCTCGATATAAAGACTTTAACCTTTCATCTGTACATGTTAATTACAAAAGGTGAAAACTTTAATGTTGTAGGTATTTAAACAAACAGTACCTTTTTTCTAGACGATGTTAGGTTTATAGCATCGAAATAACGTGACATCGAAACGATAGGCTTTTAGAAGTATTAACTTATTAAAACGTTGGTTAAATGAATACAATTTAACTTTAATAAATTATTACTCCATATTTATTGTGTTAAGGCTAAAAATGGTACTTATATTTGCCTACGCCAGAAGAGGCAAGCTATAAGCCTAACGATTATCAATAAAACCGACAAAGTAAGATTACTGAGATACCTAAAGTAAAGAGCCTATACAGCCTATATCGCTACGTTATATTAACTAGAAATATCGTGCGACTTTTTTATTACAATATAGGTACAAAACATATAAGACAAAGATTTTCATAAGTTAGATGAACGGATTGAGTGATAAATAGATTATGTATAATAAGAAATTAATATGGTTTTTGTTAATTTATCAAAGGCGAAACTAATAATTTTTACAAACGAGTTATTTATTAGTAATACTAACTTTACATCGTAAATCGGTTTCCTAATAATGTTCGTCAACAAATATGGGTTAAAAGAGCAATTTACAATTACCGAAAACCTTATCTATTAGATATCTATCAAGTGTAAACGCGTTACTCGAAGTGTATTAGCCTAGTAAGTTTACAGTATAATAGCAAGCTTTGATATAGGTATATTAATTAATATCACATTGAGAATCATCACCAAATAGTTAGGATTATTACTGATACCTGTAGTAATATATACCGATTCCCAAAGCCTTTACAGATACCTATTAAAGCTAGGTGCAACTGAAAAAAACGTTTAATAATAAACGTAATAGCTTTAAAGGAGGTATACAAAACCCAGGAAATTGATAAGTTCCGGTGAATAAATGGCAAAGATAACTCTGCTAATGCTATAATAAAAGCCACACATTATAGCGCCTTGGAAAGGTTGGTAAATAGCAATACGCTAACTATACGAATTAAAGGATACGTAAACCGTCCGGCACGTAACGTAAAGCAATAGCGCTGCCCTAAAAAACTAAAAGACCGTCAAAGCAATAGTAGCGCTAGCAAAAATAGTGATGGTAGTAATTTAAACTACTGGTAAAAGGTACGTAAGTGGTGGCGTACCTGATTTGCGCAGGTTTCTAGCAAAATATCTGTGCACGGGATTTAAGGAACGAAGGTCTCGGAAGGGTTGAGCAAAAGAGCTATAAGGGGCCGTAATTGAGGTTGATTTTAATACAGATTGATCGGAATTGACAGGGGTTTGGTTTGTTGTTGGCTTACAGATTAAGGAGGAATTTTCGAGGTTGCCACCAATTGATAGCAGGCTATGCTGGCGTGCAGGCACAAAAAAAAGCCGCTAGTGTTGGAATAAAAGTCAAATGCAGTACAGCCAAGCCAACTTTACTTATAGTAAAGTTGATTGTACTGACTGCAAAATTGGCTGCAGTTTGTGGGACTTCACTGCAAGTATAGTGTAGTAGGTGCCTACTTCAAAGTGAGGTATATGCCAAAGCGTTTGGCCACTCAAAGTAGTGCGCAGACCGGCTAGCGGTCTGCCAAATTTAGAAGTTGACACATCAATCAACAATATCAACGCAGCACCAGTTACTTCGACCATAATAATTCGAATCGACTATGTTACAACAATAAAGGCCTACCAACAAACGGCAAGTTTACATTTGATGGCTGTAATATAACTTAACCTTACACATAATTAATAACGAATTTAGAGCGGATTGTATTACTATAACTATTATAGGCACTACGTGTTATTTACCCTTTAAGGACGGCAATATGATATGTAAAACTACTATATAGACTAGCTAAAGCAAACGTTTATTAGTTTTAAGCCTTTGAGTCTTATTTCAAATTAATACTGGTGATAAAGTCTTTAATATACAACCTGTATTTGTTGGTAACGTAAGAAAATGACTTTGTTGTGGTAGGAATATAAATTGAAGATATCTTTTTTATTGGAACAGCTGGCTTTCTGAACTGAAATGTTATAATCCAGAAAACAGTTGGGTCAGGAAACAAACCAGCATGCAGCTGAGCCACAGAGAGCTTGTAATCCAACACATCAGGTGGGGAACATCTCTTATGTAAGCAAGGTGACTAAGCAAGTCACGTGATGGATCAGTATGGATCAGTTACTGATCCAAGGTGAGGCTACTTGGGATCAGTAAAGATCAGCCACCGATCCAAGGTGAGGCAGTACTAAATCAGTAGAATCATGGCGGTGATCCAAACGATCCAGTACTGAAGATAGTATGAAGGCAATAGGATATAAGGACACGGTCAGCACCATAGATAGCATTTCCTTCATAGCTCTTTAGTTGTCAATCGAAGTATTCAGTCTACACACCTGAATAGCTTAATGGCTAGTGATCATTCTACAGCACGAACAAACATTTTCTTGATACTGCACCTATGTTACCTCTACTTCCTTACTGCTAACCTAAACCCCCTAACACCTTCTATTTACTCACGGGTATTTAATGTGATCATTACATGAAACAGAAGTCGATTAAGTACATCAAGTTATCAAATTACAAGCCGGTGATGATGTTAACCGAAGGCAGCCAATTTGACCTTAATAAATCGTTAATCCGTATACTTAATATTGATACCAGCCTTAACTGTTGTTGAAAGGGCTAAGGCACTATTTTAGTTACAATCAATAAAACTAATATGACTAAAGCTTAACGGTATTTGGTGTAGCGTGTTCGAGGTAGCTATATTGCTGCCTTATATCAACCGGAGGCTTTTTACAACCTTTCCATCGCGAAATAGGTATAGGATCTAGTAAATGAATATTTAAACCGGCTGAATAAGAAAATCGAGTAATAGATGCGGAACCTAAAACGCGGTATTAATATAGTCACAATCGACCTATCGAATGTTAAGTTAATGATTTTTACAAACGGGTCTTTTACAAATAACACCGACTTGTTCTGTCAAATCGGCTTTTTAATAACCTTCGTTAACTAATACAGGCGGTAAACCTATTTTTTTATTATCGGTAGCTATATTTACTAAACCTCTATCAAGTATAGGAGAATTATATGAAGCGTGTTAGCTTCGGGGGTTTACGGTATAATAGCAGGTTTTAACGTAGGTATAGCATTGTGAGAAACCTTCAATATTATTATCAGGCAGCTAAAGATTCCTTCTATCCTGGTAGTAATTTGTATCGACTTAAGGCGCCTTTTCAAATACGTTTCGAAGCTCTAAACCACCAACGTAAAACGCCTGAAAATCGATGTAATGGCACTCTGCAAAGCATATAAAAGGAGGGGAATTAAGGGTTCCGATAATTTAATGGCAAAGTCAATCTAGTCTAATATTATAATAAAGTTATCGCTGAATAATATATTTGAAAGTTTTATAGACAGCAATAGGCTGACTATAAGTATTGAGGGCTACGTTAACAGGTCACCTAGTAAGCTCAAGTTACGTTGCGGCAACCAGGGTTATACTGGTAAGCTAAAAGATTACCAGGTAAGTGAAGGCTACGATGGCAATCTGTTTGATTGGTACAGCTAAAATAAAGGCCTATAAATATCTGTGGGGGAAAAAACTTTTTATAGGAGTTAATAAACTCAGACCTCGAAATAACGGAGCATTTAGGGTCAAATAAGGTCAATCTGCATACAATTGAGAGAAATTCAGTAAGAAAGTCAACTGGAATTAATAGGGGTCTGGCGAGTTAACGAGGAGGCAATTCAATAGTAACCGGAAAAGATTGGTTGGCCATACTAGCGTGCGTGTACAAACTAAAAAACCGACAGTGTTGAAATATTACTACATACAATTAAGTAGGTCAACTTTACAAACAATGAAGTTAACTATACTAAACTGCAAGTTAAGTGTATTTCTTTATATAGACTTACCCTATTGGGTATAAGTCGAGTTCAGTATGCTACACTTCACACTAAAGTACGAGCCAAGAAATTAGCCATACAAATTACAGCGCATACCGGCTAACGGTCTGCCAAACCTAAAACAATACATTCACCACTTGACCAATGTAATACTACTATTAATTCAACTAAGATTCGAATCGATAACGTTGTAACGATCTAAGGCCCAGCCAACAGGTCGACTATAAAGTCAACAGAAATATGGAATTAATAACGATTTAAAATGAAAAGGGGTCAAAGAAAGCCTTATTTCGGGGTATTAAAAGGCTTTGTATTATTATATTGAGTATATATTCGACATGAATATCGAATATTTTCGACTATCCCCTTCTAATGATTATTCTGTTAAAATACTCGAAACAAAACAATCTTAGCTGCATAACCTATAGTAAACGAGTTGTAGATTTATTGTAAGATCTTTGTTCTTAAACATTTCCAACTCGGAAGTCATAAAAGATTATAATAACGTAAAGTAACCCTTAGATCGATGTTATAATTCGTAATTTATACCGTATATTTTACCTTAAACAGAATACATTCAACGGTTTTTTTAACCGTTATTAAGCGTATTATGTATAATGAGTCGTTCGTTATACCTTAGTTTTATAACTTCGTAAAAACACCTGACCTGAAAATAAAGTGATTACCCGGTATTAACCAAGTCGGCGGTTTTTACATAAGTCTAGCCTAAGGCGGTATTATAACCGTCGACGTATCGGTATCTCCCAACGTCGTTAATGTCGGCGGCGCGGACGCAAACCCGGTCCCGAGAGTATTCTGTTCCCACCGACGCTTCGGGGTTTTCCAACATCCCTTGAAACAGTATCTGATCGCGATTTAATTATAAGATTCCGTTTTAACAAGTTTTGCCATATATTTCTCCACGATATACGTACCTATAATATATTATTCATTATTACCATATCCGATATCGCTATAAAATTAGGTTGATAACCCTATATATAAGGTTCCTTAACTTCGGGTTTATCTTATAATCTATGGGTTGATGTATCCAGCTGGACGCAGTGGGTCTCCGAAAGGTAACGTAAATCATATAAAAAAGCAAAGAAAAATCGGCTTATCTTGTTTGATTTTCCGAAATTAAACGTGGTAAAAAAAAATACGCTAATATTTTATGATTTTTCAGGATATTAAATGAGGTACAGATACTACGTAATTCTGACAGCTACGTTTGGAATAGTATATCACCATTAAAAGTCCCATGTCGTATATAATATAGTTACGTTTCGCGTCCGTCAATCTAACGAAATAATATGTTACCAGCTTTAAAATATTGTCATTTTTCCTATACAATTAATACAACTGTAACTTTATCCCTGAACAATCTGTTTCCACTACCGCTAAACTATATAAATTTAAATATAACTCAATCGGAGAGTAAACTAAAATATTTTCAGAGATTAAAATATTTTTCTTTTTTAATCGTTCAAATTTAACGAATTTCTTACGCTATATGTTAAATAAGGTAATGAACTAAATTGGAAACATTATTAATGAAATTTCTATACAAGTTAATGAAACCCAAGAAACTTAGGGCATTTCGAACGATACGTAAAAACTTTTATTTATATATTACTAGGATTTTTTCGGGGTCGCCCCAGGTATTTACGTTAATTATTACAATGAAACTGAGGTATTTTACCACCTTAACCCCGAATTTATACTTCTTTCAATTGATGGTTAACCAGGTATTATAAAGGCGTTGTAAACCTATACGAACTTTCTTTGTATGATTCTATTTGGCACCAAAAAAAGAACTTCAAGGTTATTTAAATAAACTACAACAAAATTATTTAATTCATTCATTATTATATAATTAATATACCGTTTAAAACTTCGTTAACGTTTACAGTAACCCAAGGGAGATAACCAATTTGTCTAATAAGTTAAAACTTATACAAAAAGACGTTAACTTTTATTATTTGAGTATAACCTAAATATAGTTAAAGGCTATTCGAATATCGAACTTTGTAAATTACTTTGATCTCGATAATACCCGTAGGTTTTTTTTCTTAAACTAAAGGTAAGGGAAAACTATTTTATTCGGTAATCTCATTTAAAGTCCGGTAATCGATATAAAACCGTTATTCACTTCCCAATTTAAAAAATCAATAATACCGGTGCCGCGGCCGATAAAAGAATTATGTAAACCAAACCCTCATTTACTAACTTCATAACTTAACACTTAAATTTAAAAGGTTGATTTCGTAACATCGAGTACAACTGTTCTTATAGTCTTTTCGATAAAATTTCATTTTAGTTTGGTTTAATATGAATATGATAATTAAAATTTCTCTGGTATGGGGGTAAGGTTTCAACTTTCTCTTTATCAAATACATATTAGAATTCCACTAATTTGGATTCAAAACGTAATTAATTTTCCCTCTATTTTACCATAGTCGGCATCGTCGACTGAAAAATTCACTTTAACTGATTGAAACTTGTAACAAAAATTAATTACAACGAATCACCCATACGTTATACCGTCCGTTCGAATGGATATATAAAATTTATAAAAGTTGATCTTATAACACTCCTAATATCCCTCGACATAAAACATATTATTATTATTTCGATAATTAATCCTTCATAATTATAAATTATCAAACGACTACTGGGAACGTTTAAAGTTACTTGTTAACATAGTATTTATAACATATTAAAAATTAAAACCGGCGTGATTCTGAGCATATTATATGTAGACATTAAGTTGAACTATTGATTAATATTTACGCGAAACTTAGCTACTGAGTCAATACGCGTAATTCGCCGTAACATTAATATCGTAACTGAATTTCCAAAATATACTAACCGAATTAACTTCATTCTTAACAGTTATACCGAAGCTTCCTTCATAATATAGTAATGATTATAGTGAAACTCGACTTAGATGTTTCAAAGGTAACTGTTATTAAAATATATAAGGATAAAAATGAGATTTTGATGTATACAGATTGTAATTGAATTAAACTCCTTTTTATTAGATTTTATAAATACGCAATTAAGGTTATATAACTCCTAAACGAGATTATTTTAGAATTTAGTCTTCCCCCGTCATCGATAATAGGAAAACTTTATCCTTCTTTTCAATTGAAGCCTTATACACCTACGTCGTGGGAAAAACCGGGCTAAGTTTATGACCATATTTATACTAGTCTATTGAACTACAACGAAAACAACGTCCTGTAACCTACCTAACCCGGAATCTTTAATTCTGGACGTAAACTGAACGGTTTTATTAATATAACTAACCGCTATTACTGCAGCCTTTTAACAAGGATACCTAAAAGACATAAACACCTATCATAACTATATATCCATGCGGTTATTATAACTATGCAATTACTCATCATTATTGACCAAAAATTCGTTTTAATTTTAAAGACTTTAACTTATCGACGAGATTAGGGTATTTTGCTAAAGCTGTAGTATAATCGATATAACTAACGCCTGTTGTAAAAAAAACTTATTTTAAATACATAGGGATATACAAAAGCGTAGATAGTCATACTGAACAGGAGAAAGTCAAGTTAAACCGCCCGCTAAAATTAATAATATCTCAAACCTAATAATGAACTATACCTACAAGTTTTTATCGCTTATAAGCAATCCCTCCAAATCGAACAAGTTCTTATTCTCGTAATAAGGGTAGAAAGAAAGAGTCATAATATAATTGAAAAAATTATTTGTATCGTATATTCCTTTGTATCCGCTGGTTTCTTAATATGCCGTAACTGCCTATTTAACAGCAGGCATGTAAAAACCCCATACGTAAAGAAACGTATGTTGACTTTCCCAGATCTAAATTTTATCCATTTTTAGTATAATTTAATCATTTAACGCGTCGTCGCTTACGTACGAGCTGATTAATCGAATTATAGGTAGTTATATTATTTTTGGCTACCGTTGAAGGTTAGAAAATTTATACAAATTGACGGTCAGTCGATGTCGAATGACTAGATTATAATAACAACTTCAGAAAAGTTGGATATAGGGGTAAAATATAAAATAAATTTACTAGATTCTTAAATTTACTTTAAAATAAACACGATATTGCCGATAATGTCCTATAAACGAAATATATCAGCTTAAGTTGACCCCAAAGGGGTAGGAGGTATATTTACAAAAGTGGAGGACTAGGTATTTGTCAATAGTCTATCTTTCCCAATAACGTTAAAGTAAATTTAAAATCATAATTATCTGTTTTTCATTCACTTATTATAAATGATATCCCGTTAGAAAACTAAAACTAAACCTTACTAATGTATTATAACGTAACTTACGATAATAAGTCAAATAGTTGTTAATCAGGGTTTAATATTAATGGATAGGCGGAAACCTAAAAAGGGTTATAGTGATCCTTCGTACAGGACTTATAGGTATAGTCTGTACATAGCTCATCACGTATCGTCGCACGTACTGCCTGTGGACGGCGCCCGGGCCGGGTCCGAGCTGAGTACTGCATATCCCGTTAAGTGCACAGTTACGTAACCTATAGACTTAATGGCTAATGATCTGAGTTCAAAATACCGTAAAGGTTAAATTAATTACTCCGCATCAAAGTCGCAACCGACTTATAATTCTAGAACCCTTAATCTTTGATCGTTTACTATATTGATATCATAAAACCAGTAATTTAAATGAAACAGGTATCGCTAATTAATATACTTACTACGCCGAAGTTCTTTTTAACGATATTGAGAAATAAAAGTCACAGGTTAAAAAAATTATATTTAATTAGAACTTATAGAAAGATTAATAAGTTAGGATTCAATGGACACCATATTTAACCAGTTCATATAATAATTTAATTCATCGTATTACCTTTGTTCAAGGGTATTAAATTTACAGTTACTATAATAATTTTCGTAACACAATCTGTTTTAAATCGATCTCTAATTTCATATATGTTTGCGTTATATCGCAACCATTGTTTATCAAGTTACCTTTGGGTTTTTCTAATACACCTTTTACAAAAACGATTACCAAATATTAATTAATATTCCAAATCGTTAACAATTGCGTAAAGACCCAGGCTCTGTTTTTATTACCGTATTCTTGAACAATGAAGTGCGATTTTTCGTATAGCCGTTCCGTGGTTTAACTCTGAACCTTATGAATAATTCTCGACCTTGAAATAATGATATGTGTATTATAAACTTTAAAGTTGACTTTAAAGATAAATTTATTTATTTTTTTGAATTAGTACTTCATTTATTTCAACCCTATCATTTCTTTTGAAATGTTTAACGAAAATCATAATAATACCTTATACCCGAAGTTTTATAATGAAGTATCAATCTTTTTTCATTTTTTATTAACTTTAATAATATTGTAAATTTGGCCCAATGTATATTATTAGTCTTTAATATTCCTTCTTTTTAATGGTGGTTCGTGTTGATAACGTTCTATTAATTTATCAACAATGGGAGAACAATGGTCGTATTAGCTTATATGCTGAATTTGCAGGTATTCATCACCATTTTCAGTCGCCCTAATATAAGGCTTAACCTGAGTTATACGAACCGTAGCGGAGCCTTTAATAGTTTTAACAACTACTTGAAGGTTAGCGATATTCAGGATCTTATATATGCTATATTATTTTTCTAGCCCTCATTATACAAGGACTCTACTCTATAATGACAAAACCAGTATTTTAATCTTCGTAAAACCATTTCTAGAATTGAGGTTATCATTAACTTAACTCTCTACTATTTTTTTCTGAAATTCATTTAATGCTTTGCTCTAGGCTTCAACTCTTTTTAAAATAGTTTATAATAACGGAAATTCACTCGTTAAATGTAGGTATCCTCCAAAACTAGCAATTTTAATACCAGGTTGTCAAGGCTCACAATATTATTTAGTCTCTTTGCCTCCATTTAAAAAAACGCCTCCTAATCCGTAAAGCTTTCAATATCCAGCGTAAAGATGCTATACGCTTTGCTAAGTAACGCGTATACCTTCTCAGCTTTCTCAATACTTTAGTAAGCCTTCATAGACACTTGTTTACATTGAATTCCCACAATTTTAACGATTAACTAAAACTCTGCCGCCGTAAAGTTGGTATTAATATCTTAAATGACGTCGGTTAAGCCTTATTATGTGTCAATTTACAGTATTATTAACGTTTTTCACGTATTTTTCGCCGACAAAACCTTTAAAAATTTAGTTTCGTAGAAGGAGTTCCGAAATCAATAGCGTGATAAACAAGCTTATTATCCAAGTAAAATACATTAATAAAGGTTATGTAATTAAAATCTTCATAATCTTTTGATATAAACTTGAATTTTCTAACAACTTACGCATACGTTTAGCAATGGTAGCAAAACCTTTCAATAGGCTTTGAGACAAAATATCCGACGTTTTTGTAACCCTACAGACTTAAAGACTTCACTTAATTTATCAATGGTTAGATATTTTGAATGCTGGTATAGTCAAAATCTTTCTAACTCCGTCAAATTAATACCGTTACCTGTAGAACCTAAAAGTAGAAGCATATGTGGCCCAACTTAAAGGCGAGAAGAAAACTCTGGTCTTTTTAACCTGCTTATTAACGTTAACGTCTGCATTAACACACAGGAATTTCATATCCTCTAAACAAAGAGGGAAAGTGATAGGGGGCATAAGTATGTAGAATGTAATTGATCCAACAATAATTTAAAAAACCGTTATACCCTATAATGATAGTTGTTCACCTAAACCGAAGCCAATTTTCGCTTCACTGATGTTTCGAAGATTAATATCCGTAACAGTAATACTTTCGCTTAGAAAAGTCACATACGATAAATAGCTCCCTATGAGGTACTTTATCGCACCTATGTTTGATATAATACCTTAAATTGTGTGATCATCGTAATAATTACGAATTTCAAATATATATAAGGGATTAAGGTCTTAGGTACTGGGAAGTTAAGGGTTTTTACCATCCAAACATTATAGAAAGTTTTAGTTGTCAAATTATTGGGATACGTTAGAAATGATATTTTGTACCTCAAAAGTTTATTCAAAATATTGTCAGCGTTGATATTTTCTTCACCTGTGATACCTACGATATAGTTTAAATAGAGTTTCTTAAAAACCAAGTATTGGATATGGTACATTACCTATTTTTCAGTATATTAAACCAGAGAGTATATCAGTTTAATTAACAATTAAATTTACTTGAAGTCCAACACCTTTTGTTGTTGTTATAACGATATTTTTAAAGGTTGGCAGGTACGTTCAAGTCTTTCCTTTGTTAGCGCTAATAAGGTTGTAACTTGTAATTCTAAGGTCTTGGACCAGATTTTCAACGCTAAGATTACCCGTATTTACGATCGACGTAATATACCAATACGCGGCCTTCTTCATCCATATAGCGAAAATCATTAACTTGTGGGTACATACCAAATAAATTTAGCGTATGTGTTATTGCTGTCGCAAAAGAAAACTGCAATTAGTTAAAAAAGTCTTCGCAAGTGGTATTTAAACATTATTGTAGATATTACTATATAGCCCTACAGCTAGTATATATAGGCCAAGTGGTAGTGCACTATATTTTAAGGTGCATTCCTATAGAGTGCACGATAACGTATTACGTTGCAGGCTGTAATATTTCCAAGAGTATCATACGTAGCGTGGTTTAGAAAGGGCGTTCCAGAGTGTATAGTAAAAGTACCACTACCCGGATATAACTTTTATAACCTCCTATCTACGGCGTATACTCTATAAATGCTCATTTTAATCAATCTATCTTCTTACTATAATATCAATCTTTCGATTAATTTTAATCTAGATTTACGATAATAAGTTTAATTTATTGATATTTCTTATTAGCTAACTAAGTCGACTATAGATAGCTAAAAGGGGGGAAAATCGAAGTAAAATACTTATAAAGCAATGTTGGAACGAGCCTAATTATTTGTATTTTATTATGACGCCTTATATAAACTATATAGAAGTGTGTAATCACGCAAAAGCGCTTTTGAGACCCGAAGTATAATAAAACTATAAAATCCGAAGTAACTTTAAAAAAGACTAATTTAATACGATATTATCAACCATTGGGTATTCTGTTTACTAAAAGTCACGTTGTATTAACCGTTAACTTGTTTTGGCGCTTTAAATGCACTCAGACACTTTTTAAAAAGAGTTCTATTATGTATTAGGCTACATAAGCTAAAACCATCAAGTTTCGGAACCCTTCCTTAAAACCAACCCGTTCTAAAAATAGTATCCAAACCGTTTACAAACCCCGAAAGCGATAATAAACGTAACATCCACACTACTTACGAAACTTAAAAGCGGTTACAAACATAACATCCATACCGCTCATAACTATAAAAATCAGCTATAACACGATAATACATCCAGCCTACCAAATATAAACCAGGCCTTATATACCGGATCACATTACATACCTCCCTACATTCACATTTATACTATCATCTTCTTCACTCTCGCCTTATACCGCGTATTTTAAATGTAATATTTGCGACGTTTAACTTTTTTCTAGCTTTTTGGCTGGTATAACGCTGGTAAACGTTAATAAAACTAATTTAAAACGCCTAGCTAAGCTGTGATTGCGCTTCATTTACGTAGTATTAAAACTTTATATGTACTTGTAAGCGTTTAACATCTGATTTTCTTCGTATTTATATATATATACACTTTTTCTTTAAAACCAGAACGTACCTAAATTCCGACTACAGCGCGAAACCAATAATTTACACCGCTTTCAAATTATAGGTATACGCAAAAATCGTACACTCCAGGTATAATTATAACCTTAATGGTAACGGATTCGGTAGGAGCCGACGAATACATGGAATATCTTTTTACATATATGTTTTTTCGCGGTAACATTTGAAAGTATTTGGACCTTAACTTGTAAAAAAAAAATCGAGAAATTAATAAAGGATTAAGATCTTTTTACGGCAAATAAATATGTTATTAATATGATCTTTGACTTTTTGAGCGGCAAAATCAAATGGTATGACTTTTTCGACGATTTTGAAGAATATTTTTTGAATTGGACACTGGAAACGTAACATATAGTCTATAATACAATTTCTAAAATATTATGAAAATAACTACGGAGTAAGGGTATTAATACAATCGGTAGAAATAATAATCATATAGTAAGGGCTTTGTTAATAACGGCCTAATTTATAAAAAGACCGAAATATATAGACGATAAAGTAATAAAAGTGAAGTTTATGGAGAGATACCAATTGAAAAAGCGCTAGGAATTTTTACTTAAAATAACAGATCGGAAACGAGAAAATCCTCTGAAAATGCTGAAGAGACGCTTAGTAAGGTTAAATACCCGTCGCGAAATGGAAACGAAATTGGATAAATCGATGGAGAAGGAGGAAATATCTTAACAATTATCTATAACTAGAGTTAAATACAATCCCTCCCCAAAACGTAATTTAAAATGATGAATAAGATAAGATTATAGCTCGAAAACTATCAATAACCAGTTTAGCCACGATAAAAGCGGCTCGAATGGAAAGAACGCACTATTTCACAAATAATAAACGATATAAAACACTAGTACATACCTTACGTACCAATACCCTTGTACTATAACCCTTATCATAACCTTTTATAGCATAGCTTTTTTATTAATGGAAACAATATTACAAAACTTACTAATTTCGCCAGACTTTGGGATAAAGACGAAAATTATGGCGGCGAACCGTATGAAGTACTCAACAATAAAATACGTCTAATTTTTAACATATATAAAAGTCTAGATATCGAACTATCCCAGTTTTACATTACTATATTCGGCATCTTATTAAGGTAGCCTAAGGAGTAGTATATTTATTACTTCACGTAAATATATATATTTACGGAGTTTTATAATCGTTTAAAATTACATTGCGATATAAAAATTAAATACCAACTTAATGATAGGGATTTGATTAGTATGATATTAGAATCTGTGATAAAGTAACGGGGAAACATTGGAAAAAAAAACCTATAAAAGGTATTTACCACTTTGTTAGTTAAGTTTCGGAAATATTAAGCCGCCCTTAAACCGGAATACAAGGGTAATAAATTCTTTATATATATAATAACAAAAGTATGTCGCGAAAACTCAAACTTCGACTTCGTATCATTTGAACCCGAAAAAGACTTAAAGACCTTTTATATAAATTATAAAACATTGTTTAAAACCATGATACGTCGATAGACGAGCCTTGAAACAGTATTTAAAGCCGAAAACACTAAAGTCGAAGGTTAAATTACCAAATCCAACCTCACCAAAATAATTCATTACGTTTTAGATCGAAGGTTTAAAGTATACCTAAGGCAAAGTAAGTACGCCAAATACAGGTACCAGAAGGGGAGGCATTATGGATGGAGTCCTAAAAATGAAGGGTCAAGCAGCTATTATCAAAAATTATCCTACGGTTAGGGACGAAACGTACTGTAGCTATATTAATATTTACGAAACGTTATACGAAGCCCTATAGATCTGTAAAAGCTTTATATCTTATATAGAAAAATCGGCTGCTAATTTACTAACTATTGAGCTTATTAATAAAATATAATTGAACGATAATTTTAGGCTGATTACTTATTTGAAAACCGGATAAAAGCCAATTTTACGATATACTGAACCGAATAAGAAGGTGTAGAAGAAAAGCTTAACGCCTACCTTTACGAATATATATCCGGGGTAAAAAACTTTAAAGATAATAATGTTTACTTAATAATTCAAAATGACAAGATCGCCTAGCATATTTTTACATATTTATAAGACACCTCTTTTTTACACAGTATAGACCTACATTTCGTAACCAGAATGTTAAACAAACATATGGCGTTGTAATTCACGTTTTTAGATAGATACGGCAAACGGTTTTAAAACACTATACCTGATATCGAAGCAGACGAAATCTTAACGGTCGGAAAACGCTAATTCGAAGCGTTCGTAGTAAAATTCCCGAAGTTTTAACTTAAACGAATAGGAAAATACCGAAAGGTTTTATTCTGTAAAGGCAAAACATCGTCTTTCGAGACGGTTATTGAAAATACAGGATTCGAATCGGTTAAGTTTTACGTGATAAACTTTAAAACGTTATTCCTATTTTCGTTAGATAATATAAATAAGCTCAGAATTAAGGTCCGGAATATGACAAACTAGTTTATCTGTGTCTTAAATAGTGTATCTATACCGCTCCAGCTTAAGTTCGTTTATTTATAGTTTTTCCCCTAAATACATACAATCAAGGTTATTTACTTAACGTAACCGGAACTGCGAATGTTATACCTCCGATTCGAATACACGGTTACAAAACGCCTTCTACGACTATTTTACGCCATAAATTATATGGATATAAGAAAAGACGTATTTAAAGTTATCCAACGGTTTTTCTATAAGTTCCAGCTATATTTATAAGCCTTATAACGGTTTAAGTTCCGCTGTTAAAACTCTGTAAACTTCAACTACGAAGTAATTGATGATTTTATGTATTTAGATAGCTAACCAATACTTTATATCATTGACGCGGCAATATTATTAGAAGTTACCAAGTTTATACGAAGCGTTTTTGTTATGAAGTGCTAAAACGCACTGGTCAACTGCTAGTTAAACGTCTACTTAGGGCCGTGAGATTAAATAACCTACAACGTTAGCACGGAATTCGACTTTACTAAATAGTGTACTAAGATTAAGATTGTTGGTGACGAATATAGATAGATATTGAGTAAAGTAAAATGAAATATTAGCAAGTGTAAACGGTATTACAAATAGTTGAAAAGGGTAAATACAGTGTTATTGAAAAAGTTAAAAGGTACTAGTTTCATGAAATCTATTCTATAGATGGCAGTTACCGCCGTTAATAACACTTTTAGCCCGAGTAGACTAATCCTTATATTACTTATGTTTAGTGTTTGTCTCAAGATTTATAAAAACTTTTCATTATCGTTAACCACGATATGAAAGGCGAATGCTATAGCAAAAGCTATGGCAGCGTTACGTTCCCTACGGGTAAAGAACGACGTTTCAAAGGAGTTAGCCATAATGAAGAGCCCATGTGTAACTGATGTTCTAAATTTACCGTTGTAATTCAAGGTCCTAGTTTAAAGAATTAAAGATGGATAAAGTAGTCTTTAAAAGATTAACGGGTTTAAAGGCTATAATGTATTCGTTGATTTGTCAAACAGTATAATTTTTCTTCAGTAGATGATAATGCGAAAGTATAAAAAAGAAGTAGAAAAAAGCGGCATAAAATTGTAGTCCGACTAGAACTACCGACGCGATATCCCTTAAAACGGCGAATCCAAACCGCTCCCAGTTTTAATTTACCCCCCAAATCGTACTTTCGACCTGTTTCTATTGGACGAAAGCTCATTTGTATTAACCCTACTAACACCTTGTTGTCGGAGCCACCCTTTTAATTCGAAACCTAAAAAACAACTTGAAAACTTCGTCATAAATTTCTTTATTACTTAGAAAAAAATATCAAACGGCGAGTTCAATTTGAAACTCCGCTATAAAGGTATAAGTACCACATTATGCGCTCTATTCGAAAAATTTACCCGAACGGAAATCTTTATTTTAATAGATTAAAGAATGTTTTATTTCAAATAGTTAGACTTCACTATTTACGGCGCTTATAAAACTTTTCCTACTCGCCTTATATACGAAGTTAAGGATAAAACCGGAAAACTATACAAAATCATCCACTTAATTAAAAATTGTTATAATGACAACGATAAAATAGATATTATAACTTAGTCGTCCACGTTACAACGGACCAAATACCGTTAAATTTTAATATTTACAGCTTTTCTTAATACCCAATTTAGTCTATATATTAAACTTTGTAATTTATGCAAGTTTATACCCAATTTAAAAAACGGCTTAAACATCGTAGTTACGCTCATATACATACCGATTTTAAAAAATACTCGCTACTTAGAGTGATTTTACGTATTATAAAACCGCTTTACGGCTTGACTAAAGCTGTTATTTACTAGTATAGTACTTACAAAAACTACTATAGATAATGGTATGAAATAACTAACTAAACCTTCTACCAGTATTTATTAGTTCTAATAGCCCGTTTCAACGGCTTTATACTAACGGGTATATAAACGGACAACATACTAACGTTATATAACGCGTCTTTTTACGCATTTAAAAAAAGGAAACTTTTGAAAATAGGACTGAAAGTGAAACCCAAAACGTACCTAACGAAAGTCTATATAATCGACTTCAATAACGTTACTATCACTTTCTGGAACGGTATTTTGGGCTTTACGCAAAAAGTTCAATTAAATAAAAATTACTTTTATCGTTCTAAATAACGCAAAATGGGCCGACTGATACAGATATCAATGCGTACGTAACGCTTATGTTGCTTCAATAACATAAACTAAAGCGGAATTTCACCTTTCGGTTGCTGTGTAACACTAAACCGCTCCATTGAACAACGCATATAAGGTGTTAAACAAGCTCTTTATATGGAAAATATATAATTCAAAACGCAGTTTGTAATTGTTACTGCTAAATATACGTATTATAACGCTATTTTATTTTATTAAAGGCTCCTTCGCTAATAATAACAACTATAATTAGTAAATATGTTTCGTTTCAGTCTTCAGCAACGAAACGCTAGCGTAGAACGGCATGACATTTCGTAAAAACATTATTGATTAAAGTTTTATCAAGTGAAAGCGTTGAACAAACGTCTTCCTGGCTTTTGAAATTTATAGTATAGTTAAAAACTTCGATTCAGAAATCATTATAGCGATAACGGTCTGGATAATTATTTCCAATCATAGTTTACAACTTATCCTCCTTATTTTATACACCAATTCTTTCTCGTTTTACGAATATCTGGTTAAATTTGTTATTCCAAACCAGAAACATTTGACAATTGTTATTATAGCCTTACACGAGTTATATGAGCGCCATAAAATCCAGGAAACGAGGGAAATCAACAGTAAATCCAGCCTAACGGACGAAATAACTAAAAATACCCCAAACGAATCATTATAAAAGTTTATATCGATAAACACACTATTTGTTAATACTGTTAAAAAGGTTTTCCAACTTGAAAAGGTTAATATATTACCCCTTACGTTTTGACTTTTTAGTTGATACTATTTTACCGTTATTGATATTCTAAGTGGTCTAAACATACAATTAACAACGCTTTTGCAATTTTTACTTTATTTTAATCTACCATTTCGTACCGCTTATAACATACTATCGCACTTTGTTATAAACGTTAATAAGGACAAGACTCGGGCGAACCTTTCAACTACGAGTATTATTGTCATAATAGTAGTGAAAAATATTAAATTTTAGGCAAGTCTAGATATTAATTGACTCGACACCCCTCGTTAATCATAATGACAGGAAGGCAATATATTACGCTTAATACCCTATTATATTTAAATAAGATTATCTGAATTAAATCGTAAACTTCGAAGGCGACGAGTCAATTAACGACGCCAATACCCCTAAGCATATTAAATGATAAGAAGATACTACTTCTAATACGGCCAAGTAACTAGCTGACCACGCCTTCCTATACTGTTTAGAAAGTGAAAACCCTTACCGTTACCCTAACCAAACCCCTAACCCCTTACATACCTTTAATTTTCGCGACCGTTATGCGGACCACACGTTTTAAAATATTATGCTAAACACCGAAGCATTAATTTACTTAACAAAAGGCTATTCGAAGTATGTGGAATAACGAAGAGAAAGCACTATGACAATTAAAATTAACAGTTACAATATTAATAAAGCTAAAGTTAGCTTTATCCTAAGCGAAGAATTATTGTTACTAAAGACAACGGTAATTTAAAATATTGTAAAACCAATAACATTCCATATCCTTAAGTCCCCTACCCCTTTCATTTTTTACTTAGAGGATATAAAAACCCTCGTAGTTAACGTTGACGTTGATGTAAATAAACTAGTTAAAAACGGCTAAAGGTTTTTACTTGCCTTTAAATACGGGTATTTATGGTTTTATTTTTAAGACCCGAAAGTAATAGTGTTAAATTTAATAAAGCCGTAAATTCATGAGTTACACCGTCTCTTTAACTATACAACCGTCAATAGACTACATAAAGTCCTAAAGCCCACAAAGTATAAAGATGTGAAATATTTTATCCTGAAAATCATGAAAAGACTTTACAATCACTGCTAAAAGAGTATACAAGGCTCCCGTAAACTTAAATTTATATTAAAATACGATAAAAACTTTAATTTTGAAATCTCTATCGATATATTTTACTTAAATAACAAGCCTTTTTTTTACGTCATTAAATTCGCAACTATTTTTTATAGGGTTAAGTTTCTAATATCCCTTTCGGTAAAAGACACGTGAAAAGAGCTAAGAATACTATGGAATAACACGTACCTGGGTCCACCTAACGTTGTCGTTTACGATACTAGTACAAACTTTACAGCGATGGAGTTTCAGGAAAATGCTAAGATAATGGATATCCAATTCAAACAAGTCCATGTAAAATTCCACTAAAGTATTCAAAAAGTTAAAAGAGCACACACACTACTTTGCCAAACGTATAATATCCATACGCTAAAAATTAAAAACTTTATGGATCCGGTGGCACGCCTACAAATAGTAGTAAAAGGCCTAAGCAATACTACAGACCCTAACGGCTTAGTACTAACGCTACTGGTTTTTAGAGCGTACTTACGCCTAAATAATAAATCTTCGCCCTTAACAATTACTCAGAAATGTAATTCCGCATACGGCAAAACTTTAAGGGAGCTGTGAAGAGAATCGGCATGCAGTCAGATTGATAAAGCTAATAATACTAGGAATATCCCTATAAAAATTAACGTACTTACTTTACCGTTATAAATCAAAGTCTTCGTATAGCGGAAATCGGGTAAATGAAAGGCACTATACAAGATATTAAATATCGCGAACTTCAAAGTGGTTATTAAAACTACTAAAGAACCTTAATCTTTCTACACCAATTAGGTTAAGCTCTATATTAGGGCTGCTAACGATGAAGACCCTTAAGCTAAACGATCGAGCCATTACAAACCTCCTCCATCCGTTATCGACAAGCCGATAAAACGACGCCAATGCGAATGACTACCGAAAAAAAAAAGGAACGTAAGAAAGGATGAATATATACTGGGCCGTGTCTATAATACTACTTAGGTAAGCAGGCGAAAGAAGGATAATGAAGACTTGGCACTAAAGCTTCGAACGTAAAGGATTATCAAAACGCCTGGCAAACCTTTTAAAAAGTGATAAGGTCGAAATGAATGGTATACTAACTCGAGGGTTATACAATTTATACTGAAAACCGATTTTAACTTTTAAAATCTAAACTTTACGATCTTTAAGTTGAGGATTATTCACGAAGTTAAAGGCAAAACCACGGGGCGTCCGTACAAATCGTTACGTTTAATCGCTTAAAAATACGAAAATTAAGGTAAAAACAGGATCTTTACGTTATCACTAACGATTTAAAAGATTAATTAACGTTTGGTAATTATTAGTTAGCAAGTTTATTAGTTGGGACTAAAAGTAAATTTACGTTTAATAGCTGTAATATAATGTATTCGAGACAGCTATACTATTACATTATAATAACCGAAATCTTTTTACGACTTTTCTATTACGGTATAAATACAAAACCCGGAAAATAAAAAATTTAAACGACTAAATAAAAGGTTCAAGTAACAAATACGAAACTTGGACTATAGGATTGATATAGTCCTACTTAATCTATTGAAGGCTAAGTTGATAATCTTTACAGACGGGTCCTTTATAAATAACACCAACTTGTCCTTACAAATCGGCCTCCTAACAACCCTCGTTAACGAAAATAGGCGGGAAAACCAGTTTAGCATTATCAGCAACCTAATTTACTAAACCTCTGTCGAGTGCAAAATGATTATATAAAGCGTATTATCTTTGAGGGTCTATGGTATAATAATGGACTTTAACGAAGGTATAACACCATGGAAAACCCTTAACCTTATCAACATACAGCTAAAGATTCCTGCTATCCCGGTGGTAATTTATACCGACTCGAAAAGCATTTTTGAATACCTTTCGAAACTCGAAATCACCAGCGAGAAAAAACGCCTAATAATCTACATAATAACATTCCATAAATCCTACAAAGGAAGTAAAATTAGGTAATTCCGATAAATTAACGGAAAAGATAATCCCACAAATTCTATGAAAAAGGCAGTATTAAATAAGGCACAGGAAAGGTTTGCGAATAGTAATAGGCTAACCATATATATCGAGAACTACGTTAAAAGGTCGCCTGAAAAGCCCAGATTACGTAACGGTGGTAAGGGATATACCGGTAAACTGTAAAACTTCCAGGGAAGTAAAGGCTACGATAATAACCTATTTAACTAATATAGCTAAAGTGAAGATCTACAAAGCTCTGTGGTGAAAAAACTTTTTATGAGAATCGATAAAATCGGACCTCGGTGCAACGAAGCAATTAAGCTCAAATAGGTTCAGTTTGCATGAAAGTAGGTGCAATTAAGTATGAAGCTTAATTGAAATTAACAGGGGGTTCACAAGTTAACAGGGTCGCTGTTGAACGCAAACCGGAAAAAATTAATTAACTATAGTAGCGTACACGTACAAACTAAAAAGCCGCTAATGTTGAAATAGTACTACATGCGGTGCTATAGGTCAACTTTACATATAGTAAAGTTGACTATACTACAAGTTAAGTGTATTAATTTGTGAGAACTTACCGCATTCGATGTAAGTCGAGTGTAGTACGCTGCATTTCACTCTAGGGTACGAGCCAAGCAATTGCTATACAAATTACAATACAGACCGGCTAACGGTTTGCCTAACTTAGAATAATACATCTACCACTTAACTAATGCAATACTACTGTAACTTCGACCACGATTCGAATCGACAACATTGCAATGATTTAAGGCACTACCAACACTTACAGCTAATATATATAGGCTAAGTGACAATACATTATATTATAAGGTATACTCCTGCAAAGTGCACAATAATATGACGCGTTGCAGTCTGTACTCACGTAAATAGCATCATATGTGACGCAATCTAAAAAGGGTGTTCCAAAGTGTATGGCAAATGTACCACTACCCGGATGAGAGGTTTAAAAACCCCCTATCCATGGCGTGCACTCTCTAAATGCTTCTTCTGATTAATCTATCTTTTTACTACAATACCAATCTTACAATTGATATTCATTTACATTCACATGAATAAACAGATCTTACCGACGGTTATAAAGCGTATTTTAACTCGTTTATACCCGTAACTATTGTATGTACCTGCTTGCGAAGCATGGCTTCCCTAGAGTATGATTTTCCTATTAATTATTGGAATAACATTAACTTATCGAACATTTTATTTAAAACATTTATTAGTATTTCCTCCTCTTCTTTTTCAGTAATTATAGACGTCTACTTAGTTGTATCCCAATTTGTATGATATTACGCAAGGTATATATAGTAATTTAAATAGCTTTGTATTCCGTTATAAATCTTGCTAATTTTTTTAACTTGCGTTAAGAAGGTCAAGTAAAAATCCCAGGCATAACCTATAAGGATTCTAGAGAATAATAAGTAAAAATCAGAAAGAAAGACCTTCATCCACTTACAAATATTCAAAAGTGGCATCATTTTTGTGTCGAAAAGGTTTTAAAGCTTCCCATTTTACTTCTCTACATTATTCCCAATCTTGGAGAAGTCCGTGAGGAAGTTGTAATTAATATTAACCATTTTGACTAGCTTAGAAGAAAAGTCACGATAGTTGTCTTAATCTTCGGTAATTTTTCTGTTGTTAACTTAAACTTTGGAGCCTCTAAGTTGAGATAATGGCGGTAATTGCTAGTTGGTTGATCCGAGTAATAAAGTCTATTAATAAGACTTGGAGTAGATTTGGGATTATATATGTACCTTCTGGAGAAAGCTTCGCCTTGAGAGACTTGATGATTTTGAGGGACTTGATGATTCTACGAGAAGGTTGGAGGGGCAATGGTAACTTGTCCATAGGAATGGTTTTGATTAATTTGACGGTTTTACATAATCGACCATATAATGCCGACGTCAATACCTTTTATAACATTAGCGGCTGTTTCTTTATACGCTTTTCCGCCATGAAGGGAGTACTTCGCGCTATCACCTAGAGGTACTGGACTTTCAAGCAAATTATCAAATTCTTGAATATGGGTATATAAAAAGGTTTGACTTGTCTAAAAATGAAAAAGAGGTCCCCTAGAACGCGTGTAAAGGTTTAAAGGTTCGTTAACGCCCTTAACCTTACCTCGAGAGTCTTAAGAATTAGGGTTTTAAAACTGGTTTTCTCGTTAAGTCAACTTGAACAAATGCTTTACCAGTTTTAATGAAGTTTTTGCTAAAATTGAAATGTCACAGAAAGTGGCTTCCTTGTTTGATCTAGCCTTAATACCCTTTTAAAGTATCTTCTACATATCAATCGTATAGTGTTCCAAACACTTGCGAAAATCATAAAAGGCGTAGATACCACAACAGAATTCTTCACCATCGTTAGATTCGAAATATACTAGCCAATATAATTGGTCAGGTATTTTTTTTACAAAATATTTCGTAAGTATGTCTTCTCCAAAGTTTTTAGTAAAAAAAACCGTGAAAAAAGGAGCCGAGGTTCTTAATTTTCTTAATTCGGTCTTAATCAAAATCCTTGTTAAATTATAGGCTCAATCGAGGGAAATTAGTAACTTATGAACGTAGGGGCTTCATATCTTAGTGTTTTGTTGTAAAGAAGCGTGTAGATCAAACGTTTAATCTCACAACGTAACCTTCTTAGCGCGATTTAGCATTTTCGCTCGGTTTAGCGATCTTAACAATTAAAGTAGCGTAACAGAAGTTAAAGGAGGAAAGTAGATGAAAAACATAGCATTTTAAATACAAGCTTTGTAAAAGATTAGGATAAAGGTTGTTTATTATTTTTATAGGCCGAGGGTTGGAAGTTATAGGCCGTAAAACCTAGTCATTTTTTCAGTAGTAGCACCTGCAGTTGTACTAACTTAACCGTTTGCCAACTTAACAAACTTTGAGACTTTCAACGGTCAATCTCAATGCTTTTTAAAAAGGATCTTGTAAATATTTTTCGGTATTTTCAAATAGAAATACCTTGACCACTTGTGAATGACCGTGAATACCCAACTAAATCTAGACATCTTCTCTACATACTTCCGTGAAAAACCGACGCAATAGTAAAGGCCTTTCGCAAGAATCTTTCTTTTACTTTAATCTTTCATAAAATGTAACCAAAAAGTAGCTTCCTCTACTTAGCTTATCTGTTCTTAACTTAATAATAACTTATCAGTGTTGGTAGGAATTCATTGTTACAACGTAGTCGATTCGATTAGTCGAAATAACTAGTGCTTCATTGAAAATAGTTGATGTATTATTCGAGTTTTGGTAGACCGCTAGCCGGTTAGCACACTAATTTTTATGGCCGATTGCTTGGCCCGTACCCTAGTGTCAAGTGGGCGCATACTCTCAATTATTCAATCGTTTTGTGGTTTATGGTTAAGAAGGATTAGTCGTCGATAGGGTAATAGTACGTCTTAGGTCGGAAGATATACGAAACGTTATTAAATCGGATTTTATTATTTTAGCGACCTGTTTTTAACGGTTAATATAACTTAAGGAGAATTAGTTTTAATTAGCTTTTGTAATAAGAGTTTACGGAATAACACGGATTTAACAAATGACGGCACCAAATTTTATAAAGGAGGAAAATGATTGAATACGTTTTTTACCGAAATTAGCAAGATTTTGCAACCTATCTGATAAATATAAAGCTATAATTTTACCGTTATATAAAGGAAAACTCGATTATTACACTTATATTATACCTAACAAATATAATTTTTTATTAAAACGACCTGAATAATTATTGTACCCGATGGTACGACGTTAACTTTTGGAATTTAAACGATAATTTACGAAATTAGTAAATTAGGGTTGGGTTTGGATAAGTTCCTTATCGATCGCAGTACCGGTATTACTAATTTCTAAGTCGAGGGGAGGATAGCAGTTTTATATGAATTACCAGGTATTACATGAAATTACCGAATAGGATCGTTTTCCTTTACCTTTAATTAAGGAAGCCTTACACGCGTTGTTGAAGCCGATGTAACTTACGAATCTAGATATTCGAACGACTTCTTACCGTATTTGGTTTACACTCTAATAGGAAAAATTAATAGCTTTTATTATATGTTTCGGGTTATTTAAATACTTAATAACCTTTTTCGAATTGGAGGAAGTGTCGGCGACGTTTTATTGGTATTGTCGGTAAGATCTATAATCACGTGAATGTAAATGAAGAGTAATCGTGAGATTGATATTGTAGTAAAGATAGATGATAGTTAGGAAGAAGCATCCAGAGAGTACACGCCTCAGGTTACAGCTTATAAGCTCTCACTCAGAGTATACTACTGTTATGGTCCGACTTACGATAGTAAGCTAAGTAGATGCCAAATGGGGTTGACTATTGAGGTATGGTGGAATACTAGAAGAGGCTACCGTGGCCCACCGTGCGGAACCTATGGGCATGGCCAGTGCTTAGCCCATCATATGCCCTCACACGTGCCGTATACTGACTGGGCCCAGACTGGGAACTGCCTATACCGTTACAAGCACAGTCACGTAACCTATATACTTAGTAACTAATAGTCTGAGTCTATAATATACCCCTCTCTTTTTCGTATGCTGTAAGGGCTACGGCATTTCGTTGGTTAAACGCAGGGCACGAGCTTTTCCCGCCTAGTGTACAAGCTGAACGCAAACCGGTGACGCGGCGTTTGACGTGCCGTATAATTTCTCGGCTAATCCGACTTTAGACTGCCAGCGTCGTATAAAATATCCTTAACGTGTCGTATAACATATTAGCCGGTTTGGCCTTAGGTTGCCAGCGTCGTATACCGCGCCCTTTAACTTGTCATATAAAGTATCCTTTTTGCCGCCGGTTTGTATAACGCACCTTTCAACGCGCCGTATAATATATCAGACTGTCTGACCTTAAGTTACCGATACTATATAACGCGCTTTTGATATACCGCTTAACGTATTAATCAGTTTAACCCCAGGTTGCCGACGTCGTATAACGCGCCCTTTAACGAGCTGTATGACGTACAATTTTTGCCACCGATATAGTATAACGCATCTTTTAACGCGCAATATAATATATCGAATGATCTGACCTTAAGTTACCGGCCCCGTATAACGCGCCTTTAATATAACGCTTAACGTATTAACCAGTTTAACTCCAGGTCACCGACGTCATATAACACTTCCTCTAACGAGACGTATAACGTATAAACTGGTTTGACTCTAAGCCGCTAACATCGTATAACGTGCCCTTGAGCTTGCCATATAATGTATCCTTTTTTTTCGCCAGTACCATATAGCGTACCTTTTAACGCGTTATGTAATACTTCGTTCCTACTTTTAATACCGTATAATACGCCTCGTAAATACGAAACCCCTATCGAATCCGGTCCGCTAATACTTATAAATATAAACGCCCCTATAACCCTTAAAACTTCCCTTTTTTTCACTTTTTATAACGTTATTTTATTTTTATCATTTACTCTTTTTCGTAACAATTTTACTTTTATACTTTTCATTTTAACCACTAATTTTTATCGAATTTTTTAAGCTATTTCGTTTACCTCGTTTTCATAGCTGACGTATATAATAAACTTGGTTTAGGCTATGATGTTGTCAGCGCCCCTAATATAAATAATAAACCGACCCGTAAAGTATATTATCCTATTATATACGAATACTTTGCTATTCATTACTTTTTGTAACTTGCTTACGTTATAGTCAACCTGTTTGTCTTTAATAATAGTAACGATAAAAACGAACTCCCTTTTCCATAGGTTAACGACGCGTGTATATTGTATATCAACCGCCTTTTTAACGTTAGTGTATTTTTATTTATATCCGTATTTAACAGGTGTAAAGTTATCGTATGTATTGAAAGGTTTATAAAAAAGTAAACTTATAAATGAACCTTAAGAAAGACCTGATTGAAATTTAACACCTTTTTATAATGTATTTAAGTAATAAATTATTTACGGCTTCATTTGATTTAAGTGCCCTTTTACACTAATTAATTACTACAGCCGAGGATAAAGGTTATATTTTATCTATTAAGCATAAGCGGTAAGGCGATATCCCGGGTTATTAGCCCGTTTTTATCCACGATTTTTTCAAGTTAATTAATTAATTCGCCTGGCTTCTCGATATTACTCGAATATAAGGAGTCTTTACCGCATTGGACGTATAAGTTTTTACTCATTTAGCTATAAGTTTCTGTCGCCCTTTTTTTTCGGGTACGTTTTTTTTTTAAAAAATCCTTCGTTACCGTTTACAGTATGGCCTATTTATAAAAACATGATTTTTTGTCTAACCGTATGTTAATGCGTAACGTCTTTGCCCCGTCCCTCTTTAACGCTCATTAAATACCCTTCCATGGTCCTAGCCCAAGGAATGAAAATAATATAATTACGTAAACTATATTTTTATAACTAATATAGGTCACGGTTTATAAAGTATGACGAGCGATATCCAAGGCCTAATTATATAAGCCTCGATTTTACCCGTATTTTATTTATTAACTTTAATTAGGAGCGAACCAATCGAGCCGATTACCAACAGGCGAAAGATCGTATCTAGGCCGACCGCATCGTTTGAGCTTAGACTAATGTATTACAGTTTTTGGTAACTCGATTAAAGAGTTACTTTCTTCGTCTCATTTTTCGCCATATTTTTCTTTAGCTATAATTATCGGCCTTCCTTAACGCCAGTCCCTTTTAACGTTATCTGCTATCCTCGGTGTTGCCCCACATTTGTCTCGCCTTTTACTAACCCCTTTCGTCAGCGTTTACTAACGCCCGCCACGCACCTCGTTGTCTTTTTTCACCGCCGTTTTTTAGTGTCCGGAGATAATTATAATAAGGCCTTTAACGTTAATAACGTCGATAATCATTAAACTTTAATGAAGGTAATAATAACAAATAAGTGAATTTTTATTATGTTGTAGTAAAAGCCGCCTTACGATCGAATATATATTCGAAAAACTCAGGTACTATTTTTCCGGCCTTACGTATTATATTGTAATATCATTTAATAATAATTTTTTTTCTCCATAAGTCATTCATTATTCCGAGGGTATAATTAGCTCGCCCCTCGTAATTTACTTGGTATAAATTAGACGTTAAAGTTGTAATACCAGGTTATTATAACTTCGAAAATCCCCTAATTTGTCCTTAAATTTATTTAAGGTTATAATATACTAGTAATGTTTTCGTAATTTCTATTTCAGCTTATTTTGAACTCAATATTTAACAAATATGAAGTAAACTCCATTTTACCCTATTTTTAACATAAAAATTTCTTAAACTCTAAATTCCTCGTATATAAATTTTCTTATATCGTTAGCGATTAGAAATAGTCCTAGATAAATATCGGATAAAACCTACGAAAAATATGTGCTCGAAACGACCTATACAATAGTTTATATAAAATATGGGATATTTATTAAAAAATTCAAAACAACATTGAACGGGTTCAGAATATTGATAACTAGGTATTAGTTATAAAGTTCATTAATCCTTTTACTTAGGCTATTGGTTTTAATGCTACATAAGTTTAACTAAACCTAATCTCTAACCTTATAACGTTTTGCCGAACGTCGTCGAAAATTTGCCGTCGTTTTTATTTGTTATTAAATGTAAGTTATCGCCATTCAATTTAACTTTATACCCTTGAGTAAGTATACTAATACCTTAACCACTAGCTCCGTTGAATTTATCAACGACTTCATATTTCCGTTCACCTTTATAATAAGTGATATTTTATACTTATTTGTTAGACGGTTCGCGTTAAATTGGGTAAACGTTTACTTTTGATTATTTGACGTGAAATAATAAACGAGCAAATAAAAAACTTAGTCATATTACAAAAATGCGACGATGATACGAAAGTAATTTAAAACTTTTTAATTTATACATTTAATACCGTTATTCATTAATAGGTTATACACCTTGAATAAACATTATTCGACTTTTATTGAAGAATATAAGGTCGTTTGAAATACGCTTACCCAATCTGAACCGCGGTTATTAATAATGAAAGCTGGAAATTTATAAAATCTCCACTATATATTTCGAGAATGCTTTGCATATATATCGGCAGTTATAAATTATATAACTTTAAGTTAAATAATCTTTAAAAAGAGATTTGTAATAACTAATCAATATCGAAAGTCGTTTTTGGTCATTAGCAAGTCGCCTACAAATTCCACAAAAATATATAACTAATACCGATTTAGGATAGAAAGGGGTTAAAAAAGGCTTTATTGTAAAGTACGACGAGATTTCGTTTTGTTATATTACGTATATATTCAATATGACCGTCGAATATTTACGACTACCCATTCCTAATAGTAATTCCGTTAAAAAACGATAAATAAAATGTTTTTACCCGAATTACTTATCATAGGCAAATCGTAAGTTTATTATAAAATTCGTGTTAATAATTTTTAAATCGATAATTACAAACGACTACGATAACGTAACGTACCCCGCGGATTAATTTTATAATACGTAAATTTTATCGATTATCTGGCTTCAATTTAGAAACATCTAACACCTTCGGAAACCGTTGATATACGAACCTTATATAATGGGTCATTCGTTACTTTTTAATCTTATAATTACGTTAAGGTATCCAGGTCCAAAATAAGGCGATTACTCGGCGTTAACGATATTAGCGGGTTTAATACGGACCGGGTCCGTAATAGTATTACCGGTTTCAACGTATTAAAATCCTCCGGCATTATTTTCGATAATTTGGATATTATTATATACCTTCATAGATAGTATATTTAAGTGGAAGTATATCATTCTGCAAGTTACACACCTGTAGCATACCCGATAACGTATCATTCTATAGGCTGTACTCTTGCATAGTGTATGATAACATGACACGCTGCAGATTATACTCTCATATGTAGAGCGGTCTAGAAGAAGATAATCCAGAGTGGTACGCTTTGAGAAAGGGCTTATAAGCTCTTACTTATGACGTACATCTCTGGAATACTTCTTCTAGTATCTATTATCCTTTATACTACAATATCAATTTAACGATTACTCTTTTGAATACCTTGTTTTTACATAAACCCAAAGGTTTTGGACCTTATCGACACTGATTAGTAGCCGACTCGGTTGACTATAGAAAGCATAGGAAAGAAGAGACAGACATAAGTTAAATATCTATAGTGGAAGGATATAGCGGTACTAACTGTTCGTACTCCAATATTTGGTTTTTATAAAAATTATACGCCGACGTATACAAAGACTGTAAAGACTAAGTGACTTTAAAAAGAACTTTAGTACGATATTATCAACCTTTATTTGGTGCTTTATCGACTAAAATCCCCATTACACCACTATTAACCCTTATTTGGCGTTCTGATATACCCAGGCACTTTTTAGAGAGCGTTCTATCACGTATTTAGCTACGCAAGCCAAAACCACCAGCTTTGGAACCCTTCGCTGGGACCTATCTGATTTTCGACAATCCACACCGATTGTTCTAACAATATCGGTTACGAACTAAACATTCAAACCGATCACTCTACCAAGTTCGGTTACAAACCGCGTAATCAAATCGATCCTTCCATCAAGTTCGGTTACGCCACGCTAATCCGGACCGATCATCAAACACCAGATCACATAATTATACTTCCTTTGCCCTACCCACTTTCTCACGTCCGCTCCACGTTTTCCCTGTTTTTCTTTAGTTTCGTTCTCCTTGTATATTCTACGTTTATTTGACTTTCCTTAGCCGCTTAGCTAGTGTAGCACTACTTAGCGCTAATGAAACCTTCCTATATTTGCCCTGTTTCTTTTTTTTAGTTTCGTTTGCCTTGTGTATTTTGAATTTACCTACGTTCGCCGTATATATTTTGTTTATTTTCATTTTACTAGTCGTTTGGTTAGTATAGCGTTATTACGCGCTACCAGAACTAATTTTAGATGTTTTCCATAGCCACAAGCCGAATAATACCGGAAGAGGCCAGCATTTAATTCAACCTCTTGGTCGAATATATCGAAATAAGGAAAGCTATGATACACGAAATCGACCTGGACTTTTGGAACAATACCATCGATTCGCCAGTTAAGGAATTAGACCTATATACGGAAAACACATATATCTTAGCCGTTGTGTTTTACTATTGGAAGAACAAAATTCAAGGACCTGACTTAATGAATGATTTTTATGAAGATTTTTCGAGCTGGATATTTGATGTGTAATAAGCGGTGAATCCCTCTATTGCCAGAACTTTACGGATTTACCTACGAATCAGAGGCATTAATACTCCAGGAGGTATAAATAGCCGTCTTGAAAAAACCTTATTTGAAACGGCGCAACTCGTTCACGTATTAAACTGGAAGGATATCGACTTGTACTAGATTGAATTTATTAAAGGATGTTACCTAACGGAGTATGAGAGATAATTGGTAAAACGACGAGGAATATAATATAAAATGGAATTTGCGCGCAAAAAAAGAAGAGAAAGAAAAGATTGTCTCTATACGCTTTTAAAAGAAGAAGGGTTTGGATACGAAGTCCAGGCCGCGATTCTAAGAGAAAGAAGAGCTAGATACGCATTCCTGGCCAAGATCTTAAGAGGAAGAAGGGCTAGGTATACAATCCGAGCTATACCTACAAGAACAGAATGGCCTAGATACACAGTCTGGGCCGCAGCCTTGAGAAGAAATAGGGCTATAAGAGAGGGAAGGAAGGCAGGTTTTGGATACGTATTCCTGGCCAAAACCTCAAAATAAAGAAGGGTCAGGTATACATTCCAGGCCACGCTCTTAAGAGAAGAAAGACCTGTATATACAGTCCAAACCGTAGCCTTAAGGGGAAAAAAAGCTATAGGAAAGGGGTCTGTATGTACAGTCCAAGCCACAGCCTCAAGAAGAAAAAGGGCTATAAAAGAAGGAAAAGAAGGGGGGGCCTGGATAAGTATTCCTCGCCGAGAACACACGAGGAGAAAGGACTAGGTACGTAATCCAAGCCACATCCTTGAAAGAAAGAGGACCTATATATACAGTCTGAACTGCAGCCGCCGTACCCTCATAAAAAAAAAGGGAAACAAGCAGGGGAAGAAGAGTAAGGGCCATGAACGTAATTTAGGCCGTACACACATAAAAAGAAAGGTTTGGATACGCAGTTTCAGCCTGTTTACGAAACCTAAGATCGGCCGCATATACAACATCCACACCGATCGCAAAATTCAAGAGCAGTTACGATTGCAGCACCCACATCGCTCTTACTAGCAGGATCGGCTACAACACACTAAACCGAGCCGCAACTTTGGAAGAAGGAATGGCCAGATGCTTTATACGTAACTAGAACTTCACCCAAAACGAAAACGTTCCTAAAAGCTTTAAAAGCCACATTAAACCCGCTTCTATCATTACGAAAACAAGTCACCTAAAGCAGTATTTTACTACCCACACCTATGTGAAAGGCCCTAAATTACGTATTTAGAATATTTGCGATACTTTTGATACCTGTTACAACCATCAACGTTATGAGGAAGGTTATTTAACCTAATTCGCAACATCACTACTTTATTAAGTGAAGGAAACGAAAAGAAAGGTAAATGAAAAGAAGTTTTGCCTGGAACGATGGCATACACCACTTTCATTACCAACTAGGAACGATGGAATATACAACTATCACTACCAATTAGGAATATCGTTACTAAATAACTAATACGTACCATACTAATAATACTGTCACTACTGAATTACGAATACAAACTATACCACAGCTATACTGTTACTACTGGATTATGGATACAGAACGCATAAAAAAAGAAGAAGATATTGCCTATATGGATATTATTATATACCTTTATAGATAGTATATTTAGGTAGCAGTACATTACGCTGCAAAGTACACACCTGTAATATATACGATAATGTTTCATGTTATAGAGAGTACTCTTGCAGAGTGTATGATAACGTAACACGCTGCAGATTATACTCTCATGCGTGGATTGTTCTAGAAGAAGGTTTTCCAGAGTGGTACGCTTTGGGCGACGGTTTATAAGCACTCACCTGTAACGTATATCTCTGGAATACTTCTTCTAGTATCTATCATCCTTTATACTACAATACCAATTTAATGATTACTTTTCTGAATACCTTCTTTTCACGTGAAACCAAAGGTTTTAGATCTTAACAACAGATAACGACCCGGACATGGGGCGGATCCAGGGCGGTCCCGTCTTCGGCAACCTTTCGAATACCTTCAGCCTACCTTTAAAATACATGTTGTCCCGATTTAATAACTAAGCTTTCGTTTTGACAAATTTATTTATATAACCCGTCTTAATTTACGTTCTATTATTATATAATTTCATTATTACTCCATCCGATATAATAATAGAAATAGGCTAAAAAACTGGCACGCGGTATTTTGGAACTTCAGGATTATTTTATAATTTACGGGATAATGTATCCAGGCGGACGCCCTAAGTTGCGAACCTATATCGTAGGCAGTACCAAAAAAATCGAAAAGACATCAGCCGATTTAGCCTGACGTTTCGAAATTAAACATAATAAAGAGAAATATTCCAATTTTTTGTAAATCGTAAAACCTCGTTTTTTAATAAGATATTACCGCGAAAAGATTGTTATCGTAAGTAATATAGTTACTTTTCGTATTTATTGATTGTATGAGATAGTAAGTTACTAGCTTTAGGATATTATCTTTCTCCCGTTACGATAATTACCCCTTGGCGCCGTTTTCGAGTAATCGGCTTTTACTATCGTTAGTCGATTTGGATTTCAATAGGTTAAAATCGGGGCCGTACCAAACGTATCTTTTAAGCTTTGCAATATATATTTATCCCGCTTTATCTAAATTCAACGAATTTATTACTTTGTTCGTCAAACTAAATAATCCGGTAACTCGGAAAAATTACTAATAAAATTACAATAAAAGTTGGTAAAACCCAGAAAATTTCGAACCTTTCAAATAGTACTTGATAACTCCTATTCGCGAATGACCAGGAATTTTTCGGAGTCGACTTTAATACCTACCTTAATCGTTATAATAAAACCCAGGTATTTTACCTCCTCTATTATAAAGTTTCTCTTTTAAAAATTTAAATTTAGCCTCATATAATGAAAAAGTTTTAAAACCATACGAATTTTTGCTATTCAATCGTGTTTTGTATCGGAATACAAAATTAAGAGGCTGTTCAAATAAGTTGTAATAAATTATTTAAAATATCCGCTATTACATAATTAATATATCGTTAAAAAGTCGCCGGCGTTTCCGTTAGCCTAAAAGGGGTAACCAACTATTTAAATAGCCCAAACCGTGTACAAAACACCGTGGACTCCTTTTATCGGGGTATAACCTGAATATGGTAAAAGGCCGCCCGAATATTAAACTTCGTAAATTATATCGACTTCGATAACGTACGTATGGTATTTTTAATTAAAGCTTAAGGAAAACGGTATTACTCTGTAATTTCATGTAATATTTGATAGTCGATATAGAACCATTATCCCCCTCCCGGCTTAGGCATAAGTTATACCGAAATTATAAGCTATAAGGAATTAATCTGAACCTAACCCTTATTTATTAATTTTATAACCTATTATGAAAGTTTAAAGAGTCAATTTCGTAATATCGAATATAATAACCCCTTAGGTCGTTTTAATAACGATTTATCTTTGTTAGGTTTAATGTAAATGTGGAAGTCTAGTTTCACCTTATATGAAGGTAAGGTTATAGTTTTATTCTTATCGAATAAGTCGCGGAATTTTATTAATTTTAATAGGAGATGTAACTAATTTTCTTTCTCCTTAACCGTAGTCATCGCCGTCGTTTATAAAATTAACATTGTTTTGTAAAGGTTTGTGGTAAAATCAAACCGAAATCAATTTTCCGTACGTTATGTCTTTCGGTACGAACCTTTCGCTAAACCGATAAAACCCGATTCTACTACGCCCCGTATATCCCCTGATTTAAAACGTACTTTTACCACGTCAATACCTCAGCCTTTTCAACCATAATGTGGATATAACTACATACCCTCATAGATAGTATATATAGCGCAAGTATTAGTGCACTTTATTGCAGAGTGTACTCCTGCAGGATGTATGATAATGTGTTACACTGCAGGCTAAACTCTTGCAAGACGCAAAGTGCTCCATGTATGGATTGGTCTGGAATGACTATTCCAGACCGAACAGCAATGTATGAATCGGTTTGGAATAGCTATACAAGAGAGAACGGCAATACGTGGAGCGGTTTAGAGAAGTACGCTCCGGGTAAGGACTTATAAACCCTCATCTGTGACGTGTAATTTTAAATACTCATTTAGATTTTTATCCATTATATTATAATACCCATTATTTTAATTACTTTTTAAAAACCTTAATTCACGTGAATACTAAATTTGAGAACCTTAACAATATTAATTAGTAGCCGACTCAGTCGACTATAAATAGCTTAAGAAAAAAAAGAAAAATATACGTTAAATACTTATAATGATATATTATAGCGGTTTTAATTATTTATACGTTGACACTTTGTTTTTACAAAAATTATACTTTAACGTAGATAAAAACTGGAAAAACTAAATGACTTCAAAAAGGATAACTTTAATACGATACTATTAGTTCTTATTTGGCGTTTTATTTATTAAAAGATTTGTTAAGTTAATATCCATCCTTTTTTCATGCTTTAACTTATCCGGGCATTTATTGAAAAACATCTTATCACGAACTAGGTTACGTAAGCCAAATTATTAAGTTTAGAAACTCTAAATTGAAACACATCTGATTTCAATATTTAAACCGCTCCCTTAATTTAAAAACGGTTACGATATACCTATTCGAACCGATCGCTTTGACTAAAACGGTTACGTATAAAGTAACCAACTCGATTACTTTAGTTGTTTCGTTTACAACATACTAATTCGAACCGACTACCAAATACTAGATTACATAACGTACCTCTTTATAATCACACCTTTAATTTGCTCTGTTCTTCTTATATTTCTTTTTCTTTGTTTGCTTTTCCGCGTTCGCCTTACGTATATTCAATTACCATTTACAACTTTTGGTTTCCTAATCATTTGGTTAACGTGGCGTTACTAAACGTTGATAAAATCAATTTAAAACGCTTAACTAATTTGTAATTACGCCTTATTTATTGTTTAAAATTTATTTATACTAGTAAGCGCTAATAAGCATTGTTTTAATTGATTTAATTACTTCATTCACTATGTATTTTCTATTTGTAAAACGTATTACTTGAAAAGTAAGAATCCGAATGTACCCAAAATCTTACTACGGTTTGGAATTACCAATTTAACACATTTCTATATATTACATACATATAAAAACCATCCTAAAACACCTATAATGATAGCCCCAAAACCAATATCACTAAAGGAAACCAACGTTAACTTCGACCTCCTAATCGAAAATATAGGAATTAGGAGAGGTATGATATACGAAATTAACCTGAGCTTTAAGACAATAACATCGATTCGCCAGTTCAGGATTTCGACTCATATACGGTAAATATATATATATTGGCCGTTATATTCAGCCATTAGGAAAAAAAACTTAAGGACCTAACTTATTGGATGATTTTTATAAAACATTTTCGAATTGGACGTTAAATATGTGGTAAATAGTAAATCTTGCCATTGTTAAAGCCTTACGAATCCAACTACAAATCCAAGGTATTAATACCTTAGAAAGTAAAAATAGCCGTTTTACGAAAGCCTTATTCGAAATAGTACAATTTGTCGATGTATTAAATTGGAAAGATAAAGATTTATACTTAACAGAATTTGTAAAAGGATATTACCTTACGAAATAAAGGATATTATTGTTAAAATAAAATGGATGAGGAATAAAACTACTTAATCTTATATTTATACCCTAAGATATAAATGGAGATCCTAAGGGGAAAAAACAACTACAATCCTTATTTACAATGTAAAAATAATACACCCTTATACCGGTATATATTATGAAATAAAAACGAATACCGAACCACTTTCTAAATACTGAGAATAACCTATTCGGTTATGTCGGGAACGGCTGAAACACCGAAAATAACCCGATCGATTACCTAAGGATCGGTTAAAACACAAAGAAAAGTCTGATCTAAGAAATGACAAGCAGCGTAAAACTCTAAAACGTGCCTTAAAAACCGATGCTTATAAATTAATATTCCTATCGCAATTTTTCACCGCACTGCTTTCCTACAACTAGGAACGACTTTAAAAAGTTGAATAAATTTATTATGACATGGAATAGGGATAATAACTATAACTATAAACCGTAGGACGTACTTAACAACAAAATACGAGTAATATTTAATACGTATAAAAAATAGACATTAAGCGATTTTAATTTTATGTTATTTTACCTAATATATTTTCTGAATAAGTTAAGGAGTAATTATCATATTACGTTATATAGGTTAATATATTTATAAAATCTTATAACCGTTTGATGTTTTACTTCAATAAGGAAATTAATTCTAAACCTTACGATAGGAATTAGACTGATACGAATTAGAAAACCATAGAAACCTAATAAGAAAACGTCGATAAAAACCCGTAAAAAATATATGCTACCCCATTGGTTAAGCGTCTAAAGTATTTTATAACCCTGAAAATGGAATATAAAGGTGATAAACTATTTATCTAAATAATAACGCAAGCTTTCCGCGAACAACCAAATTTTAACCTGATACATTTTGAACCAGAAAAATACTGATTAGTCTTTTATATAAGCCTTCAAATATCGCTTAAACCCTTTATAAGCCATTAAAAAAAGCTTCGAATAAGTATTTATAACTATTGAAAGTAAGAGCGAAGGCTAAACTACTAAAACAAACCTTTCCAAAAATGATTTACCACGTTTTGGACCGGATATTAAAGGTTTACCTAAGTTAAAACGAAATCTTAAAGTACAGGTACCAAAAAATTAACTTTGGTAATGGAAAATAAGGATGATCGTTCGAAAATGGAAGAAATATAACGAAATTACAATAATACTTGCGGAAAGATATACGAAGCCCTACAGGTTTACAAAAGCGATATATTGTATACGGCAAAGTCGGCTACTAGTTTATAAACCGCTCCGTTTACGAGCAGATTCAGATTGAACGATGATTTCAGGCCGAGTGTAATTTGGAGGATCGGATAAAAACTAACTCTATAATATACGTAGCCGAATGTAAAAGTACAAAAAATGGATTCAATGTTTATCCTTACGAAAATATATACAGAAAAAATGAACTTCGATATAAAAATACCTACCTATTAGCCTACAACAATAGTAACTCCTAACGTATTTTAGATGGTTTTCAGGACGCCTCCTTTATATATATTATAAGTCTGAACTACGTAAACGAAGTATTTAAAGCCTATATAACATCGTAATTCATTTTTTTAAACAGATACAAAAACAGGTTTTAGAGTATAATTCCTAAGATTAGCGTAGCCGAAATTTCGACGGTCGTAGAGCGATAGTTTAACGCGTTTACTGTAAAGTTCCTAGAGTTTCGATTAAACCGAACGGAAAAATACCGAAAGGTTTTATTTAGTTAAGGCAAAATATCGTTACTCGGAACAGTCGTTGTAAATACACGTTTTAAACCTATTTAATTTTACGTAATGAACTTAAAAATACCATTCTTACTTTTACTTATTGACGTAAATAAAATCGAAATTAAGGTTCGGAATACGATTAACCAATTAATCATCGTTTTAAATAGCGTATTCGTACTGATTCGACTTAAATTTACCCACTTATAATTCTTGTCCGAAAAACGTATAATTAAGGTTATTTACTTAACTTAATCGAAATTACGGAATTTACACCGATAACTCGAATACCTATTTGTAAAAAGTCTTTTACAATTACTTTACGACTTAATCTATACAGATATAGGAAAATAAGTATTTAATATTATCGAATTTTTGCTATAAGTGCCAGCTCCATTCATAGGCCTCACGATGACTTAAATTCCACCTTTAAATTAATGTAAAACTCAATGAAAATTAGTTGTTAATACTAGTAAATGTGAATAGCTAACCGGTTCTCTATATTATTAATATGATAATATTTTATATGTCGCTAAATTTACATGAATCGCTTTTGTTACGAATTATGAGGACGCTTTAATAAACTGCTAGTTAAACGGTTACCTCGAGCATTCAAACTAAATTACGTATAACGCCGGTAAGGTTTTTAATTTTCCGAGTAACTTACAAAGGTTTAGAGAGCCAGTAACGAATGTAAATAAATACTAGTAAAAATCTTATAAGGTATTGAAAAGTATAAGCGGTATTATGAACGACTAAAAACATTGTACACGGTATTATAGAAGGAATTGAAAGGTATGAACTTGAAGAAATTTATCTTTTAAAAAGCGGTTAGCGCTGTTAATAACACTATTAGCCCAAGTAGGCTTATCCCTAAGTTCCTTATCATTAAAACCTACCTGAGGATCCATATAATCTTTATCCTATCACTATCTACAGTTTAAAGAGCTCATGTTATAGTCAAACTTATAACGGCATTACGTTTATTACGAAGGAAAAACGATGTGTTTAAATTATTGGCTATAAGTAATAGCCTACGTAAAACTAGGATTTTATATTTACTATTAAAATTTAAAGTTTTAGTTTGGAAAATAAAAGATAAAAAGATTGGCTTTTAAAAGATGAACGGTTTTAAAAGAAACAATATATTCATCAATTTACTAAATGAATCGAGTTCGTTTCATTAAATGCTAATACGTGAATACCAAAAAAAGGTAAAGAAAAACGGTTCCAAACCGTAATATAAACAAAACCTCCTAGAAAATATTACTCAAAAAAGCGAATATAAGCAGAACCTAGTAATAGATTTACCCCTCAAACGCGAATCCAACGCGACTACGTTGAATAAAAGCGAATTATTTATATTAACCCCTCAAAAACCTCGTTGCCGAGGGCGCCCCTTCCGATCGAAAATCAAAAAACGCCCTAAAAACTTTGTTACAGACTCTTTTATTACGTAAAAGGAAATAACTAACCACGAACTTAACTTAAAATTTCATCGCGAGGGTATTATTACTACCTTAGATACCTTATTCGTATAGTTTACCTAACTGGAAATTTTAACCCTAATCGATTAAAGCATATTTTGCTTTAAACGTTTCGACTTAATCATTTACGACGCCTATAGGATTTTCCTTACTCGACTCATTTACGAAATTCAAAATAAAACCGGAAAACCTTACGAAAAGACCCGCTTAGTCGTTAGAGGGTATAACGACAAAAGTAAAAAGATATTATAACCTAATTAACTACGTTACAACGAGGGAATTATCGTCTAATTTTTACATTTACGGCTTTTCTTAGCGTACTATATTACCTATAAATCAAGTTTCGGGACATAATATAAATATATACCTAATTTAAGGAGTCGCTTAAACATTGAATTTACGCTAATATACTTAAAAACATTAGGTAGTATTACCCGTTTAAGACGATTTTATATATTTTAAAACCACTTTACGGCTTATCAAAAAACATTGTTTAATAATACGACATTTATTAAAGGTATTATAAGGAATGGCATGAAATAAATAGCTTTAGATTCTAATCGTACCTATTAGTATTAATAACGTGTTTAAAAGGCTTTATATTAACAGGGATAGAAATGGATGAAATATTAACGTTATATAATACTTGATTTTTTGTTTTTTAAAAAAGAAAACTTTTTGAAAACAGGTTTAAAAGCGAAATACAAAACGTAACTAACAAGAAACTACGTAATCGATTTTGATAGCGTTACCATTATTTTCCGAATAGCATTTTGGACCTTAAGTAAAAAGAGGAATTAAATAAAATCGCCTTTATCGTTTGAGGTAACGTAAAATAAGCCGACGAATACCGGTGTTAATTTGTACGTGACGCCTAAACCATCTTTATAATATAATTAAAAATAATTTTCAACCTTTTTGTCATCGCGTAATATTAAACCTACTCGACGGACGACATATGTAAGGTCTTAACAAATGTTTTTGGTAGTAAATACATAATTTAAAGCGCGGCTTGTAATTTACACCACTAAATATACGACACATAAAGCTATTTATTTTTACTAATAACTCCTTATTTAATGATAACAATTATAATATACAAATCCGTTTTGTTTTAGTTTTTAGAAACAATATACCGGCCCTAAACGACTTTACGTTCCAAAGAAACATGATTTATTAAAAATCTACTAAGTGTAAAAGGGTTATGCGAAACGTTTTAACTTTAACAATCTATAATATAGTTAAAGACTTCGATTCGGGTATTACTATAACTATAACGGTCTAGATAATCATTTTGAACTTTGTTTTACGTCTTATTCATTTCATCGTATACACTAACTCCTTGTCAGTTTATAAGTACCTAGTTTAATTGGGTATTACGAACGAAAAACGTTTGATAATGGACATTATAACTTTAAGCGAGTTATATAAACGCCGTAAAATCGAAGAAATAAAGTGCATTGACGGAAAATCTAATCTAATAGAAACAATAACTAGAGCTACGCCGAACGAAGCCTTAAAAACATTTATATCAATAAATATACTATTTATTAAGGTTATTAACAATGTTTTACGACCCTATTAAGCTATTTAACCACTTCTTTACTAATTTAGATCGATTTATCCTATATTACTTTTACCGATTTACGGTTTTCTCTTTATTTAGCTTCATTATTCGTTCTAATTACCGATTTTACATTTATTTAATATTACTATTTCATACTTTTTCCGAGATACTAATATTATTTATTTTATACGTTTCGACTTGAAAGAATTTCTCATTTATTTTTCTTTTTTTATCCGTGTTAAAATTAATTTTTACCTTTAATTATATATACGATAGCGTACCAATAATAGCATATTACTCTCTTCGTTTTTTATACTTTATAATACAATGATTATATTTAAACATTTTTTTTGTAAAAAGTTATAATATTACTATATAACGTACTGTATGATAACCGGATACGCCGACCCAGCCGAATGTGTATTTATCCATTATTAAAGGTAAAGGGTTACATTGTCGCGTTTTTATCATTCTCCCCATCTTTTTCCCCTTTTATATTAACATTATCTCCATTACCGTTTTCGACGTTATTAGCGTTAATAAGGATATAGCGTTACTTTATTAGTTATTCCTTTAGGTAAAGGTGTAAGGGAAGGATTACTCTTTTTACAACGGCTTACGATAAGGCCGTGAAATTTAGGCACGTAATATATACATAAACCCAGTTTTTTAAGCAGTACCTGCGGTTGCAGTTTCCTTAATCGACTGGTTAACATTTATTACTAAATTATTATCGGTTTATTTTGATTATTGCCGGTCGCGAATATTTTCGAATCGCCCTAAGTAATATATATTTATTAAAGAAAATTTCAAGGTTTGGCTCAAACTCATTAAAAGCCGGTGGGCGCGTAATACGGTTTCGGTTTACGGCTTTGAAATCATCGAAATAAGAGTATATAAGTTGCCGATTCGTTTGTAACGGTAGTAACAGGTTCAATAACCTTGATTTTCGTAATAATAGCCAACAGACTTACCTGCAGCCGTAAACGTAATATACGATACGTAAGGCGTATTTATTGACGGCCCGAGGCTACGGACCCGAATACGTCGTTTGAATGCTTTAAGCGTTAAAAAGGCTTCATATCGTACCTTAACGATTCGAAGTCCAAAGCGTCAAAATAGGTTAGCCTTGTACTTTTTATTTAAAAAGTAAAAAATAAAGTTAAAAGTATATAATCAGGTGGATTGAGGGAATACAAACCTTAACATAATTGCGTTAAACTACGTTTACAACATAAATGGAGCCTTACGGGTAATAGGGTCTTTAATCATGGGGAAAAGGAAAGATTCATAACTTTAAGAACTCCCCACTCCTCCCCCGATCTGGGTAAAGAAAAAGGAGAGAAGGGGGTGACAGAGGTCGGGGCGGCAGCGGTAGGGAGGGGCGAGGCGAAGGCGGCAGCAGGGCTGAATGGCGTAGCGGCGGTGGGACTGGACGGCGTAGCGGCGAACGGAGTGGCAGGAGTAGGTGGCGTAGCGGCGATAGAAGAGATGACGCCCGACGAAGGCGGGCTGCTACTGTTAGTAGTAGTGGTAGAGGTAGTAGCGGTAGAAGCAGCGGAGGCGGTGGCGGCGGCGGCGGTGCGCCGCTGCTCGCGCGTTAGATGGCGCTTTGCAATTCGGTTTTTACGCGTTATTGAGATAGAGAAAAGGTTAGTAATAAGTATTGGTTAAGTAACTTACTTATTAAAACGGCTTGTTTTGTTTCAAAGGAATAAAGGAAAAATAAGGATGCTACTTGGTTTATTTAATAGGGACGAAAGTCAAATGAAAATATAAACTTATATTTATTTAGATTATACGCGTTTAGATGAGGAAAAAAAGAGGTTTTGCTCAGGCCGATAACGATATATTCTTTATATTAACCCAACACATAATTACGTAATCATCCCTTCGTAATCATCTTCATACAATTACCCTTATAAGAAATCTCGAAAAACGCTATTACCAACCGTGTCGTCCCTATTGAACTATATCAATTAGGCCCGGATTAAAAATATTACCTCGGCTAAACTTTACCAATCCCAGCCGAATTTACAATACTACCTCGGCTAGACTTTACTAATCCCAGTCGAACTTACTAATTTGAACCTTTTGTAATTGATATAGTAACAATACTATCACTACGAAAACTTATTAATTCGGACCTTTGGTAATTAATGCGGCAACAATACTATCACTACGAAAACTTGTAATTTGGACCTTTTGTAATTGATACGAAAATAATACAGTTACTACAAAACCTACTAATTTAAACCTTCATAAACACAACTATACTATTACTACTAGATTATATATATAAAGTATTTAAAAAAGAAAGAAAAGATTACCTGTATGGATATTACTATATACCTTTACAAATAGTATACATAGGGCAAATAGTAGTATACTGTATTACAAAGTGCACTCCTATAGGGTGTACGATAACGTGTTATACTGTAGGTTACACTTTGGTAAGACGAAAAGTGCTCCATACATGGATCGGTTTGGAATGACTATACCAACCCGAACAGCAATACGTGGAGCGGTCTAGAGTAGTACACTCCGGGTGAGGACTTATAAACCCTTACCTGTGGCATGTACCTCTAGATGCTCTTTTGGATTATCATCTTCTATGCTACAATACCAATCATTCTGATTACTCTTCAAAGACTTTGATTCACGTGAATATCAAATTTGGAGAACTTACCGACATATAAACTATTAAACGATTACTTCTAACGTTTAAAATCATCTGTTAATATCATATTGAAAGTATTACAAAAATTGTATCCTACCTTATTCCGGGAATAATATATATCAATATCGTATTCAACTATTTATTAATATTTATACGAAATTTGTCTATTTAGGTAATACGCGTATTTTACCGAAACTTTAATATTGTACCGAGATTTCGAGGATATAATAGCCGAATATACTTTATTTTCAACCATTATATTAAAGCCTTATTTATAATACAATAATAACGACAGTTAAAATCGACTTAGATATTCAAAAAGTAAGTATCATTGAAAAAGTATAAGGATAAGAACAAAATCCACATTTATAGGTATTTTAATCAAATTAAATTTATTTTTACTCAATTTTGTAATTACGTTATTGAAGTTATGTAACCTCTAAACGAAATTGTATCTAAAAGTTAAGCTTTTCCCATCGCCATTAATCAGAAATCTTTATCTACCTTTTTGACTTAAACCGTATATACTTGCGTAAAAGGTAATACTGAGCGGAGTTCGTATTTTTGTTAGTAATAGTCCAACGAGTTATAACGTACGTAACGCCCTATGACGAGTTTGGCCTCACGTTTTTTTTACCGTCGCTCACATCGCCCTACGTTTTAAATCCTAAACGCGTACCAAATGGGTTTATTAAAATAACTGGCTGTAGTATCGAAATCAATATCTGTGATTATTACGCTCTTAAACGAAAATACTTAAAAAGCGTAAATCACTGTTATAATCATATTACCATCCAGTTGTTAGGTTTACACGAGTCCCGTTAATTAATAAATAAAGCGTCGATTTAAGTTTGAGGATTTCAACTCATTTACGAGTTCGAAGTACTTTTCTAAAGTTACGATATAATCTATCCAGTTGATGTTTAACGTGATGGATTTGAAGCAGATGCGTAATGATACGCGGGAGCATAAATAATTACACTTTACAGTCAAAGGCTAATTTAAGCTGCCTGTTTAAGCCAAAAGTATTTAAAACATAATAAAAAATAGTGCTTATACGTCTTCATCGTTTATAACCAATCCCTTTAATTCGACTAATACTTTATCCCCGAGATAAAGGTCACTAAAAATAATTTTAATATAATATGAAAAAAAAAACTTTACTATATTATATATACCTTAGTATCCGCTGGATTCATAATACGCCGTAACCGTCTGCTTCATCGCCGCCGTATAATAACCTTATATATAAAGAAACGTATACCGACCTTTTTTAATTTATATTTTATATGCTTTTAGTGTAAATTCGATTATATGGCGCGTTGCCCCCTAAGTACAGGTAAATTTGTAATTACAGTTAGTTATGTCGTTTTCGCCCGCCTTAAACCGGTGGAAAGCTAATACGAATCGCGGCTAATTCGGTTTCGAGTTACTGAATCTTAATTACGACCTAAGCGAAATGGATCGTAGGGTAGATAATTCAATCTGATTTATCTGGTTACTATAATTGCTTTATAGCCAATGTGATATAACCTACAGTATCTTGTAAACGAGAAATATCGGCTTAGGTCAGCCCAGAAAAGGTAGGATGTATATTTATAAAGATAAAAGATTAGGTTTTCGCAGAAAGCCTAGCCTTCCCGATAATGTTAAAGTGTAACGCAAAATTATTAACGTTTGCTATCGATTCGTCTATTATAAGTGATATTTCTTCGAAAAAATAAAAGAGACCCTTAATAGTATGTTATGGTCCGACCTATGATATTAAGCCAAGTAGAAGCTAAATAGGGTTTACTATTGAGTTGTGGTAGAAGACTAGAAGATGCTACTGTAGCCTATCGTGCGGGACTTATGGGCATGGCTAATGCCCAGCCCATCACGTTCCCTCATACGTGCCATGTATAGACTAGGCCCGAACCAGGTACTGCATATCCCGTTATATGCACAGTCACGTAACCTATAAACTCAATGTCTAATAGCCTGAGTCCATAACAAATACTCTGTAACGCCCCTTCTAGACCGCTCCACGCATAATACACTCTGAAAGTGCAATCTGCATCGTGACACGTTATCATGCACGCTGCAGGAGTGCACCTTACAGCGTAATGCACTGCTACCTTAATATACTAACTATAGTGATATATAATAATATCTATAGGTATATTAATTATATAATAACGGATATTGAAAATAATTTTGTTATAATTTACGTAAACAGCCTTATAGTTTTTTTTTTCGGTATTAAATATGATTATATGGCGAAATTTCGCGTAGTTTTGGGACGCCTTCGTAATATTGAGCTAAATTTCAATTTTAAAAAGTATAACTTCGTAATTAAGGATGTAAAGTACCTAAGTTTTATTTTAACGGTTCATGTAGGTATTCGGGCTGACCTTGAAAAAGTTCGGGTAATACGCGAATAGTAGTTACCACGTACTATTCGGAAGATTCAAGTTCTTTAGGTTTTATGAACTTTTATCGAAACTTTATTAGTAATTTCTTTGAATTAACGGATTTTTTTTATTTAACTAACGAAGTTAAAAAATAGATTAGACTAAAAAAAACCTGGGAGGAATACGTATTCTAAACCTTAAAAATACTTTTCTTACAACTTCGAATTTTGTATATGAGTACCTAAATCGACTAACGGTAGTGAAAATCGATTACTCGGGAACGGTGTTAAAAGGGTGTTTTTTATAATGGGATGGGGATAATATTCTAAAACTTATAGCTTATTATTTTATATGAGTAACGGACTTGAAGCGTAATTGAACTATTTATAATAAATAGCTTTTCGCAGTGGTATCTTATTTAAAAACGTGATTTTCGGAATTATGTAACGTCAGTATCCCGTTTATGATCTTGGCGGATTATAAGGGATTAGAATATTTTTCCTCATCACGTTTAATTTCGAAACGCCTAATTAAATAAGATAAAGTTCTTTTACTTTACTCATACCATCTATGATAACGGCCTATAACCTAGGGCGCTCACTTGAATACATTCACCTATATGTTGTAAAATAAGCCCGAAGTTAAATAGCGCCGCGTACTAGTTTTTTACCCCATTTCCATTACTATATTAAACGTGGTAATAATGAACTTATGCACTATAAAAACGTATATTACGGCAAAATATAAAGATTAATTTGTTAAGATAAAGGCTTAGCTGTTAGATCGTGATAATATATACCCTCAGGGAATGCCGGACGATTTCGAAATGTAGACTTTAATAGGATCGCTTTAGGCCCAGCCCACGCCCTGGTCGCCGACCTAGATAATGCTTGGGAATAATAAACCGCCGATATTGATAATACCGCCGCAGGCCCAGCTCGTGTTAAACCCGTCGACTTTTTTAAAGTTAAGTATTCACCTGATTTTCAAGTCTGGTACATTCTTGAAATTATCAAATTAATAAGTAACGAACGACCTGTTATACGAAGTTCGCTTATTAATGGTTTTCGAAGGGGTTAAACGTTTTTCGGCTAAGGTAAAACATTCGGTGTAAATTACAGATTGTAAAATAAAACGGCGGGGTACGTTACGTTACCATAGCCGATTATAGCTACCAAATTGGAAATTATTAACGACGACAATATTACAATAAACTTAAGATTCGTTTTTTATAGGTTATCTGGGTAAAACCGTCTTATTTCAAACCCTTTGACAGGATTACTGTGAAAGGAGGATAATTACAAATATTCCACGTTAATTTCAAATATATACCTAATAAAATAATACGAAACCTCGTTGTACATTATGATGAAACCTCCTTAAACCCCTTTTTATTTAAAATCAGTATTGAATATATATTTTTATCGAATTTATTGTCAACTCATCAATTACCATTAAAGGCACTCAGTATTTAGCAATCTTCAAAAAATCGCTCTTTTTAGATCTTTTTACTCGAAGTTATTTAATTTTGAACCTTCGATACGTATATGAAATGTTTTTGGGATATGTAATGATTTTATTCATGAATTTCCGGCTTTTATTATTAAAGACCGCGGTTCGAATAAAGTAAACGTATTTGAAAAGACCTTTTTTTTAGTAGAAGTTAAATAACTTTTATCGATGGCATATTACTTATAGATGGAGAATGATACTGAATGTATAAATTGAAAAGTTTAAAAAAACTTACGAATCTTCATCGCCTTTTTATAATATAACTCAATATTATATTTATAGATTTATTGATTTACACTGAATAACCTGAAGTTGATAGTTACTGGACTTAACATCAATCGGCTACTAAATAATGATTAAATATGCTTTATCTTTAAGTTAAATAGAGATATAAAGTTATCGACTAGTTTAACGGAGCGAGTCGTTACGTTTTTGGTATACTTACACAAGGGTACGAAGTTAACTTATGAGACGATAACATATATTAAATGATAAATTATAGATTACAAGTAATCTTCGACAACGTCTGAAAAAAATGGTATCATGTAAATTATTAAGTTTAATTTAGCTTACTTAATATTAGAATTAACCGTCTGAGTAAAAAACTCGATTAACTTTATCATTAATACCGAGTCGTCAATATTTCAAACCCGTTAAATATTGTTTTGAATATCATTAATAAACATTTTATATTTTACGAAAATTTAATTCAACATACGATTACCAATCCTCTTTCCTTGCAAGTCTTATCCGATACTCGTCTAAAACCAGTTTTTATTGATGGTGATATAAGAAAAGATGTATATAGGGAATTGAAAATTGAAAAAAATCTCGCGATAAAAACAGAGCGAAACTATAGTCGCTTTATATTAATTAAATAACAATGTTATAGTAAATTTGAGTAGAATGACTAAAATTTGTTAATATACTATAACTCTAGATAAGTTCGAGGCGGAATAAGGAGATGCCCAGGTTTATAATAACCCGGTATTTCGACGTTGACGTCGAATATATATTAAATAAAGTATGTGGTACGAGTTGCCTTTACTTCGGAAATGATATAATATTTATAAAAAATGGGGAAATCTATTATTATTATAATATAATATGATAAACAAGGCCGGATATATATTACCCGGCTTTTTCGGATAAATATTCGCCCGCGAGGCGACTTTTACCACGACTTATTAAAGTTCTACCTACTTGTTATGATTATTCTTATTTAAGTTCCGCAAGTATTAGTGTTGTTAACGTTAAGTTCCCTATTACAACTAGCCTCGAATAGTAAAAGAGGCTGGTAAAGGCGGGCGATGCGAGACGGAGCGGGTATTAGTTAATGTCAACGAAGGGAGTTAACAAAAGGTGGGGCGGGTGTTAAGTGATGCCAACGATAACAGGTAACGTTAAGCGATACGAATAATAAAAAAGGCCGGCGATAACGGTTAATGCGAAGCGAAGGAATGGATGGGGCTCTTTAAACTGAATATTAGGGATTACAATATATTATTTTATACCCAGACGATATAGTCGGCCAAGGGAACGATTTTCCACCCGTTTTCAGTTGACCCGATAAACTCGTTCCTAGTTAACTTTAATGAGTGGAATACGAGTAAAAATGGGGCTCGTATAATGACGCCCTAAACGTTGCTCACCACACTTTATTAGCCATAACCTATATGGGTTATAAAAGATATAGCTTATATCATTATATTATTTTAATTACTTAAGCTAAATCTACTGAAGTGTATACGGCGGGTATTAGAAAAATCCGGCGTAAAGATATTACTTATTAACGAACTGTTAGCCAAGGGAGTCCTGTTATAGTAAATAGGCTAAACCGTAAATGGCGACGAAAAAGTTTTTAAAAAAGGCGGATCCAGGGGGAAATAGCGACGGGAACGTATATAAAAGGGGGTAATAACTTACATCACCAGAAAGGTAAGTACTCCTTAAGTTTGGATAACATTTGTAAGTCGAATAAATTAGTTAATTAACTTGGAGAGCGTGGGAGTAAAAACGAGGCTATAACCCAGAACATCTGTTTATCATGAATAAACAAGGAATAAAATATGACCTCCATCTTTAATAATTATAAAAAATTACTGTAATACGGATCGTAAACTATGCGAGGCTAAAAATGAACTTATCTTTTGAATATATTGAAAAAAAAATGGATTATTTTGCGATCGAGTTGTTCATACAATTAATTTCTTAAGCTTACCTTATTATCAACCTTCCAATACGTTCGGTAATCTTACTTATAATAAACTCCAATAAAAATGAAAAGAACGCCGAATATAAAAAAGAGATCAATATAGGATATATAGGCGTTTTTCGCCTATAAAAGGGAAATTCGGTTTTATCTTCATTATTGCAAAAGTAAAACTGATTACTTATAACGTGAAGAGACTATAAACTACAATTAGTGACAAGGTACTGATATACAATTGGACAATATAATTTACGTGAACTAATCGTTTTTATTAAACACGCTTACAGTGGCATAACTTAGGCCTAATTCATTATACATATTAGTGACATTAATGGAAAAAAACGTTAAAGGGTTACGAAGCGTTAATAGGATGTTAAAAATTAAAATAAGGCCTAAAAACATGTGGTTATAATAAGGTTATTATAAAACGTACGATAAAAGAGGAAATATTAAAGGGAGATTAATAGAATAAAAGGAAAAAGAGGAAGGTTTTGATGGTTACAATAAAAACCGTATTTATAAATATAGGTAAACCGAAATCTATAAGGGTTATACATTACACGACACGGTAAAAAAACGGGTTATACGGAACCAACGGCGGAAGCGATATATTATACGGCACGTTAAAGGGTACATTATACGGTATCGACGGCAAAAACGATATGTTATATATCACATTAAGGGACGCGTTATACGGCGTCGGCGGTTTAGGTTTAAACCGGTCAATGCATTATACAACGCGTTAAAAATCATAATAGCTTGCGCCCAATTCGTATCCGGCCCGCGTATTAAGTGGACGAGGCCCGTATCCTATGTTCAACTAACAGGATAACGCGTCCTTTATAACATTTACGGAAAAAAAGGGTATATTATAAATTCAAGCAGTTGGTTATTTAGCTTATATGATAGGTAACTTTATATGTAACGGGATATACACTAACCGGTACGGGCTCGATCCGGACGCGAACCGGACGTAGTCCGCATATCATACATACGAGGATATATAACGGGCTGAACACTAGCCATTCCCATAGTTCTTGTGCGAAAGACCACTGTAGCCTCTTCTAGTCTTCCGCCTGTACCTCAAAAGTAAACCCCATTTAGCATCAACTTGTCTTACTATCGTAGGTAGGACTATAATAGATGAAGGAATTCCGATAGATTAATATCAAAGATATTCCCCCCGATGCCATAACGAAATAGTGATCAAACAAGACCCTCGAAAGGTTCATAAATAATCATAAGCTGATGATACGAATGAAGGTTTACGTGAATATACCACCTAGCAAGGTTAATTTACGCACTAATGAATAGGGATATCCTAACAAATTTTGAAACTTCCAGGGAATTAAGGCAGGCAATTTGTTTAATTGACACGGTTAAGTTAAAAGTTGACTTTAGTTCGTAACGAAGAAATTGTTCATGGAAATTGATAACGTCAAAACTCGAAATAGTGGAGTAATGGGAGTTGATTTAACTATGAAATTAATAGAAGTTCGACTAGTTAACGGGAAGATAGGTTAGTAATAAACAGAAACAATAAATCAACCATACTGGCGTACGCGTGCAAAATGAAAAGCCGTTAGTATTGAACAAGTAGTAATTGCAGTATAGTAAGTCAACTTTACTTATAGTAAAGTTTACTATACTAGCTATAAGTTGTGTGTATTATTTTTTGAGTCCATTTCATTGACTACAAGTTAATTACAGTATGTACCCACTTTACACTAGATCAAGACCTAAGTGATTAGTCGTACAAACGACTTTACATACCGGTAAAAGGTCATCCGAACTTAGAAGAATATATTCACCACTTGATTACGCAATACTCCTATTACTTGAACTAATAGAATCGAAAATATTGCAACGTCTGAAGCCCTACCGACATAACTAGTAATTGATTTTCTCTTTCAAATTTTTTTTGAAATGGTCATGATACTTTATGAACATATCTATTTGTATCAGGTGATATATATCATACTCATAAACCAAACTCATTAAAATACAGCGTCAAATATATAAAAATACAAACTTTTGATATCTAACAATTCATAAGTATTAGATATCGTACGGATTTCATTATTAAAAATATTTTATAATTCGTTACTGTTGGTAGAGCTTTAAATGTTGCAACGTTATCGATTCGATTATTCGAAGTAACAGTAGTATTATATGGTCAAATAATGGATGTATTGTTCTAGGTTTGGCAGACCACTATCCTGTCTTCACAGTAATTTGTATATTCAATTTCATATCCCGTGCTTTAGTATGAAGTGGGCGTATACTGTACTTGACTTGTAGCCAATACAATAGGCCCATATAAAACAATACACTGAACATGCAGTTAGTAACGTCAACTCTACTATAAGTAAAGTTAATTTACTATACTGCAGGTATTACTATTCCAATACTGGCAGCTTTTTAGTTTGTGCACGTACGCTAGTGTGGTTAATTAATCTTTTCCAGTTACTTCCAAATTAACTCCTCTTTAACTGATCAAACGCCTGTTAATGTCAGTTGACTTCCACATCAAATCACACCCATTTATACTTAAATTGACCTCATTTAACCTTAATTACTCCATTTTTTCGGGGTTGAAGTTTATTAACTTTTATAAAAAGTTCTTTCGTCACAGGTTTATATAAGCCTTCACTTTAGCCGTATCACTTAAAAAATTCGCTATTGTTAGTCTCCTACTAGTATTTTGATTTTTAACAATCGTTACGTGATTTAGCCCTACTGGGTAGCCTATTAACATAGCCTTCGATACGTATGGTTAGCCTATTACTGTCTAGAAACCGTTTAAGGGCATTTTTTAATAATACCTTCGTTATAGAATTAGCAAAATTATCTTTCCCATTAATTTACCGGAAATCCTCAATCTACTTCCTCTCTTAGGTTTTGAGAAGAGTTATTACGTTAATTATCAGGTATTTTTCACTGGTGAATTCAAGCTTCAAAAGGTATTCGAACAGATTTCTCGAGTTTGTATAAATTACTACCGGAATTAGATGAATTTTTAGCTATCAGGTAATAAAGTTAAGGGTTTTCCATAGTGCTATACTTATATTAAATTTTCCCATTATACTGTAAACATTTGAAGCTAGTACGCTTTATATAATCTTTTTACATTTCACAAAGATTGAGTGGATCACGCTGACTATAATACTAAATTAATTCTACCGTTAGTCATTATTAACGAGGGTTATCAAAAAGCCGATTTACAAAACCAGATCTATATTATTTTTAAAAGTCATATTTGGAAAAAACCTATTAAAACTGATTGGTACTAGATATTAAACTCAGTATATCATTAACTTACCTTTCAATAGGTCGATTAGGACTATATTAATCTTTCGGTCCAAGTTTAGTATTTTCTATTTAAGCCTCTTATTTAACCGGTCAAAGTCGTTATTTGTTTCATGTTATACTTTTGCCGCTAGAAAAAGGGTATAAAATACTTCCGGTTTGCCTAAGGTGGTAATATAATTGTTATGGGTACATTGTTTCAGGTATGCCTGTGCCTTAGCTACGTTAGTCTTGTCGATAATAACTAGGTTAATGCCTTAGCTCTTTTAGCGGAAAATAAAGCCGGAATTAATATTAAGTATATGGATTAACGCTTTATTAAAATCAAGTTGGTTACCTTTTATCAACATCATAACTGGCTTGTATTTTGAAACCTTAAAGTCTTTAATAGCCTGCTATTCCATTACTACCAAGCTATAGTTTTTAAAGAAAAGGGTATCGTTAATTTATATAACTACTATACCGAAGTCTTTCCCTTATATTACTAGCAAATAAGGTTTGTATTTTTTTTTTATCGAATCGTAATTTAGAATGCGGTTGATAGGCTAGGAATTAATAAAAGTTTGTTTTAGCCAATTCGTATAGTAACTTGATATATTGTATTACCGTCCCTAAAAAGTAAATATCACGCAATTCCTATCATAACTCTAGTAAAACGATCCGCTAAAATTCGGTTGCTAATTATGTATATGTTTACGTTATATCTCGGCTATTAAATATGAACTTACCTTTAGTTTTTACCAGTAAACTTGCCGCTAAATCTACTATGAAGCGCTGGCTAATCTTTTAAATCGTTAGTGATTATGTAAGGATCTAGTCTATGCCTTTATTACCGTATTTTTAAGAGATTTAATGTAACCTTTTGTTAGGTTACTCTGTTGTCTTATACTTGATTTCATAGATAATCCTCGACTTAAAAATCGTCATATTTGGATTTTGGAAGTTAAATTCGCCCTTTGGTACGAATTATATAACTTTTCGAGTTAATAGGCTATTATTTTCGACTTTTTCATTTTCCTTAAAAGGTTTGCCAGAAGTTTCAATAATGCCTTGTACCCGGAGCCATTTATATCAGTCTTCGTTATCCTTTTATTTTTCATTTACCTAAATAGTATTGTAGATAAAGCCCGGTATATATTTCTTTTTCTTAATATTTATCTTCTTCAGAGTTTTTCCGTGCCGGCGGTGTTTTATCAGCTTATCGATTATAGGTAAAGGAAGCTCGTATTAATTCGTTCGTTCAACTTAAGGATCTTTAACATCGGCTACCCTAATATAAGGCTTAACTTAAGTAATCCAAAAGTTTATAGGTTTGTTAGTAGTTTTAACAATTAATTTATAGTTTATGATACTTAAGTTTTTAGGTAGGCCCTTCTATTCACTTGGTTTCCATTACATTAAAACTTCATTTCATAACAGTAAAGTAAGCACATCGATTGTTATAGGGTTATTCCTGGTAATAAGGGCATCATTGACCTGATGGTATGTTGATTCCTTTCGTAATTCCTTTAATACTTTTCCGTAGGTTATAACTCGCTTTCTGGCACTTGTTAATAGCGGAGATTTACTCGTCAGGTGTGGGTACGTTCCAAAAACCAATAGCGTTGGCACTAGATCATCAAAGCCTACAATGTTATTCAGACCCTTTACCGCTATTTAAAAGCGTGCCTTTAGATTCGTAAAAATTTCAATTTCCAGCGAAAAGATATTATAAGATCGGCGAAGCAGTACATGTACCTTTTCAACCTTTTCAATACTTTGTTAAGCCTTTACGGGAACCTTTTTATACTAAATACCTATTATTTTTTAATTTTTCTAAAAACTCCGCCGCCTTAAAGTTAGTGCTGGTATTATAGACAAAGATATTTAGTGGGCCTAAATACCTGTTAATTTATAATATCCTTAGTATTTCCCACTTATCTTTTTCTAAAAGAAACTTTAAAATTTAGCTCTGTAAAAAAAGGTTGCAAAGTTAAGGACGTAAATAATAAGTTTGTAATTCAAGTCAATCACGTTAAAAAAGAACTCATAATTGAAGTCCTTATTATATTTTAGTATAAAAATAAACTTTTCAGGGTTTAAGGTATATGTTTCATAATAGGAACAGAGTTTGTCTATAACCTCCAATGTAAAGTATTCCACATTTTCATATCCTGCGGACTTTCGTACTTTGTACAGCCTGTTAACGGTTGGGTAGTTGAAACGCCGGTGTGATTAATGTATTTCTAGCTCCTTCAGATTTAACATCATTACTTTTGGGCCTTAAAGAGAAAACTATAAGTACCCTTACTTAAAGGCAACAGGAACCCTCTAGCCGATTTTAATTAGCTTATAGGTATTAATATTAATGTTGACGCCGAAGGTTTTTATATCCTTCAAGCAAAAAAAGAAAGGAGTAAATGACTTAAGGATGTAAAATGTAATCGATCTAATAACCGTTTAAATCACTGTAATCCCTATTAATTATAGTTATTTACCGGGTTCGAAGCCAACTTTAACCTTTCCAATATCATGACAATTAATTTCAGTGGTTGTAGTGTTTTCCATTCGTAGCACCACGTATTTCAAATAGTACTTTATTAAGTATCTTATTACTCTAGTATTTGACATAATACTTTAAAACATGTGGTCCATATAATGATCGCGGAGGTTAAAGATGTATAAGGGGTTAAAAGCTTCATTAGGGCAAAGGTAAGGGTCTTTACCACCTAGGCGGTATTGAAAAGCATACTCTGCTAATTGTTAAGCCGCGTTAGGAGTAATATCTTTATGTTATTTAACTTACTTAGGGGTATCGTTACCGTTCATTACCTCGTCACCTTCGAAATCTACAATTTTATTTAGGTCATCCTATTTTTAATTAATAGGGTATTGGATATAATATATCATCTTTCTATTGTTACGTTCGGCGGGAGGGTGTCGAGTTAACTAATAGCTAAATTTACTACAAATCCAACATTTCTTACCACTATAACGACGATAATTCTTACGTTTAATAGTTTCGCTTAAATCTTGGCTATATCAATGTTAATGTGGATGTTATCTCTAGTTTAGGGATGTTAGGCATTAAGGGCACCTACATCTGTACTAACGATCGACATAATGAGCTACCGCACGGTTTTCTGCCTTTACGTCAAGGAAATTACTAGCTTAGGAATATATACCAAGCGAGTTTGGTATACGTATTATCAAAGTTGCAAGCGAAAAACGCAACTAGCGAAAAAAAGCCTTCGCATATTGAATTTAGGCGTTATATAGCGTATTCGAATTCGCTAACGCCTGTAACAGCTGCCCGTTCCTGCTCTCTAAGTATGACTTCACTAATGTGAGCCTTTCCCATTACTTATTAACATAATATTAACTTATTAAATATCTGGTTTAATATATCTATTAATATTTCCTCTTCTTCTTTCTTCGCGATTATTGTAATCCACTTCACAGTGATCCAATCTATGTAATATTAAGCGAAGTGGATGTCGTATTCGAAGTAACTTTTCATATTATTATAAACCTCGCAAAAAGTGTTTATTCGGATTATAAAGGTAGAGTAATAGTCTTTGGCGTATCCTGCGAAAATTCCAGGAAATAATAAGTAAAAACCAAAAGGAAAAACCTCTATTTACTTACAAATATTTAAAAGGGGCAGTGTTTTTTTCATTAAAAGGGTTATAAAGCTTCCTGTTATACTTTTTTACATTGTTTAAGATTTTGACGAAGTCCATAAGGAGCCTATAATTAATATTAACTATTTTGACAAGTCGTTGGAGCAGGTCGCGATAATTATCCCAGCCTTTATTAATATTTCCTATCAATTCAAGTCTTATAGCCTCCGAGATAAGGTATTAAGGGTAATTACCAGTCGTTCAATCCAAGGGGTGAAATCCTATAGTAAAAACTATAATAGACTCGCGTGTATATGCAAACTTGGTATAAAAAGCTTTTAGAGAGCTTGGCGATTTTAATTAAAAGGCTAGAGAGTAATATGAACTTGAAGATTTTAATGGATTCAACGATCTTACCAAATTAACTAATGTAAAGTACCGACATCAATACCTTTAGCCGCGTTGGCATCCGCTGCTTTACGCGCTCTGCCTCCGTTAAGAGCGTACTCTACGTTATTACGTAAAGATTCTAAGCTACAAAGTAAGTTAATAAATTCCTTATCGTCAGCACATAACAAGGCTTAACTTAGCTAAAGGTAAAATAAATGTCTCCTAAAACGTATATAAAATCGATAAAGTTTCTTTACACTCTTCCCTTTAAGGCGTGGATTCTAAGGGTATTTTTTAAGCTATGTCAAATCGTAAAGAGTTTCTGCCAGCTTAGCGGGTTTTTTTAAATATGTAAATCCCTCATCTTTGAAAGTTTTCCTTTCAATTTGACTTAATACCTATGGAATCTTTTTTCACATATCAATAATCTAGTTGTTAAAGAACTTATAGTACTTACGAAAAACATGGTTGCCGCAATCAAGGTTTTTGCTTTTGTCGTAGTCGATAATATAACAGCTGACAAAGTTAACTAGGAGCCTTTTCATTAAGTTTTTGTCGACATCGTACCCCCAAATCTTTTCATCGTAATGCTTATAACAAAAGTGTCCAAGGGCTTTAATTACTTTTTTCCTTATGGGATCAGTAATAGCTTCAAAGTGAGCATTAATAGTAGCCATCTTAACTTTTTTACTGACGTAGGACGTGAGATTTAGTGTTTTGGCATGAAGTCGTGTGGGAATTTGGTGATTTAGTGTTAAATCGCGTGGCGTAACTTTCCTAGCACGATTTGGTATTTTCGTTCAGAACGGCGAAATTAACGATTGAATTGGCGTAATGGAGGTGAAAAGTGTAAAGTAAAAGGAAAACTTGGTGTTTGGACAAAGGTTTAGTGTAAATGATAAGGTTGAAGGTTGTTTATTATAGTTATTTAGACATAGGATTTAGTCATTTTTATAGTAATAATACTCGTAGTAGTACTAACTTAGCTTTTTGCCAACTTACCGAATTATAAAAATTCTGATAGTTAATTTAAATATCTTCAAAAAAGGTCTATAAAGATTTCTTAGTGTTTTAAAGTAGTGATACCGTCTCTTACTTCCAATTTTCCGTTGTGGACTAGTGTAACCCAAAAGTCTTCTCTGTTTTCCCACCATTATAAACTAGCGTAGTACTAATAAAGGCCCTTTGCAAGAATCTTTCCTCTACCCTAGCCGCTGTTATTGACGTAAAGCGTAATTGCAAAGTAGTTTTTTTTTCTACTTAGCCAATCTATACTTTAATCAATAAGTACTGATCAGTATTGATAGGGTTTTAGACGTTGCAACATTATCGATTCGATTGATCGAAGTAACAGTAGTATTATGTAGTTAGATTGTGAATGTATTGTTCTAGTTTTGGCAGACCGCTAGTCGGTCTACATAGTAATTTGTATGGCCAATTGCTTGGTCTGTTTCCTAGTATGAAGTGAGCGCATAATATACTTAACTTGCAGCCAAGACAGTAGGCTCACACAAAACAATATACTCAACTTGTAGTCAGTATAGTCAACTTTACTGTAAGTAAAGTTAACCTACTGTACTATAGGTATTATTATTCCAACAGTTACTATAAATTTCGTTTTTATCGCATCGTTAGGCGAAGTTGATAATTTCTAATATTTTCTTTATTAATGGGAAATTGATAAATCAAAAAGTTGCGGTATATATTATAACTTGCGGGCATTAACCTACAACGCTCGTAAGACTGTTCATTGCTCATTATATTTTCCCAAAAAGAAATTGTTATATTTTTGGGGTTTTTTTATCACGCGATCGAAAGGGTTATTTCTCTCAATTAGAGAGTAGGCGTTTTCTTAGGTATTAAATCCCTTGTAAATTGAGTGATTCGACTTATCTTTTTTAAAAAAAAATTTTACTAAAACGGGTAAGTTTTGAACCCGAGTAAAGGTTTACCTTTACGGATTTTAATTCTCAGTAAAAAGTTCCCTAAATATTAGAAACGCTTTGTAAGGCTCAGCTAATCTCACTGTTTATTTTATGATTTACGCTCGTAAAATATTTCTACGTTATATATTATCCTATATGTCTTCGATAAACTATTTCTTTCAATTTTCCAACAAATATCCCTCTAAAGAAATACACCTTTAAAGCCTCATTATTATCTCAACTCGAAATTTTGTAGAGGTAAGTCGTAGCGACCAATGTTTTTACGATTCGACCGTTCTTACCACCGGGTATATTAATAATTCTTGTCGGTAAGGTCTTTACCTATTCACGTGAAAAGTAAACGAGTAGACGAATAATCATAAGATTGGTATTGTAGAAAAAGATAGATGTGATAGAAGAAGTATTCAGAGATGCAAGCTACAGGTGAGGGCTTATAAACTCTTACACCGAGCGTACCACTCTGGAATACCTCTTCTAGATCGCTCCACACATAATGCACCTTATGTCTTGCAAGAGTGCAGCCTGCAGAGGGGCACATTATCGTACACTCTTCAGAAGTGCACCTTACAATACAGTGCACTACCACTTGGCCTATATATATACTAGCTATGAGGGTATATATTAATATCTATACTTCTACTTAATAGTTATACCCGTAACATTTTTGAAATGAAATTATATATTATTCGATACATTTCTAAAGTTTAATTTGAAAACTCTTCTCCAAAATCATGATATATTTTCTTTTGTATTTTAATATCACTGGGTAGTTACTAGTCTGTAGACAGTATAGTATGCCCCCCCCCCCCCCTTCCCTTAATTTCAAGTTATATATACTTGTAAGAAAGCTCATAACCTGATGTCCTTAGCTTATATAATTACCACCCTATTCAATTCCCCTTTTCTAAGATATACCCTTCTACCTGTTTAAGATACTACCCTATTCTTTTTAATATAAATATATAAATTGAAAACGTATCCTGTATACCTATAACTAATTTCCGAATCCTACGCTTTATATAGTTGTTAAATGTCTATCAAAGGGTTTTTATATCAACCATGTACGTCTTTGCTTCATGATAAACCCTTTCCCTTATAATGAATATGTATCGCATTCGTATTAGTGTAATTTATATTTTTGCCTCAAATAAAGTAAACCATCACTAGATGTATTGAATATTATTTTTCAAACGATAGAATGTACTTGAAATATGAAAAAATATTGACATTTCCCATAAAACAGATTATCAAGTCAAACATTTAACGGAAAACTAAAACCTTAGATGATACTTCCAATTAAAGCCTTTAGATACTCTACAGTTTTAGAAACTCGTAATATTATATAGACGTAAAAACTGTAACCTTAGCCAGGTCGTACTAAGCGACCGTCTCAATCCCCATTTGACGCCTACTCACATCGAAGATCTAACAGTCCTATAATAATAAAAGGCTGATAAAAACACATATTTTAGTCGAAAATACAGGATAATAGAAAAACTATACTTAAAAAATTAGCTACCTATTTATCACAGACGACGAACCTAAAAAATACAAAAGAATTGTAAAATAAGTAACATTACTAAAAGAGTAGTATTCCAAAAGAAATATTCTATAGATAACCAAAAGTATCCAAAGTGAAGTCTAAGGTGAAGGCTCTGCTAAGTAGGTGGTGAATCAATATAGATAGGAACAGCTCAAAATGAATAAATAAATCAAGCCGTCAAATACGAGAGTTTATAATAAAAGCCTTAAAAACCTTCAAACGCAAAAAATAGACTTTACTTGTACTATAATACAAATGCAAATCTGAAAGACCACGTTGGCACAAGTGGCGAAAAACGAAATCATTACTTATAAGAACTATTCTCTAGACGCACCGCTACACTGGCAGTACGCTAAGCCGACAACAATCTTTATAGCCAAAAAGGGGTTGCCAGAAAATATTCAAATGGTGGTAAAGCCGATTGGTGATTTTCTGGTAAAATAAGGTGCATATAAAGTGATAGTGTTGAGAGCACCTGAACATGAATTTTTTTCTCAAAGGTGGGTAATAATATGGTTTATAGTGTAGGCCCCTAACCTTTCTTAACAGAGTATTCCGTGCACCTATGAAAAGAAAGTTGGTATCAGGTCGAAAATAAATCATTAAATATATAAAACTCTTGAATCCTATCCTCTTAGTAACGAACGATAATATTTGTAACATACGTATTGACAATCCACAAATATAAGTTTTTTACCGGCTCTTCGATTATATTACCCCACTGATTTAAATGAATGAACTTTAAATCTCGCTTGTCGAGCGTTTTTTGGTCCAATTAATAATTCATGTATTCACTAACTTTAAATCAATTTGTCGTAAATAGTACTATTATTATGCAAATAAAGTCGTCGTATATAAAATGCCATTCGTAATATTGTGTAACAATAGGAGTTAAATACGTTCAAAACAGTATAATCTAATATGTCTCACCATAAAACAATAAAACTGAAATCATGCAATATCCAAATAAAATAAAAATGACATATAACCAAACATTTCAAACAAAATGTTAAACATTTACAAGTACTAGACCAGCTAAAAAGCTAATAAACTTAAATATCATAACTATTAACTTCAAAAAACAGTATATAATAAGGCGGAAAAAAGGAAAGTTGGATTTTAGATGTCGGAGTGTGTTATGGACTCAGGACATTGGCTATTGAGTCTATAGGTTACGTGACTGTGTACGGCACGTATAAGGACACATAATGGGTTGGGTATTGGCCATACCTATAGGTCTTATACGATAGGCCACGGTAGCCTTTTTTAGTTTTTCGTTATACCTTAATAGTAAACCTCATTTGGTACCTTTTTTAGTTTTTCGTTATACCTTAATAGTAAACCTCATTTGGTACCTACTTGGCTTACTATTATAGGTTGGTGTTGGTGGGCCTTTATCGTTGCAACGTAGTTGATTCGAATCTCTATGGTCGAAGTAACTGGTGTTGCGCTGATATTGTTGATTGATGTGTGTCAGTTTTAAGTTTGGTAGATCGCTAGCCAGTCTGCACATTAATTTGTATGGCCAAACGATTTGGCCTATGCCTTACTTTGAAGTGGGTACTTACTGTATTACACTTACAGTGTAATCCCACAAACTGCAGTTAATTTGCAGTACGTATAATCAACTTTACTACAAGTAAAGTTAACTTGACTGTACTGTATTTAACTACTATTCCAACACTAGCGGCTTTTTATTTTGTGCCTGCATACTAGCGTAGCCAGCTATCAATTGGTGCCAACCTCTGAAATCCTTCCTTAATCTACAAACCAGACCCCTATTAATTCCAATTAATCTGTATTAAAATCAACCTTAATTACGGCCCCTTGTGGCCCTTTTGCTTCGCTCCTTCAAGGCCTTCGTTTCTCAAATCCCGTGCACAAATCCTTCGCTACAGACCTGCGTAAATCAAGTACGCCACTATTTGCGTACCCTTTGCCAGTAGTTTAAGCTACTACCATCGCCACTATTACCCTAGCGGTCTTCCGGTTTTCCAGGGTAATCTTTTACATTACGTACTAGGTTATCCACGTATCCCACGATTCGTATAGTTAGTGTATTACTGTTTATAAATCTTTCTAGAGTACCATTAGGCGTGGCCTTAGTCATAGCATCGGCAGGATTATTTTTATCGTTCATTTACCGAAACTTATCGATTTCCCAGGCTTTGTATGCCTTACTTAACGTCATTACGTCTATTATCAGGCGTTTTTTTATTGTCGTACCTAATTTTGATAGGTATTCGTAAAGGCTCCGGAAATAAGTACACACTACCATAGGTATCGGTAGTACACCTAGCTATTTGATAACAATCCTTGATATACCATTAGTTACTATACCTATATCAAAACCAGTCATTATGCTGTAGACTTTAAAGGCTAATACGCTTCAAGTTACACGCTTATATTTGACAAATATATAGTATACAAGGTTTCCAGTGATCGTAAATTACCATTTAAACCTATTTTCATTAACGAATATCATTGAAAAGCCGATTTACGATATAACTTTAATATTATTAACGAATAACCTGTTCGTAAAGATTATTAGCTTCGCCTTTATTAAATCCACAAAAACTATGTTAATTCCTCTTTCTATATAGTCTATTTGTTATTAAATTCGCCTATTCAACTTATAAAAGTCTTCGTCCTACGGGTCTTATACTTATATCGTAATGGAAAGGAGGTACTATACTTTCGGTAAATACAAAGTAGCGATGCAAGCCGCACGGACCCTTTACTCCAGGTATATTGGTACTCTTACCTCGTCAGCCTTAATGATAATCTTCAGGCTCGTAGCTTACTCCTTTTGGTGTAAGCTAATATAAATGTCGCTTTTAGCTTTAATACCATATATGGGAATAGACGATCCGTTAAAGTTAAGTTATATATCCTTAGCCAGCGTTTCGACTAGCTTACACTTTGAAAGGTCTGACTTTTCGATAACACGTTGTTTTGTCACTATAAATCCAACATCACCGAGGAAAGAAATATAGTTAATTTACATGCTTACGATACCAAAGTCTTTACCCTTTGTAATCAATAAATACAGGTTAAATATTAAAGTCTTTATGCCTAGTTTGTTTTTAAAGTATACCTGGTACGTTAAAAACCAGTAAAAACCAACTTTGTCCAGTCCGTATAAAGGCTTAGTACAATACATTATCGTGTTAACCAGAAACTTGTCCCTTAGTTCTTATAGTAGTTTTAATAGTATAATCAGTTAAAGATTGGTTATAGATTACGTATACGTTTACGTAATATTCCGGCCATTAAATTCAAACTGATCTTTTACACTAATAATCAAACTAGTAACAATAGCAAGAATTAAACGCTGGCTAATCTTCTAGATTATAAGCGATTAAGTAAGGATTTAATCCTTACCTTTATTACCGTATATTTATGCGATTAACCGTAACTTTTCGTACGATCAATCCGTTGTTTAACCCTTTTCTTTGTAAACTATCTTTGACTTAAAGATAGTCATATTTTAACCTTCAAATTACGTTAACGGCAAAAATTATACGACCACTCATAATAAAAGGCCGTTAATTTCCACTTAGTTACTTTCCTTAAAATGATTAGCCAGTATATTAATAATATCTTTGACACTTAGCTTAAAGATATGTTTTCCGTTCAAAACTTCCTTTTAAAATTCTCATGCCATTATATATTCTCTGTCAGGCCTATAGTCTCTATTTTCCTCCTCTTTAATATGTATCCTCTTCTTAGGTGGTCCTCCACACTGTTAGCGTTCCATCGGCTTATTAATAATCAGCTCGGAAGGGTTATATTAGCTAATTCGTTCAGATCGAAGGTTATTGACGGTAAAATCTTTATTAAACTAAAGGACTCTTTTATACAGCTTAACTTGTATAGCTCGGAAAGTTACGGGGCCGTTAATAGTTTTAACCACCACGTTTAAGTTGATAATACTTAAGATCCTATACAGCCTATCTTATTTACCTAGATTACGTCACGTAAGGACTTCACTTTAAAAGGGGAGTAAAAACACGTTTATTATTAAAACCCCGTTTTTTGTTATTAATGTCATTGTTAACCTGGCGGCGCGCCAATTCCTTCCTCAGTTCCTTTAGTACTTTTCTATATGCCATAACACGCTTTTAGATATTTGACGAGGATGGAGACTCAGCTGTTATACGTAGGTAAACTTCAAATACTAACAAAGTAGATATAAATCCATTAGGGCCAATAATAAGGTTAAAACTTTTTACCGTTATCTAAAGACATACCTTTTAACTTGTAAAACTTCCGATTTCTAATATAAGAATATCGTAAACCCTTTGAAGAAATGCGTGTATCTTTGCAACTTTGCCAATACTCCAATAAACTTTTATAGAAACATATTTGCAATAAATCCCTATTAACTTTGTATTAATTTAAAACTTTATGGTAGTAAATTTAATGCCAGTATCGTAAGTTAATACGTTTGGTAGACTAAGGTACGTATTAATATACAAATTACGTAGTATTTCCCATGTTTCTTTCGCCGTAATAGTCTTAAGAGACTTGGCCTCGTAAAAAGCCATAATAGAGTCCACGACATATAGTACTAGCTTACCATCAGATAAAATACGTCTATAAATATTTCTGATTTAAAGTTTTAATTTTCTTTTAACGTGAACTTAAACCTTAAAGGGGCTTAAAAGTGTATTTAGAAAAATTAATAAAGGCTTTTAACTGCCTTTAGTACTAATAGATCCATATCTTCATGATCGGTTGCCTTTAAGACTTTGTAAAACCTATTAATTACCGGGTAGTTAAACCTACGATGTAATTAACGAAGTTTTACCACCGTTAAGTTTAATACCATTGCCTTTAGTACTTAAGAATGAAATCAAAAATGCCCTATTTGAAATTAAGTTGAAACCTTTTCCTGGATTTAATATATATTAAATTATAAGTTTAAATATTCACGTTAACGCTAAGGTTTTTTTATCTTTAAGGTAAAGGAGGAAAAAGGTAGGGGATTTCAAAATGAGGAAAACAATAAGGATAACAACAATCTTCACTGTCTTCGATTCAAATAAAGATATCCTTTTCCTAAGGTCAATCTAACTTTAGCCTTACTAGCATCCGCGTAATTAAGTTCCATAACAATATTGGTATCCCACCATAACGCGATATACTATGAATTACCTCTTGTTAATTACCGTGATACCTCCGTATCCATCATAATCCACTAAAAGACTTACTCCACGTACCGGTCTTAAATAGTAAAAAGGTGTATAGAGTCAAGGTTTTTATCGTTATATCGACGGTAGGGGTTTTTACCTGTAAAGCGGTATAGGAATACATAGTCGGCTAGTACCGGTATTAGTACTGGTATCTTCGTGCCAACCGATAGCCTTCGGCTTGTTTTCCTCCTTTTTAACTTCACTTCCTTTAAACTACGTAACACATTTTATATAATCTTATTTTAAAGTAAAGGGTTACTACATGTGGTATATCTCCTGTTTTACGTTACGCTTAGCGGCAGTATAATATATTAACCAACAGCCTTATTTGCCTTAAATCCAACATCTATTAGCATTTGAATTAAACTTATTGAGCCGATTTAAAGGTCTTAGGGAGGATAAATACCCTCTTTTGTAGGTAAAGGTCCGGACCTTCTATTAACTGTATTTGCTCGGTCGTGCGTACTTTCGATTAATATAGTACGAATTAAAAAGATCTTTTTCTTTATTAAATTCCGGAACTTATACGTACATACTAGTTTAACCTAAAACTCGAGTAATTAAGGTCGTTAGCGAGGAATGAAGTTGGCTAAAAAAACCTCTTTATAAGTGGCATTAATGCATTACAAGGTGTATTAGAACTCTTTATAACCCGTAACTACTTACCGGACTTATTAGCGTAAGGTACCTTCGCCAACTCCTACGTTCCCCATTACCTATTAACAAAGAATTAGCCTATTAAGCATCTAATTTAAAAGGTTCATTTTTCTTTCCGATTCTTTTTTATAATCCAATATGTAGAACTACTTAATAATGTTCCAATCCATATAGTATTAGGCAAAGTTGATATCGTATTCGAAGTAGCCTTTTATGCCATCGTAAATTTCGCGGAAAGAGGTACAATTCGTAACATATCGAAGGTAATGGTCTTAAGCTTAACCAGTAAGGATGCTAAGAATTAACGAGTGTAAACCTGGCAACTTAACTTTTATTTAGCGACAAATATTGAAAAATAGGCGTAACTTAACAATGAAGAGGTTATACGGCTTACCGTCATACTTTTTTTTTGCCTTCTCAAATATTATTCAACGTAGTAATTGCCGTATAGCCCGTATTCTCCATAGGGATGCGCCGAGGATAAAGCGTAATATACTGGTCGTAGGGACCTTTTTCACTTAGCTGGAGAAAAGACTAAGGTGATAATTAGTATTAATAGGAAGGATAATTTCCTTTGGCCGAGTTCGAAGGGAAAAATCCAGTGGTCGTACCTAAAGTTGGCTTCCATGTAAATTTGGTTTTTCTTTGACTTAGCTATTAAAACTAAAAATACTAAAGAGCTTGGGGGAAATGGGTTTAATAGTGTTTACCGTAAGAAAATTAGCAATAATTCTTTGGGTATTAAGGGGTTCATTGAGGGTCCTGTTTAATGGACTGGTTGTAATGATCACACTAAATACCTATGAGTATATAGAAGATATTAGAGGGTTTATGTTATCAAGAAGGTATCAGAGGTGCTGAGTGAACAATATCGCAACCGTGCAAGTGATTATCAAAAGCTGTGAGGCTATTCAGAATATACTGAGACTGAATACTTGAATTGACAACTGAAGAGCTATGAAGGAAATACTATCTGTGTAGTAATGACCGTGTCCTTATATCCTATAACCTTCATACTATCTTCAGTACTAGATAGATTGGATAGCAAGATATCTAACATATCCTATACGTCCGTTCGTTAACCCTAACCCTGTGTTGCTAACATAAGAGATGTTTACTACCTAATGAGTTGGACACCTGGCTCTGAGTGGCTCAGGTGCCTGCTAGCCTGTTTCCTGACTCAACCGTTATCAGGGTCATAACACTGGTGTAAAGCGCCAACATTAATACCTCTGGCCGCGTTTATAGCCTTTTCTTTACGCGCTCAACCGCCGCTTAAGGCGTACTCCATATTGTTACATAGGGGTACTAAACCGCCAAACAAGTTACCGTATTTTTTTTATCTCCAACTCGCGAAAAGGCCTAGCTTAGCTAAAGTTAAAGAGAAGATCCTTTAAAACGTGTATGTGGGCGTTATAATTCCTTATTCCCTTTTTTTTTTCGGACGTAAGTCCTTCAAACATTTTTTAAATTAGGCTAAATCAAAGAGAGTTTCCGCTAGCCTAATAATGTTACCCTTTGGTACTTAAATCCATCGGTGTTCAAATTTAGTTCTTAGTTTAGATTTAACAGTTTTTTAAGTTACCTTTTATATATCAAGTATCCAGTTTCCGAAAAATTCACGAACTTTAAGAAACACGTCGTTAGGATCTTCTTCAGTGACATATTTTAGGATAAAGCAACCGACGAAATTGGTTAAGTACTCTTCGGTTAATTCTTTATTAACATTGTATTTCCAAAATTCATAGTTGTAAAACTTGATAAAAACTAATTCGAAGGCTTTAACTTTCTTCATGAATGCCTGAATTAAAGCCATCTTAACGGTTTGACCTAAAGGGGACGTTGTAAAGCGTATAGGGAGTGACTTGGTGATCCTAAACGAAGAGGATTTGGTGTTTCAACGTAAAGTCGCATAGGAACTTGGCGATTTGGTTACTTAGCGAAAGGTCGTGCGAGGTGACTTTCTAGGCATAACTTGGTATTTTCTCTCTGGGCAGCGAACTTGACGATCAAGGTGATGGATAAAGTAAAAAGAGTAAAGTAGAGCAAAGTATTTATGTAAAAGGTAAAGGCAAAGGTCGTTTATTAGTGGTAAAGATCGAAGATTATTGTTTTAACGTAAAGATTCAGTCGTTTTTCTTACGGTAATTGCACCCGTATTAGTACTAACTTAGTCGTTTTCCAACTTCCCGTACGTTAAGACTTCTAATAATTAATCTTAACGTCTTCAAAAAAGATCAATAAAGATTTTTTGGTGTTTTCGATAGCGATACCATCGCTACCTCTAAGCTGCCGTTAAGACTAACGCAATCTAAAAGTCTTTTCTACTTATTTCCATTAAAACCGACTTATTAGTAAAGGCACTTTACAAGGGTATTTCCTCTACCCTAGCCGTAACATAAAGCGTAACAAACGGAAAGTAACTTCCTCTTTTACTTAGTCAATCCCCGTTGAACCTGATAAGTACTAATCAATGTTAGTAGGCCTTTATCGTTACAATATAGTCGATTCGAATTACTATGGTCAAATTAACTGGTGTTGCATTAATATTGTTAATTAATATATATTAGTTCTAAGTTTGGCAGACCGCTAGCTGGTCTGCACACTCATTTGTATGGTCAAACGCTTTGGCCTGTACCCCACTTAGAAGTAGGTACCTACTGCACTGCACTTGCAGTATAATCCCACAAACTGCAGTCAATTTGCAGTACGTACAATCAACTTTGCTACAAGTAAAGTTGACTTAACTGTACTGCACTTGACTGCTGATCCAACAGTTAGATTATAACATATTATCAAGTTTTATTTTTATTTTTTCGAAGGAATATTATCTATAATAAACGAATTGATAGCAAATATTAATAATTTTTCGCTAAACTTAAGCGTTATTTGGGAGGATTGGCCGTTAGCAAATATCTAGTCTTTCATCTTTATAGATATATTTCTTACCTTTTCGGGGTCGATTTAAGGCTACATTTCTCGTTTTTAGATCATTATAGTTTATATTTCATTTATTAATAAGTAATTATAATAATCGGATCAATCGACTTTTATTATTAATTATATATCTGACTTCATTCAAGTTGTGGTTAAGATTAGATAACTCGAAGCCGATTTGACGGTAATTTGTATTAGTTTTGTACCGCCTTAAAGTTAGCTAAAACGATACGACTAACCGTAAATCGATGGATCTATTTTTACGCTAGCGGCAACGTGTTAAACCATCGAATTTATATTGAAAACGGATAAAATGTGAATTAAAAACGGTCAGTATACGCTTTTTAACGTATAAAGCTATTATACGGAAATAGTAAAGTAAATTATTACGGTATTTTACGAAGCCGACGGACAACAGGGTATATACGATATAGGTAAGTTTTTCGATTATATTAAGATCATTTTTTTTAATCTTTTTCACGCGAATAAAGCTTTGTTCGAATTTGAAGGATCATTTATAAGTGATAAAAACTGTGGGTATTATTCTTTATTAGGTTCACGATATTATTAACTTAAGCGGGCGAATTAAATTGATGTTAAGCCGTAAAATGTAATTATTTGCGTTTTTGGGTATCTTTAGATATCCGTAACGAATATCTTATGGTAAGCGTTTTCCAGGTGGACTATATCGTAGCCTTAATGAAATACAGCAAGCTGGGGGACGAATTAAAGTATTTGAATTTATAACGAAGTTTCGTCCGTTAATTAGAGGAACTAGTATAGGTATAATAGCTGAATCAAAATACAGTTATAACGGGAATTTAAAAAATTTATGAATTTTTATTGAAAGTTCGTGACAATCGCGGCTAGTCATTTAAATAAACCCGTTTAATACGCGTTTAGAATTCAAAACGTATGGTAACATGGATAAAAGCGAAGGAAAACCGGATTAGGCTCGTTATGGGGCGTTACTTACGTTATAGTTCGACGGATTATTACTAACGTAGTTACGAACTCCGCCAGGTTTTTCCTCCGACGCAAGTATATACACTCTAAGTTAAACAGATAAATAAATGTTTCCTATTAACGGTGAAAGATTAAATTTAACTTTTAAATACAGTTTAGTTTAAGGGTTATATAGACTTTATAACATACTTATAAAATCAAGTGAAAAGGAGTTTAATTTAATTAAAACATATATAAACGAGGATTCATTTCTCATCCTTATACGTTTTAATTATATTTACTCTTTCAATATTTAAATTGATTTTAATTGTCATTATTATAATATTATAAACGAATTTTTAGTTTGACGGTAGAAGTTGAGGTAAACCCTGCTAATATATGTTCGAAATTTAGGTATAATGTTAGGGTTAAGGCAAAATTCAAGTATTTCCTAAAGAGTTAAGTTATGTATAGATATTAATACATATTTGATACCAATTTTAATGTATATTATTCTCGGAGTAACGCACGATATAATTTCTAGAATACATTGGATAAGATTTGAATAAGTATTTTAAAACGTGAGTGGTAACCATTCAGTCATTTATAATTAATGAGGACTAGTAATTGATGCGATAATAATATAATTGAGGTTAAGGGATATATGAGGCTTTATAAAATCGGTTTTTATCGGTTTACTAAACCGTTCGTAAAGAATAATATAACGTAAGGGGGGTTGGTCGTAACTAGCTTTTGTTATAAATTTTTACGAGATAAGGCGGATTTTGTAAGCGACGGCGTTGACTATTGTTAAGGAGGAAGAATATTTGTTACGTTTTTTACTAAAATTGGCAAACTTCCGCAACTTATTTAATAAGGATAAAGTTATAACTTTACTTTTATACTAGAAAAAACTCGTCTATTACATTTATATTAAACCAAACAAAGATAGATTTTTACTAAAACGCCCGTAAAGACTATTATACTTAATGTTACAAATTTGATATTTCGAATTGTAACGTTAGGTTATAAAATTAATAAATATGGGTTAAGTTTGATTAAGTTTTTCATCGGCTGCAACACTAGTATTGCTTTTTTTTAAGCTCGGGAGGGATAATTGTTTTATATCAATTATCGGGTATTAAATAATACTACCGAATAAAATCGTTTTCCCTTACCTTAAATTAAGGAAACCCAACGTATATTGTCGAAATCGATATAACTTACTAAACTGAATATTCGAGTGGTCTTTTATCGTATTCAGGATATATGCAGATACGAAAAATTAACGGCGTTTTATATACGGTTTGGGTTATTTAAATAATTAATTACTTTTTTCAAGTTAACTAAAACGTCGGAGATGTTTTAGCGATATATTTATTATATATTAATGGATATTTTTGACAATTTTCATACTTTTTACTTCAATAACTTCTTAATTTCTTCCGGTACTCCATGAAATTTTATAGCGAAAGTTTACGTAATTTTAAACAGCTTTCATAAGGCTAGGTCAAATTTGAAATGAAGAAAGTGTGATTTCATAATTACGGTGGTAAAATATTTGGGTTTTATAGTAACGGTTGGTATAGGTATTCGAGTAGACTTCGAAAAAGTTTGGGTAATATGCGAGTAAATGTTACCACGTACTATTTGGAAAGTTCGAAGTTTTTTGGGTTTTACCAACTTTTATCGTAATTTCATTATTAATTTCTTCGATCTAGCTAATTTTTCATCCTTTTAACGAAGTAAGATATTTATTAAACTTAGATAAAGCGAATGAAACATATATTCTAAATCTTGAAGAATTTTTCGATTACGGTTTCGATTTTGGTATACTAGGACCCAAATCGTTCAACGGTGGTAAAAACTGATTATTTGGAAATGACATGATAAGGGTGTTTGTAGTAATGGAATAAAAATAATATTTTAAAGCTAATAGTTTACTATTTTATACAATTGATAGACGCGGAACATAATTATACTATTTGCGATAGGGAATCTTTTACGGTGGTATTTTATTTAAAACCATAATCTTTAAAATTTCTTAGCCTCGGCACCCTATTTACAATCCTAACGGGTTATGAAAGATTAGAATATTTCTTCTTACTACGTTTAATTTCAAAACGCAAGATTAAATAAGCTGAAGTCCTTTCTCTTTTTTAATACTACCTATGATATCGGCTTGTAACTTGAGGCGCTTATCCGGATATATTAATCCGCAGATTATAAGATAAACCCGAAGTTAAAAAACTTCGCGCGCGAGTCATTTAGTCCATTTTCATCATTTTATCGTACGTAATAGAAATAGATTTATATATTATAAAAATATAAATTATGGCGGGTTATATAGGTTAAGATCTTGAAAAAAAGGTTTAGTTATTGGATTACAATAATATATACCTTCAGGGCGAGTCGAAAGCGTATGAAAGATTAACATAAGCGGGATCGCACCGGGCCCGACCCGCATTCGGGTCGTTATCTGGGATAATGCGGGGGTATTTTAAGGTGGAATCGTTTTAGGTCCAGCTTACGCTCGAGTCGTTATCTGGGATAACGTCGGTGGATTTTAAAACGCCGATATTATTCATACCGTTGAGAACCCGTCCTGTATTAAACCCGTTAATTTCGTTAACTCCGAATAGTTACTTTATTTTCGGGTCGAGTATCCTTACGGAATTATAGAATTCAAGAGTGGTGAACGACCCGTTATACGAGGTTTACCTATTAGTAGTTTTCGGGAGCGTTAGGCATTTTTCGATTGAAATAGGATAATTAGTATAAATTTCGGGTCATTGAATTAATCCGTGGGGTATGTTACGTTACCGTAATCAATTATAGCTGCTAAGTAAGGATGTATTAACAACAAAGAGTTTATAATAAATTTAAGATTCGTTAATTATAGGTTGTTCAGGTAAAAACGTTTTATTTCCAATACTTCAACGGGATTATTATTGAAATGGTATAATTATAGATATTCGGCGTTTATATCTAATATATACGAAATATAATAATACAAAATCTTGTTATACCTTTGAATAAGCCTTCTATAACCCTTACCTATTTCAAATCGATATTAGGCATATATTTTCGTCGATTTCATAGTTGACCTACCAATCATCGATAACAGCTTGCAATATTTGCTAGTAATTACAGACCGTCTTTCCATTATTTTCCGACTTGAGGTAATGTAATTCATAACTGCCGATACGTATGTAAAGCGCTTTCGGGATATGTGGTAGAGATTGTATATATTTTGAACTTTTGTTATTAACGACCGCGGTTTAGTTTAGATAGGCGTCTTTTCAACGATTTTATATTTTTTGGTAAAGGTTAAATGACTTTTATTTAAGATGTTCCACTCATATATAAATTAAGGAATCGAATATATAAATTTAAAAAAATAAAAGTATTTACGTATCATTGTCGCCTTTTTATAGTAAAATGAGGTAATATATAAATTTTTTTATCAATTTATATTAAATAACCGGAAAATAACCATTATCGGGTTTAATATAAACCGTTTGGTAAATAGACATAAGATATTCCTTACCCTGAGAGTAAATAAGGATACGTAGTCATTAAACATTCCGGTAGAGTGGCCTATTACATTATTAATATACTTAAACGAATGTACGAAGTTAATTTAAAAGACGATGGTATATATTTAGTAACAAATAAAAATGTTAATAAACTATCGGTACCGTCCAGCGAAACGGTTTAAGGTAAGTAATTAGGTTTAGTTTAATTTACGTAATATTCAAATTAACCACCTCAATAAAGGCTAAATTATTCATATAATTAATTTCAAGCCGTCGATATTACTCATCCGTTTTATATCGTTTTGGATATTTCTTGTAGATACCTCGTATTTTACGTGGATTTAGTCGAGCGGGTGGTTACGAACCCCTTTTCCTTGTAGGTTTTATCTAATATTCACCCAAAATTCATTTTCGTCGTAAACGATATAGGGAAAAGCGTATTGGAAAAATTTGAAGTTCATTAAATTTTGCGGTAAAATGGTATCCGTTTTATATTAGTCAAGTAAGAAGGTCATTTTAAGTTAGAATAGGCATTATTGAACAATTACCAATAAAATGTACCCTTCAATAAATGTGAGGCGAAATAAGTATGGATATTACTACATAACCTCATAGATAGTATACATAGGGCAAGTAAAAGTTCACTGTATTTCAGGGTGCACTCCTGTAGAGTGTACGATAACGTGTTACACTGCAGGCTACACTCTTGCAAGACGCAAAGTGCTCCATACATGGATCGGTCTGGAATGCCCATTCCAGACCGAATGGCAATGCATGAATCGGTTTGAAATGACTATACCAAACCGAACGGCAATACGTGGAGCGGTCTAAAGTTGTACGTTCCGGGTAAAGACTTATAAACCCTCACCTATAGCGTACACCTTTAAATCCTCCTTTAAATTATCATTTTTATATTGCAACTACTAATTTAACGATTAATCTTTTAAAAACCTTATTTTACGTAAATATTAAGGCTTGAAACCACATTGATACTAATTAGTAGCCGACTCGTTCGACTATAAATAACTTAAGAACAAAGAGATAATTATAAGTTAAATACCTATAATGGAATGTTATAGCGATCCTAACTATTTATACTTTAACATTTCGTTTTTATAAAATTTATATGCCGATGTATATAATAATTGTAAAAATTAAGTGACTTTAAAGGAAATAACTTTAATACGATACCATTAACCCTTTTTGGCGATTTATTTACTAAAAGCTCTGTTAAGCCATTATGAACCCTTATTTGACACCCTAACGTACCCGGATACTTTTTAAAAAGAGTTTTATTATACATTAGGCTACGTAAACAAAAACTACCAAGTTTCGAAGCCTTTTATTAAAACCTATCCGATTTTCGACAAATTTGCACCGATTGTCTTAATAAGATCGGTTATATATAACGCAACCAAACCAATCGTTTAAGTAAAATCGGTCGTACATAAAATAACCAAATCGATCGTTTTACTAAGTTCGGTTTCGATACACTAATCCGGATCGATTACCCAACACTGTATTATATAATCACACTCCCTTTACTTTACTTATTTTCACAAGTTTGTTTTACTATTACGTTGTGTGTTTTAATTTCAATATTTACGAAGTTTAAGTTTTGCTAGCCGTTTGACTAATATAATACTATTAAACATTAATAAAACGAATTTAAAACGTACTACTAATCTATAGTTTTGTTTTATTTATATATTATTTAAAGTCTATTCGTATTAGTAAACTTTAGTTAGCTTTATTATGAATATTTCAAATAATTTCTGTATTTTATATTTATTATTAGTAAAACTAATTACCTCAAACAATGAAATTCAAATACACCTAATTTTAATAACGATCCGAAACTATTAACTTAAACCGTTTTAGTATACCAAATACATATAAAAACTATTAACTTCAATAGATCTGGAATATTTATAAATTATAGCCCTAAAACTAATAATATTGGAAAAATCTAATGCTTACTTTAATCTCTTAATCGAAAATATGAGAATTAGAAATAATATAATGTATTAAATCGACCTGAGCCTTTAGGATAACACTATCGATTCGCCAATTGAGGAAATCGATTCATATACGGTAAATACATAAATTTTAACCGTTATGTTCTATTACCAGGAATAAGAAGCCTAAAGATCTAACTTGTTAAATAATTTTTATAGAAAAGAATCGAATTAGATTTTGAAAATGTGACAAATAGTAAATCTTATCATTATTAAAGCCTTATGGATCTAATTACGAATTAGAGGTATTAACAACTTAGGGGATGAAAATAGCCGTTTTACAAAAGCCTTATTCGAAATAATATAACTTGTTGACATCCTAGACTAAAAAAATGAAAATTTGAATCTAACGGAATTTGTAAAAGGATATTACCTTATAAAGGGAAAAAAAATATTATTAGAACGATGAGAACGAAACGTAAAACTACCTAGCTCTATACCTGTATTATACGTTAGGGATAAAGATCCTGAGGAAGAAAAACGACTACAATTCTTATTTATTACATAAATACAACATACCCCTACGCCGACATATATTATGAAGTAAAACCCAATACTAAATTATTTTCCAAATATTAGAAACGAACCGATCAATTTCGGTGGGAACGGCCGAAATACCGAAAATAAACCGATTGACTACGGAAACATAAGTTGAAATATAGAAAATTACCCGATTCAGGAATTAACGAGCGGCTTAGAACGCAAATACATACCTTATAGATTAATACCCATAAATCACGACCTTTATTGCAACCTCACACTATACCGCTTTCCCACGAATAAAAGCGACCTTATAAAGTTAACCAACTTTGTTAGGTTATAGGATGGAGATAATAACTATAACGGCGAGCCGTACGACGTATTTGATAATGAAATATACTTCATACTTAATACGTGTAAAAAAATTAATATTAAGCTATTTTAATTTTATGTTATTTTACCTGGTATACTTTCTAGATAAGTTGAAGAATAGTATATGTATTACTTTTTATAGGTGGATATATTTATAAAGTATTAGAACCGCCTAAAATCTCACTTCGATATAAAAATTAATTATGAATTGTAAATAAGGGTAAAACCGGTGTAACCTGGAAATTCATAAGAAACTAATAGAAAAACGTCAATAAAAACCCATAGGTATTTTTTACCGATTTATTAGCTAAGTTGCGAATGTATTGGGTAAACCTTAAATCTGAATATAAAGGTAACAAACTATTTATCCAAGTAATAATAAAAGCTCGCCATAAAATCCCAAATTTCGACCTTACACTTTTTAAATCGAAAGAAGACTTAAATGCTTTTTGTATAAACCTTAAAATATCGTTTACAATCTTCATACACCGATAGGCGAGGTTCGGATTATCATTTATAACTAATGAAATTAGAGGTGAAGGCCAAATAACTAAATTAAACATTACTGAAATAATTTACTATATTTTAGACCGGAGATTCAAGGTTTACCCAACGTAAAACGAACGCCCAAAATATAGGTACTAAATAGGAAACTTTATCAACAAAAGATAATAACAATCGTTTCAAAACAAAAAAAGACGTACCAAAACCAAGTAATATTTATGGAAAGCAATATAGAATCTTATAGGTTTGTAAAAGCATTATATCATATATGTCAAAGTCGGTTGCTAGTTTATAAACTATTTCGTTTACAAGTAAATTCGGATTGAACGATAATTTTAAGCCGAGTGTAATTTCAAGGATCGGATAAAAGCTAACTTTATAGTATATATAATCGAATACGAACGTATAGATAACGAACTCAACGCTTACCTTTACAAATATATATCCGGCAAAAACGAATTTTAGTATAATAATGCTGACTTATTAGCTTGCGACGATAATAACACCTAACGTATTTTCACCGGTTTGTAAAACGCCCTCTTTATGTATATTGTAAACTTGGATTACGTAAATGAAGAGTTTTACACCTATATGGCGTCGTAATTCACGTTTTTCAATGGATACGGAAACAGGTTTTAAAATATTATTCTTAATATTAATGTAGTCGAAATTTCGACGGCTGAAAAGCGGTAGTTAGCTGCGCTTATGGTAAAGTTTTCAAAGTTTCGACTAAACCGAATAGGAAAACACCGAAATTTTTTATTTAGTAAGAGTAAAGTATCGTCCCTCGGAATGGTTGTTATAAATACGCGTTTCGAACCAGTTATATTTTACGTAATCAACTTAGAAAGAACATTTTTGCTTTTACTTATAAATATAAATAACCTCGGAATTAATGTTCGAAATACAACTAATTAACTTGTCTGCGTTTTAAATGGTATATCTGTACCGTTTCGACTAAAATTCGGCTACTTATAGTTTTTTATTGAAAGATATATAATTAAGGTTATTCATTTAATTTAACCGGAATTAAAAACTTTACACCGACAATTCAGATACCTAGTTATAAAACGTTTATTACGTTAGTTTTACCCTATATGTTATACAAACATAGGAAAATACGTATTTAAAGTTATCGAAGTTTTTTGTTATAAATACTAGCTTTACTTACAGGCCTTACAACGGTTGAAATTCCATTTTAAGAACGATATGGACTTTAATTACGAAGTAATTATTAATATTACGTATTTAAACATATTACCGGTTCTTTACATCGTCGATACAGTAATATTATTTCAGGTCATTAAATTTATACAGGGCGTTTTCATTACAAGCTGTTAAGATATTTTGGTTAATTGTTAGTTAAATATTTATTTCGGACCTTTAAACTAAATTATTTACTACGCTGGAAAGGTATTTGATTTTACCGAATAGCGTACGAAGGTTTGGATAACCGGTAATGAATGTAAATAGATTTTAGTAAAAGATTTATAAGCTATTAAAAAGTGTTAACGATATTACGAATTAATCAGGAAAAGCGTATACGGTATTGTTCAAGAAACCAAAGGGTGTTATTTTTAAGGAATCTAATTTTTAAATAACTATTAACGCTATTAATAACACTTTTAACCTAGGTAGACTTATCCTTACGTTTTCTGTCTTCGGAATTTACCCAAAGATCTAAATAAATTTAACCTTCTTACTATTGATAATGTAAAAAGCTAATGTTATAATTAAATATATAACGGTATTACGTTTATTACGAATAAAAAACAATGTATTTAAAACATTGGTTATAAGGAATAACTTAAATAAAATTGGCGTTTTGGATTTACTATTATAATTTAAAGATTAAATTTAAAATACGAAAGATAAATATACTATCTATTAAAAGATTAACGGGTTTAAAGGATACGATATATTTGTTAATTTATCAAACGCAAAGTAGTCGTTTTGTTTCAAAATAGTACGCGAATATAATAAAGAGGTTAAAAGGGAAGGCTTGGAATCGTAGGACGAATAAAAATTCCTATAAAATATTACCGAAAACGACGAATTTAAGCCGAATCTAACTTTAGTTTCACTCCTAAACTGCGAATTCCACCCGACCACGTTAAATAAAAGCGGTTTATTTATAACAAATCCGTTAAAACATTACCATTAAGGGCGTCTCTTTGGTTCTAAAATAAAAAAAAAAACGTTTAAAAACCCTTTTCACAAATTCCTTCATTATGTAAAAGGAAGATGTAAACCGTAAGTTTAGTTTAAAACTCCGTCGCGAAGGTATTATTACCACCCTAAGTACCTTATTCTTGAAATATACGGAGACGAAGATCTTACCTTTGATTAATCAAAATGTATTTCATTTTATACGTTTCGATCAAGTAATTTACGGCGATTGTAGTATTTTTTCAACCCGCCTAGGTTACGAAATTAAAAATAAAACCGGAAAATCTTACGAAAAGACCCACTTCGTCGTTAAATAATACAACGACGAAGGTAAAAAAAATATTATAACCTAATTACCTACGTTATAACGAGTTTTCTATCGCATGATTTTTATATTTGCAGCCCCTTTTAACGTATTATATAATTTATATATCGAGTTTCGAAATATCACCTAGGTATATACCTAATTTCAAAAACGGCTTAAACAACGGATCTATACCGATATAAATAAAACCCTTAAGTGATATTATTCGCTTAAATCAATTTTACGTATTTTAAAACCACTTTACAATTTAGCCAAAGCTGGTGTCAATTAATACTATACCTACTAAAGGTATTATAAGGAACAATTCGAAATGACTAGCTTTACCTTTAACCCGTGCATATTAGTATAGATAACCTATTCAAATGGCTTTATATTAATAGATATGTAAACGAACGATACATTAACGTTATGTAATATCTCTTCTTTTGTTTTAAAAAAAGGGAAACTTTTAAAAGCCAGCTTTAAAGAAAAACATAAAACTTATTTAACGAAGAATAAAGTAATAGATTTTAACAACGTTGTTATCACTTTTAAGTACAGTATTTTAAACTTTATATAAAAAAACTTTATCTTTTTGAATGAAGTGAACCAAATCGCAGAATATAAGTGTTAACATATACGCGGCCCTTAAATTACCTTCATAATATAATCAAAGGTAGCATTTAACCTTTTTGTCGTCGCGTAATACTAAACCGACAAGACGGACAATATATATAAGGCGTTTAATAAACGTTTTTTGTAGTAAGTATATAATTTAAGGCGCGGTTTGTAATTTATCCCAATAGATATACATATTGTAAAGTTATTTGTTTTTATTAATAATCTTTTTATTAATAATAATGATTTCAATTTGTAAATAGGCTTCGTTTTAGTTTTTAGTAACGGAATACTGGTCCGAAACAGTTTTACATTCCGAGGAGATATTATTTATTAAAGTTTTATTAAGTGTAAAAGGGTTACGAGGAACTTTTTAGCTTCCGAGATTTATGATATAGTTAAAGTCTTCGATTCAGGTATTTTTATAACGATAATGGTTCTAATAATTATTTTCAACTTTAATTTACGTTCTATTTCTTTTTTGTATATATTAACTTCTTTTTGCTTTATAAGTACCTTGTTGGAATAGTATTTCATTCAGTGGAGTAGGTTAACTTTACTTACAATAAAGTTGACTGTACTACAAGTTGAGTGTATTTCTTTGTGCGGACTTACCGCATTAGGTGTAAGTCAAGTATAGTACGCTCTACTTCACTCTAGGGCACGGGCTAAGCAATTGGCTATACAAATTATAGTGTAGACCGGCTAGCGGTCTGCCAAACCTAGAACAATACATCCACTATCTGACTACTATAATACTACTGTTACTTTGACCAATCGAATCGACAACGTTGTAACGTCTAAGGCCTACCAACACTGACTAGTGTTTGCCTGCTAGATTAAGCACAGATAAGCTAAGTAGAAAAAGAAGCTAGTTTCCGGTTGTTACATTTTGTGGCTATGGTTGCTAGAGTAGAGGAAATATTTTTGCGAAGGGCCTTTATTAGTATTACGTCAGTTCTTAACGGCAGGAAAACAGATAATATTTCATCGATTGCGTTAGTCCTTAACAGCAACCTGAAAGTAGGCGATGATATCGCTATTTGAAAGTACCAAGAAATCTTCATTAATCCTTCTTAAAGGAAAACATTGAGATTAACCGCTAAAAGTCTTAAACGATAAGTTGGTAAACGGCTAAGTGAGTACTTCTACAGGTGCTATTACTGTAAAAAAATGACTAAGTCCCACGGCTTACAATAAACAACCTTCGCCCTTTATTCCCACCACCGACCTTCGATCTTACCTACTACACTAGACCTTTGTCTTAATTTACTCTTTTCACTCCCTACTTTACTTATCTCGAGTATTAAGTTCGTTAATCTAAGCGAAAACACCAACTTATGCCGAAAAAGCTACGTCACGTAACCTTACACCAAGCTACCAAGTCACTAAGTCACTAAGTTACTAAGTTTTCACGCGACTTCACGTTGAAACACCAAGTCTCTATACCTAAGATCACTAAGTTCCTCATCCTCCACACTTATCAAAATGTTTGCTATAAGTATTCACTTTAAAGCTATCACTGAACCTGTCAGGAAAAAGGAGATTAAGGACTTTGAAGCTGCCTTTATTAAGTACTTCGATAACAACCTTTAAACTCGAGATATCGACGAAAAATCTACAGAAAAACACCTTACTAATTTCGTTGGATGCTTTATCGTTCAGCACATCGCTAGCCACTACACCGACTGTATTTTTAATAAATATCGCGAGTTTTATAACGATGGTATGATTAACATATAGAAAACAATTTAAAAAGCATTTAAATTAAGGCTTAGGTCTGAATTGAAAAAACAAGTGATCTTTATTTAAGTACAAGGCGTTATAATATTAACCTGAGCTCTTTTCAACCTAAATCAGCTTAATAAATACCCTTACAACCTACGGCTAAAATGGAAATCTATTAAAAAACCCTACCGCCCCTATACGCGATTTAAAAGACCTCTCCTTTAATTTTAACTACGTCTAGCATTTTTATACGCTGACGATAAGGAATCTGTTAACCTGTTCGGTGGTTTAGTAACCTTCCGTAATAGAGCGTAGTACGCTCTTAGCTGCCGAAAAACACGCAAAGTGAAGGTTGCTAACGCGGCCAGAAGTATTAACATCGGCGCTTTACACCAGTTAATTAAGTAAGATCATCAGGTCTTTTAAAACCTATAAAGCCTTATCGACCCTTAGTACTATAATTGATAAGCACCTTAATAACCCTTTCCCTTCGGACTTGCCTACACATAAAAGCCAACTACAAACCCTACTACAAGACTCTACCTATTAGGCCAAATGACTGGCAATTACTCTTGATACCATGCTTTAAAACCTTTAAAATTTAAACTGTTAGAAAATACCAACCAAGCCTATGATAACTATTATAACCTTTTTTAAAAACATGTTAAAAATTTTAATATTAATTACAAGTTGATAACGGATTTCGCCAAGATCTTGAATGACATGAAAAAGTATAATAGAAAGCTTTATAACTTTTTTGATATTAAAATAATGCTTTTTCTAAATATTTGTAAGTATATGGAGGTTTTACCTTCTAGTTTTAACTTATTATTCCCCGGAATTCTTACAAGTTACGCCAAAGACTATTACTTAATTTTTCCAACAAACGCTACCACTTTCGGCAAGATTTACGATGATATAAAGGGTCACTTCGAATACGATGTCCACCTTATACAATACCATACAAACTGGGCCACCATGCGGTAAACTACAATAATAGTAAAGAAAAAAAAGGAGAAATCACTAATAGATATTTTTAATCAAATGTTTAATAAGCTGATAATATGTTAAATGGTAATAGGGAAAGCCTACGCTAGAAAAGCCATACTTTGAGAATAGGTACAAGCAGTTGTTACGGGCGTTAGTAAGTTTAAATACGCTCTATAACGCTTAAATACCACTTGTAATGGCTTTTTCAACCAGTTGTATTTTTCGTTTGCCACCGTAATGGTAAGAATACCAAACTCTTTCGGTATATATTCCTAAGTCGCTAATTTCCTTCACGTGAATAAAGAATACCTTGCGGTAGTTAATTACGTCGACCGCAAGTACAGGCGCTCACAACACCTAAAGTCAGGCCTATTAACCTCGACCCCGAACTAAAGGTAATATCTACGTTAACGTTAACAAGATTTAAGCGAACCCATTAACCGTAAGTACTATCGTCGTAATAGTAGCAAGAAATGTTGGATTTATGGTAAGGCCAGTTGTTAGTCGACTCGCTACTCTCCTGCCAAACGTAACAACAGGAAAGTAATTTACTATATCTAGTACCCTACTACTTCGCAACAAGATTATTTAGACCAGATTATAAATACTAAATGCAATAAGTTAACTCATATCGCTAACGCCCTTAAACAGATTAAGTAACATAAATATACTATTTTTGGCACGGCAACCTAGTAATTAGCCGACCATGCCTTTTTATACCATTTAGGTGGTAAAAACCCTTACCTTTACCCTAACTATACCCCTAACCATTTATATACTTTCAACTTTCGCGATCATTAGGCGAATAACACGTTTTAAAGTATTATACTAAACACTAAGGCGGCAAGGTACTAATAAGTGATTATTCGTAGTATATGGTATAACGAAGGGAAAAAATGATAGCTATTAAAATTAATCGTTATGATATTAGCAAAGCTAAAGTGGGTTTTAGCTTAGGCAAATAACTATCGTCACTGGAAACAACATTAGTTTAAACTGTTATGGGAATGATTACGTTTTATATTTATAAGTCCCCTACCTCTTTCCTACTATACCTAGAGGATATAAAAACCTTCGGCGATAATTTAAATATAAATATAAACGAGTTGTACAAAAACGGTTAAAGGTTTTTACTCGCCTTTAAGTGGGAGTATTTATGATTTTATTTTTAAGGCTTGAAAGTAATGGTATTAAACCTAACGAAGCCGTAAACATGTTAATTATACCATAGTTTTAACTACCTAGCTATTGATAGGTTGTACAAAGTCCTAAAGTCCGTAAGGTATAATGATATAGAATATTTTGACTTAAAAGCCATTAAAAGACTTTATTACTATTACTAAACGTATATCTAACCCCTCCGAAGATTTAACTTTATATTAAAAAACAATAAGAACTTTAATTATGAGATTTTTATTTATGTATTTTTACATCGTTAACTTCGTACCCTTTTCTTACGGAGCTAAGTTCTTAAAGTCCTTTTCGGCAAAAGATACGTAGGAAATGTTAAGGATATTATGGATTGACACGTATTTAGATTTACCTAACATCGTCGTTTACAATATCGGTACCAACTTTATAGCGACAGAGTTTTAGGAAAATTCCAAAATAATGGGTATTTAGTGTAAATAGGTATCTGTAAAAGCCTAATAAAGTATTAAAAAGGTTAAAAGGGTACACGCCCTATTTCGCCGAGCGTGTAGTATTTTCACGTTGAAAATTAGAAGTTTTACTGATTCGGAGGCACGTTTACAAATAGCAGTAAAGATTTTAAACTATATTATAGGCCTTAACGGACTAATACTAACATTATTAGTCTTTAAAGCATACCCACGCCTAACGAATGAATCTTTATCTTCGGTAAATACTTAAAACATATTACGGTTTATAGAAAAGTTATAAGGAAATTACGAAGGGAATCGGCACGCTGTCAAGTTAATAACGACCTTAATACCAGAAACAGACCTATAATAGTTAACTTATTTACTTTACCATTAGAAAGTGAAGTTCTTATATAGAGGAAGCCGGGCAAATAAAAGGGGCTATATACAATATTAAGTATCGCAAACTTTAAAGCAGTGATTAAAACTATTAACGATCCTATATTTTTCCAAACTACTTAGGTTAAACCTTACATAAGGGCTATTAACGATAAAAACCCTTAAATTCAACGATCTAATTAATACGAACCTCCCCTATCCGTTATCAACAAACTAATAAAACGTCACCGACGCGAACAACCTCTGAAAAAAAGGAATGTTAAAAAGGAAAAATATACACGGAACCGTATTTAAAATACTATTTACATAAATAAAAAAGAAAATGATAACGAAGACTTGGTAGTAAAACTTGGGATATAAAGGATTATTAAAACTTCCGACAAACTTTTTAAGGAAAACAATATGCTCGAAATCGACGGTTTACCAATTCGAAGTGTAGTATGATTTATACGGAAGGCTAACTTTAACCTTGAAAAACCGAATATCACAATCTTTAGATTGAGGATTATTTACGAAGTTAAAAGTAAGACTACAGGGTGGCCGTATTAAAAGTTATGGCTAATCGCTTAAAAATATGGCGATTAAAGCAAAACCTAGATCCTTACGTAGTCGTTAATGATTTAGACGATAAGCTAACGTTTTGTAATTACCCAAATAATAGGTTAATTAATTGAAATTAAATTTAGGTTTACACTTATTAACCATAATATTACTTAAGCCTATATACAATTAACAATGAATTTATAACTAATTGTACTATTAAAGCTATTATAGGAACTCTATGTTATTTACTTACTAAAAACGGTAATATGATATGTTAAATTATTATACAAATGAGCTAGAGTAAGCATTCACTACTTCATAATATATTGACCGTACTTTAAGTTCTAGCTAAGGATAAAGTCTTTAACATACTATCCGTACTTGTTAGTAACGTAAAAAAAGGATTTCAGCATAGTAAACATGTAAATTAACGATACCTTTTTTGTCGGAACAACTAACTTTATAATACTGAAATAACAAGCGATGAAGAAGTTTAAGTTTTAAAATTATTAGCCGATAACGACGTTAATGAAAAAGAACTAACTTAACTTTAATAAATTGTTAATTCGCATACTTAATATTAATAGCAGCTTGATCTTTCGCCAAAATATTTAGGGCGCTATTTTTGTTATAATTAATAAGACTTAGAAAACCAAGGCTTAACAGTACTTGAAATAGCGTATACAAGGTAGCTATATTGCCACTTCATGCAAAACGGAAGCCTTATACGATTTATCCATTACGATATAAGTATAAATACCAATGGTAAAAAACTTAAATCGACTAAATCAAGGATTGGAGTAGCAAATACGAAACTTGGACCGTAAATTAATATAGTACTAATCTATTTTTTCAAGGACAAGTTCATAATCTTTATGGACAGGTCGTTTATAAATAATACTGACTTGTCTTTACTAATCGACTTTTAATAACCCTCGTTAACGAAAAGAGGCGGGAAAACCAGTTTAGTATTATCGGTAATCTAATTTATTAAAACTTCGTTGAGTATAAGAAAATTATATGAAACGTGTTAGCTTCAGAGGTTTACGGCATAATGACAGGCTTTAATGTAGACATAACGTTATGGGAAACCCTTAACCTCATTACCAGGCAACTAAAAATTTCCTTTATTTCAGTGGTAATTTGTATTAATTAGAAGAGTCTCTTCGAATGCTTGTCAAATCTCGGAACCACTAGCGAAAAACGCCTGATAATCGACGTAATGGAACTCCGTAAAGTCTATAAAGGAAGAGAGATTAAGGAGTTCCAATAAATCAATTTCAAAGATAATCCTACAAATATAATAGAGAAGGTCACATCAAATAAAGCCTTAGAAAAATTTGTAAACAACAATAAGCTGACTATATGTATCGAGGGCTACGTTAACCAACCGCCAGAAAAACTACGTGACGGTGAACAAGTATATGCTGGTAAATAGGAATACTTCTAGAGGATTAATGATAGCGATTTGTTTAAGTAACATAGTTAAAGATGTAAAGGTTTGTGGCGAAAGAACTTTTAAAGGGAGTTGATAAACTTAGACCTCGGAGAAACAAAATAATTAAGGTCGAATTGGGTTAATTTATATGAAATTGGTTTCAATTCAGTAAAGGAATCAACTGGAATTAACAGGGGTCTAACCAGTTAACGAGGAGGCAATTTAATGGCAAGCGGAAAAGATTGGTTATCTACATTAGCGTGCGCTTACAAACTGAAAAGCTGCTAGTGTTGGAATAGTATCGCATGCAGTGTAGTAGGTTAACTTTACTTACAGTAAAGTTAACTGTACTGTAAGTTGAGTGTATTGTTTTGTACGGACTTACCGCATTATGTGTAAGTCGAGTGCAGTATGCTGCATTTCACTTTAGGGTACGGGCCAAGCAATTAGCTATACAAATTACAGTGCAAACCGGTTAGCGGTCTACCAAACCTAGAACAATACATTCATCATCTGACCACACAATACTACTGTTACTTCGACCAATCGAATCGACAAAGTTGAAACGTCTAAGGCCTACCAATATACTTAGTTAAATGAGGTATTACGAACAAAAAACGTTTAATCATTAATATTATGATTTTATGCGAGGTATATAAACGCCGTAAAATTAAGAAAACGAGGTAAATCGATGGAAAATACAATTTAATGGATAAAATAACTAAAGCTACAACGAACGAAGTATTGAAAATACTTATATTAATAAATATACTATTTATTAGGGTTATCAAAAAGATTTTACATCTTTAATAAGTCACTGTATTATTTTTTTCGTTTCTTTGGATTGGCCTGTATTATACTATTTACGCCGATTTATAATTTTTCCTTTATTTTGCCTAATTATTTACGACCATCATCAACTTTACCTATATTCAATTTTACTATTTTATACCACTTTTAAGATTTTAGAACTTTTTATATTATATGTTTCGAGACGGAGAAATTTCCTATTCATTTTTTTCTATTTAATTTTACTATTTATACCGACCCCAATTTTTAACTTTATTTCTATTTACGATATCGTACCCATTTTAGTATATTTCGTTTTTTAGTTTTTTATGTTCTATATTAGGATTATTATATTTGAACGTTTGTTCTATAAAAATGTATAATGTTATTATATAACGTATTATATTATAGCTGGGTATATCGGCGCGGCTAAAAGGGTATTTATTTATTATTCAAAGAAAAAGGCAATTTCGTCGCGTTTTTACTATTTTTTATCGTTTTTTCTTTTTGTATTAACGTTATTAACATTACCGTTATCGACTTTATTAACATTAATAGGGATATAGTTTTACGTTTTATTAATTACATATTTTGGTAAAAGCGTGAGGAAGGGGTTACCTTTTTCATAGTAACGTACGATAACGTTATTAAATTTACCTGCGTAATATATGCGTAGGCCTCGTTTTTAGGTAACGACGGCGGTTACTGTTTCCTTAGTTCGCTGATTGGTATTTATTACTAATTAACGTTTGTTTATTTTAATTATTTCTGGTCGCGAATGTTTTCGAATTACGCTGAACGGTATATTTTTACGAAAAGAAATTTTTAAGGTTCGGTTAGAATTTGCTAAAAAGTCGGCGGATGTATAATACGATTTCGGCTTACGGCTTTAGGACTACCGAAATAAAGGCGTACGAGTTACCGATCCGTTTACAATGGTGGTAATGGGTCGAACGATCTTTGCTTTCGTAGCAATTACTAACGGATTTACCTGTGCCCACGAACGCAATATACGATATATTGAGCGTACTTATTAATGGCTTGGGGCTACAGATCCGAATACATTGTTTCAACGTTTTATGTATTAAAAAGGTTTCGTAATGTACCTTAACGATATGAAATTTGAAGCAACGGAGCAAGTTCGCCTTATACTTTTTATTTAAAAAGTAAAAAAAAAAAAAGTTGAAAATATACAATCGGATAAATTTAGGGAATACAAATCTTAACGTAGTTACATTAGATTATGTTTATGGTATAAGGAAAGTTTTATAAGTAATAGGGTTTTTACTTATGGGGAAAGGGTAAGGTTTATAATCTTAAAAGCCCCTCGTTTCTCTCTCTAGGAGCTGGGAAAGGGGGAGGGAGACGAGGGGGGGAAAGAGGTCGCGGTGGCAGCAGCAAAGAGGGGTGAGGCGAAGGTAACGGTAGGGCTGGGTGATGTGGCGGTGGCGGGATTAGTGTTATAACCCAAGGACCAACTGCAGACCATAGAATAGGCTAGCGGCCAGAAGCTTGATGTTCAACACATCAAGCGGGGATATCTCTTATGTAAGGACCCAGGGTTAGGGCTGGGACCGCAAGGACTGAAGAGTAGTCCAGTCGATACTATATAGGACCGCAGGAAGCGACCAGCGACTTTAGCGGTCTAGTACTGAAGATGGTATAAAGGCCATAGGATATAAGGACACAGCCATCACCACATAGATAGTATTTCCTTCATAGCTCTTCAGTTGTCAATCTAAGTAGTCAGTCTATACACCTGAACAGTCTAACGGCTAGTGATCATTCTACAGCACGAACAAACATCTTCTTGATATTGCATCTTTGTTACCTCTACTACCTTACTACTAATATAAACCCCCTGACACCTTCTATTTACCCACGGGTATTTAGTGTGATTATTACAATTAGGCGGTGTGGCAGCAGCGAGACTAGGCAGCATAGCGACTGTAGCGGCGAGATTTGGTAGCGTAGTGGCGATAGAAAAGATGACGCACGATGAAGGCGGGCTGTTGCTATTGCTGATGGTGTTAGGGGCGATAGTGGCGGTAGTGGCGACGGTGGCGACGGTAGCGCGCCGCCGCTCGCGAGCTAGATGGCGCTGTGCCGTTCGGTTCTTGCGCGTTATCTGGGTAGAAGAAAGGTTAGTAATAGGTTTTGATTAAGTGACCTACCTATTAGATCGGTTTATTTTGGTTAAAGGGAATAGAGGTAAAGCGTGATATGGTTTGGTTTGTTTGATTTGGATAAAGGTTAAATTGAAATAGGGACATGTATTAGTTTAGATTACGCGCCTTTAAGAAAAAGGTTTTACCTAGGCTAATAACGATGTATTTTTATACTGACCTAGCACGTGATTACGCAATTACCCTTATTTAATTACCTTTATATAATTATTCTCATTAGAAATCTCGAAAAACGTTATTATCAACTATATCGCCCTTATTTAACTATATCAATTAGGCTTGGACTACAAATATTACTTCGGCTAAACTTTGTTAATTTTAGCCGAATTGAAAACACTACTTCGGCTAAACTTTGTCAACCTTAACCGAACTTGTTGATTTCGACCTTTTATAATTAATAAAGCAATAACACTATTATTATAATACCTATTAATTTAAACCTTCGTAACTATAACCATACTATTACTACTGGACTATAGATACAAAATATTTAAGGAAAAAAAGAAAAGATTGCCTATGTGGATATTACTACATACCTTTATAAATATTATAAATAGGGCAAGTAATAAAATACTATATTATAGGATGTACTTCTGTAAAGTATACGATAACACATTATATTACAGGTTATATTTTTGTAAAACATAAAGTATTTTATGCATGGATCGGTTTGGAATAAATATACTAGACCAAAAGACAATACATCGAGTGGTTTAGACTAGTACGTTCTGGGTGAGGACTTATAAACCCTGAACTTGCAGCGTACACCTCTAGATGCTTCTTTAGATCATCATCTTTTATATTACAACGACCAATCTAACGATTACTCTTCATAAGACCTTATTTCACGTGAATACTAAGGCTTGAAACCTTACCGACGATTCGGCAATACTCGAATTTATAATAATCCGATATTTCGACGTTGGCGTCAAGTATATATTAAGTAACTTATGCGAGGCAAACCATCTTCACTTCGGATACAATATAATACTTCTTAAAAAAAAGAAAAAAAATTATTACTATTATAATAAGATATGATAATTAAGGTCTAATATATATTACCCGATCTTTTAAATTAATATCCAACTATGAAACGACGTTTTTTACGATTTACTAAAAATCTACTCACTTATTATTCTTATTCTTATTCGAATCCAACGAGTAATAGAGTTATTAACGTTAGGTCCCTCATTGTAATTAGCTTTAGATATTAGTAAAGACTGATAAAAGTAGACGGCGAAAAACGTAGCGGGCATTAGTAGGTACTAACGAAGGGGGCTGATAAGAGACAGGGTGAGCGCGAGGCTATATCGAGGATAATGGGTAGCTCTGGGTAGGATGAACGTTAGGTAAAGCTGGAAATAATGATTAGCAATGGGAGGGGCGGTAAAAACGACTTTTTAAAGAGATTATTAAGGATTATAATATATTAATTTATACCTAGGCGATGCGGTTGGCCTGGCTATGATTTTTCGCCCGTTTTCGGTCAACCAGATTAACTCGATTTTAATTAAGGTTAACAATCTATATACGGGTAAGAACAGAGTATATACAGTTAGGTTTTGGATATTGATTGTTATGCTATGTGAGCTGTAGCCTATATTAATTATCAAAAATATAGTTAAAGTAGCTATATTATTTTTGTTATTAAAGCTGAACACACGAAAGTCTATACGAAAACTATCAAATGAAGTTGGAGTAAAAATATCACGCGTTAACACGTAATTAGCTAAGGGAGTTTTATTACAGTAAATAGGTAAAATCGTAAAAAAAATAACGAGAAAGGTTTGGATAAAAACGAACCTAGGAAAAAGGGGCGGCGGGAACGTATAATGAAAGGGGTAACAACTTATATTACCGGAACGGTAGGAACTTTTTAGCTTCGGGTAATATCTCGAAGCCGAGTAAACTAGTTAATTAATTCGAAAAAAGTAGGAATGAAAACGGGCTGGTAACCCGGAACATTTCCTTACCGCTTACAGACAGGGGATAAAATATAGCTTCCATCTTTAGTAATTATAATCAACTAGCGTAATAAGGCGCGTAAATTAAGCGAAGTTGTAAGTAACTTTATTTCCTAAATATATTATGAAAAGGTGTTCATTTGTAGTGATCATTCATATAAAGTTACTTTATTACATTCACCTTATTGTTAACTTTCCGGTACGTATAATAACCTTATATACGATAAACTTGAATATAGATAAAGGGAACGCCAGAATTAAAAAGGCGATTAATATACCATATATGTACGTTTTTCGTTTAAAAGGGAGGAGCTCGTTTTATCCTTGTTATTACCGAGGATAAGCAAGTTGCTTATAATGCGAAAAAGTTATGAAATATAATTAACGATAAAGTATTTTTATATAATAAGGTAAAGTATTTTACGAAGCGATTAGTTATTTTTACCAAATATGCCTACAATGGTATAATTCAAATAAAGTTTATTATAAACGTTAGTTATAAAAACGAAAAAAAGCGAAAAAGTAACAAAATATTAATAGGTTGTTAACAGCTTAAATACAAAGAGTAGTAAAAAGGTTATTATGAAAAGTTACGATAGGGCGGGAAATAGTAAGAGGATATTGACTATATAAAAGAAAAAGGAAGGAAATTTTAACGGTTATTTCAAAGTCCTTATTCATAAATATGGGCGGATTGGATTCAATAAGAGTTACGTATTATACGGTAAGGTAAAGGGGCGTGTTATACGGTACCAACGGTAAAAACGATATATTATACAGTATGTTAAAGGGTATGTTATACGATATTAACGGTAAAAAAATACGTTATACAATACATTAAGGGGTACGATATACAACGTCACTGTTTTAAGGTTAAACCAACCGATAAGTTATACGTTACGTTAAAGGGGCGCGTTATACGGCGCCGGCGACTTAATGTTAAACCGGTCGATACGTTATACAGCGCGTTAAATATCATGTCCTCGGCCCGCGCCCGGCCTATATATTAAGCGGACGACGCCCGTACATTACGTTTAATTAATGGAACGCTACGTCACTTATTGTTTTCGAGAAAAAAGGGGGTATATTATAAACTTAGACTATTAGCGATGAAATTCATAGGTCATGTAACTATATATGTAACGGAATATATAATACCCAGTGTGAGCCCAGTTTGGATGTGGACTGGGTGCGGTCCATGTACGGCACGTATAATGGCACATGACGTGCTGGGCACTAGCCATGCCTATAGGTCTTACATGATGGGCCATGGTAGCCTCTTCTAGTCTTCCGCCATACCTCAATAGTAAACCCCATTTAGTACATATTTAGCTTACCATTATAGGTTGGACCATAACAGAGTAAAATAAAAAAAGGGTGGGGTTATTGTAGGAGAGTGTTGGTTACTGCTTTAAACGCTTTCAATATTGTTGTAAAAGTGTTAAGTATTGTGTTAGACGTTTTGGGGGTTATTATAAAAGCGCTGGATGTTGTTTTAGACGCTTAAAGTATTGTTATAAACGCTTTAAAAGTTATTGTGATCGCTTTGGAAATGTACGTAAGCGGTTCTAATGTTTGTTTAATATAGTAATTATTTGGATAGGTTTGGCGAAGGGGATCGAAACTCAATAGCTTGCGTGGTTGATACGTAATAGAACGTTTTCAAAAAAGTGCTCGAATATTACCCAAAGCGTTGACCAAATTGATAATAATGTATTAGGTCTTTTAATAGTTAAAAGATATTAATCGAATGAATAATATCGTATTCAAGTTATTCTTTTGAAAACTATTAAGGGGTTTTCAGTCTTCCTTTGCTCCTGCGTAGTTTTTATAAATCATAGTATTGAAATACGAAACAGTTGATACTGTGACAATATCCCGCTATACGTATTTAACTAAGGTTCGTCTCTTATTTTCTAAGTTGTTCATAATCGACAGAATCTACTATTCATTGGTATTAGTTAGTTTCTTACATCAACGTATGAAAAAAATTAGTATAATATTTAGAGATATTAGTAAAAATATTCAAAAGGAAGACGAAGTATCTGGAGAGAGTACGCCTAAAATGAGAGCTTAGATGCCCTTATCTGAGCCATAACCTCCTACCATATACTCTGCCACTATGCTCTCTCATACTTACTAACTATAGTAATATCTATATCGAATAGTATATACATAAATTAAATCTTATAACCCAAGATATACCAATTCTTCTTAAATAACCAGCAGTTAACGATAATTAGGTTTCATACTTATAGGCTAGTTAATGGATATAGAATACCTCTTATTATAATGGTAAATAATGATAAAAAGTTCGTAATGAATTCTGTTGAACGAATTGTTAATTTTTTGTCTAATTTGAATAAGGATATCAAACTTATTCAAATTACAATAATATATATTTCATAACAATATGTAAAAATTATTAATCCATGGTGACATCTAGTAAAGAAGTATTAAAAAAGTAATTAAGTTTGTTTTAATTTATAAAATATTAAAATAAATCGCCTAAATAAAACCGACAACTAATTTTATAAATAATATAGTTTAATAATGGTTTTCGACTTATCGAATATTATTTTGAATATTTCAGGTTAATACCTTATATTTTATGAGGACTTCATTCAATATATGGTTACACACCCCTGTTTTTGTGTATTATTCCAAATATACCCTAACCAAAATTTAATTATTTACGACTTTAAAAACAATTTACGTAATGAATTCTCAATTCAAAATGTTTTAACGTTAAAAACTGGAAAATTAGCGTACTTTACACATTAGTTAAGTAAAAGCGATACGATAGATTCAAATAAGAGTTATTACAAAAACTTGCAATATATTACCGTTTTAGATCTATTTGAGGCGAAATAATGGAATGTGTTGTTTTATGATAGTTTGGAGTTTTGACATCAACGTTGAATACGATTTATGGGACTTATATTAGTTGTATTATTTTTATTTCCGGATAAACATAAAAATAATAAAAAAAAGTTTTTTTTTTATTATATTATTTTACTCTTCGATATTTGAGACCAGGTTTATTACATCTAATTTTTTTTCGAATGATACATCGATCGCAAAGTGGCTCCCGTAATAATTTACCTTACAAAGCTATTCTATTTTTCTGACTTTAAAAAGTGAAAGAATTGGCAGTGTTAGGGGCCGTATTTTTCTTCTTCTTGTACGTTAAATATCATAAATTGGCGGGGGTAATGCGAGGCGACTTTGGAAGGGCGCTCTTTTGAGCGGGCTACAAAGGACCGCAACACCTTTGTTTATGTTTACACCATGTATTCCACATTGTCGTAATCGTTAACGCATTTGCAATCGATTCAATCGACCCGTTTTTATGTAATATTGATGAATAAAATTTAAAAAATCATTATTAGATTTTACAATTAGGTTTCATATATCGATAATTACATTTTGCAAACCATAACCAATATTAGCTATAAGGGAGCGAGTTTAGGCGACGATGTCACCTTAGCCGTTTTAAACGTAATTATAATTAGTGTTGTAATATGAATGAGTAAAAGTAAAAAAAGAATACGTTTCGAGTCAAGATTCGTTTATAAAATAGAATACGAAGGCGCTAACTGATATCGAGATTAGAGAAAAAAGACGTATTTAAAAAGGCAGGGCGGAGGTGTATCAATTACGATGTTGTTGCCTAGATATCTATTATGGTAAATATTTTTTAGGTTCGGACGATATTCCAAAGACGAATAAATGTATTAATCAGGTTAAAAAAGATTACAGCGAAGATGGAACTACATTCCAGGATATTACTCTTATGTTTCCAGGTTAAAAAAAGATATAAGTGTCGTTTTAAGTAACGATAATAAGCTAACCTAAAAGGGAGTAGAATTTTGGAAAACATGTTAATAAATACGTTTTAATGTATTATAAAAAAGTTATTATATATTGACATTTTATTGAAGCCTATGAGAATTAAAGGCTGGAAAAATATGATATTTCATTATCAACCTTCCGATATACACAGTAACTTTACGTGCGGTAGATCCGTATATACTTTCACGATACGTCGAAATTTCATAAACGATTAATATAAAAAGTACAAGTATTTTATACCTAGATAGGGAGAAACTTATTTTTATCGTTATTATTACCGAAAACTAAGACGTTTTCTATGGTTTAGGGGGGTTATATATATTTATCAATAGAAAGAATGTTTTAAGGTAATAGGTGTATAATTTGCAAAAAGGTTCATTATTACCGCCACATGTTCCGGCAATGGTATAACCCACTTTAATTCTATTAGAACATCTGATATATTAAGTTGCGTTAGAAGTAAAAACGTTAATATGATATGGATTAGTAAGGATTTAGTTATTAGTAAAAGTTCGAAAGAGGATTATAATAAAAGAGTATAAATCATAGAAGAAAAAGGAAAGAAATTGTAATGGATTACAACTTACGTTGAATTCGTTTATAAATGCGAACGATTGGATAAAGATATGCGTACAGCTGGATTATAACATTATACAATTCGTACCTAGTTTGCGCTTAGCTCCAACCCGGTTCATACCCGGTTTTATAACAGTACGTTTTTTATTACAAAAAGGGAGCATATTATAAATTTGAGTTATTGGCTATTAAATTTATAGGTCACGTAATTATACATATAATAAAGGGTATATGTATAACATCTGGCACAGAAGCGGTTTAGTACCTAATCTGTATGCGTTCCGGATGCAGCTCGCAGGTGTTATGTGGAAAAACACATAATATATTGTATATATAGGTCTTGCATTGAGAACCGCTGCAAATTCATCTAGTCTTTCAAAGTACCTTAATTGTTAACATTATTTAGTACCTACTTGGCTTACTATCTTAGGTTGTATCATAATAGCGTTAATGCTTTAAAACCAGAGATCCTTTTTATAGTATCTAGTAAAAAAGAATCTAAGTACCTCGATAATTTTTATTTGTAAGTTTTTCGATATTATTTCATCGTTTTATTTGTTAAATTAACGTTAATTGAAATATGATAGGGACTTAGCGATTTAAGAGCGATGTGATGTAGCTATTTAGTGCAACTTGACAATTTTTGAAATTTTTGCTGAATATAATAACTTCGACGTGTTTATTAATGTATCTGATTAACGATTTTATAACGTAGGAGAGAAAAAAGAGTATACAGGGTAAGACTTAGTATTATAAGTCGTAAGTTATTTATCATTGGAATCGTTATTTATTGTAGGTGTGATGGTCTTACTAAGTAAGCTCAAACCGGTTAACGTAGTTTCCACCAGCTGATGTGAGTTAGCCCCCTTGACCGTTAGGCCAAAAGTACTAATAATCCAGAACGCTTCTGGATTATGTCAACCACACTATATGGGGTGGGGACGCGACACGGTACACGGAACACAACATCGTGCACAGCTACATGACTCAAACTGTACGGCTCACAGCCTAAGTCTATAACAGTAGGGGTTTTGCATTTAGCAATTTTTAATTGAAGTAGTAGTAGTAGTAGTAACGACTTAGCTGTTTGTCAAGTGTAAGGGTTTTGGCTATTTGGTAATTATTTTTGACGATTTGAAACTTGTAACGGTTAATCTCAACGTTTTTTCAAAGGGCATGATGAAGATTTCTTGGTGTTTTAATAGCGATATCGTTGTTACCTTTGAATTGCCGTAAAAACCGCCGCAATTCGAAGATTTTTCCTATCTACTATCGTAGAAACCATTGCAGTTTGTAAAAGCCTTTCGTAAGAGTCTATTGGAACTGTGTGGTGGTGGTATGCAGTTGTATTGAAAAATGAAGAAACTAAGTCTAAGCTGCAAAGTTTGCAGCAGGTAAGTAGGTATATACAACAACAAAGAAAGGGCAGGTGGGGCATGGTACCCTACCTAGGTCCAACAGAGTCCTCCTTCTACTTTGCCCGCATAATGTGTTATAAGAAGTCGCGTTTTCTTTTATATAGCTTATCTGTACTTAATATAATAAACACTGATCAGTCTTGATAGGCCTTTAGACATTGTAACGTTATCGATTCGAATTGTGAACGAAGTAACATAGTATTACGTAGTTAAATGGTGGATGGTTACGTTTAAGTTTGGTAGGCCATTAGCCGGTTTGCACACTACTTTGTATGGGCAATTGCTTGGCCCGTGCCCCACATTAAATTGGGCACTTTACTGCAATTGACTTGCAGTAGTACAATCAACTTTAACTGCACTACATTTGAACATCATTCCAATATTATCTCTTAATAAACTTCATCTCCCTTCGACCTTAGATTTCTTGTACATAAGTGTTTTTAACATAGTGTCTACTATAAACAGCTTACAGCCACTACTATAAAAGTTTACAAACTAAATCAATAATTTGGTTTTAGAAAGGTACTACGACTTCAAAATTATCGAAGTACATTGAATATGTTGGATTATAGCCCATAGAAGAAAAAAAACCGAAAAAATGCGATAAGAGGTGAATGAGCACAAAAATGATGGTTGATAGGCAAAAACAGAGTGCAGCAAACCACCCTAAACTAATACGCAGCTTGTTGGAACTGTAATAATTGCAGTGCAGTAAGAGTCAACTTTAATTATAGTAAAGTTGACTATACTGACTGCAAGTTGAGTGTATTGTTTTGTGGGTCTACTGTATTGACTGCAAGTCAGGTACAGTATGCGCCCACTTCACACTAGGGCACGGGCCAAGCAATTGGCCATACAAATTACTGCGCAGACCGGCTAGCGGTCTGCCAAACCTAGAACAATACATCCACCACTTGACCACGCAATACTACTGTTACTTCGACCAATCGAATCGACAACTTTGCAACCTCTCCAGTTCTACCAACACAGCTGATATAAATAAATGAAACTTTACTAACGAGATTGCTCGCACATCCCGATGAGTCAGCAAGGTCGCCATGTCGACTAGCAAATAAACCAAAGAAGGTCTCGGTTGATTTCTCTCATGCATGGCGAATCTCTTCTTCGAGATTTGGCCGGACACTACTAGGCAACCTACCTGTGACGTACCTACGGCTTCAAGTACGTACTGAAACTGAGAATCAGTATATCAATTCAGTATGTCACTGAATCCATCACTGAATAATAATGGATTCAATGATATACTGAATTGATAGGATGACCCACCTGCCGTTCCCAATGTTGACGCATATTGTTCGAAGCGGGTACATAGACGTTAGGGCGGGGCACCGGTGTACTACGGCTGGGCTAAGTGTTATAATGTACAGCTTGCAAAATGACGAAATAGCCTCTTGGACCCATTGGCCCTGTCGGACACTGCAGTGATTGCCAATTGGGTAGGGAAGCCAGTATGTCTGACGCTACAGGGTGACTTGTGGTGACTTGCCACCAGTCAGCATTGCATCGTGATCGTGGTGTACTAGTCAAGATGACCGTTGTTCTATGCGCCTTGAATCGGCCGTTACGTCCGAAAATACCGTTCGCTAGAGCATATCGGGATTGTAACGGATCGCCTCCCACTCGCAGGTCTGGCTACAGGACTTTTCAACCTGATCGTGCCGTTAGTCACCAATGTTATGTACAGGCTCCATTGTGCCTGAAATCAGGCATTTCGGCTCCAGATCGTCGCATTTAAAGTTCAGGTTGGCAAATTGATTGTCAATGTGCGTGGGGCAGGGATCAAAGGACCTGCCAAGGTTCGGGATAGTCTGTACAGTAAAGTTACAGGAAATGAAGCATGAAGTAGGCGCATGATCTTTCTAATGGGGCAAATGGGCAGTGGCGATACTATTTGTAATACCTGTGTTTAAAGGTTGGCGACGCTGTGTATTGTGCAATGAATGCATTGGGCATACATCATCAGGACTGAAATAGGTGAGAAACAAGCGTATGTTCTTATTCTACGCAGCAAATATGTAGTCCAAGGTGACTTTTGATACTGATACTGATACTACCATCACTCTTCGGTCACAGTCCTCCATTCCAGCAGTTGGCTCAGCGCTTAATACCAGGCAGCGGTAACCCCGCGGTAGCTAACTACTCGTAGTAGCTGGGTCACTGTACCTGCTGATCCCCCACACTACCAATTACTTTTGTGTTCGTCGCCCAAAGCCAGCCAGTCAGTCGGGCGGTGAGCCTCGCGGCTTCGATCTCGGTTGTCGTGTCGTATCTATGCCACTGAAGATGGAAGCACTTGGCATGAACACCATTGCAAACGCATGGAATGTTTCGTTGGACTTGGATCGCCAGTGTCGGTCGGTCGTGCTTAGCACCTTGCCAAGGTCATGTTCATTCACCACAAGCGTCGAGCGGGCCAAATTGGTTGATGGAAGACTGGAAAACCTGGACGAAGTTTGTGCCAGGAGTAGCATGGCCGGCACGCCGCTCTCATATAACAAATAGGACACACACAGTACGTGCAGTATTTTGGTGGAGGACACGAGTCAAGGCTGGGGCGCGGCAACGACTCGGCCGCTGGGCCCCCCTGTTTGGTGTCTGTATGCCAAGTAAGTAAGTAAGTGGGATGGCAACAGGGCTTGCTATTTTTGCAGACGGTAATTTGTGTAGATTGTGTGCATTTTATTTTAGAGTACTTATAATTAGGCTCAATATACAACAAAGAAGACGTGTGAATCGCTCGCTATGGAGGTCATGTAAAGGGGGGTAGTGCAGGAGAAACTCTTCCTCCTTCTCCCACCTTGTGCTTTACCTCCTCTCACTCACACTGTCATGAGGCTCGGGACAGCACGTTCGTTCTTTACCTGTTCTGATTTGTAAATATGAAGTTCTCTACAGTCTTCGCCGTGTGCCTTGCCGCTGTGCCTTCACTGGCTCTCGGCCGCTGGAATACCACCGCGCGTCCTGCCTCTCCGGCCATGACCCCCAAAGCTCGTTCTCCCAACAACACAATGTCAAGAGCAGCCTCCACCGGGCGCTTACAAGCACAACCAACGCTACCACCGAAGTCACACCCGAAGACCACGTCACGACCGCCGGCGCACCCGGCGATCACGTCACGACCGCCGGCGCGCCCGACGATCACGGCGCGCCCCGCACGCAGCACTGCCCACACTGCCGAACCCTTCATTCCCCTGATCCAGATGCCCCTGACCCGGCCCCCGCGCAGGCCGACCGCAAAACCAACACACACGCCGACGTACCCCCTCACGAGGACACCCATATGGCTCTCGGCCAAGCCAGGACAGACCGTCGTGGTCAGAAATGGAGATCTCGTCGGCGTCCAACCCGGCGTCATAGTCGCAGGCGCCGCGGCAGGCGGGCTAGGTGTTATAGCTGGATCCTACCTCATCGGGAGTAGCTTCATGGGCGCGGGGGCCGCGGCCGGCGGAGCCGCGGCCGGGGCGGGGGCTGCGGCGGCCGGGGTGGCCGCTGCGGCGGCCCCCGTTGCAGTCGGAGCTGGAGAAGTGGCCATGGCGGGTGCAGATTTGCTCGGAGATGTTGCCGGAGACGTTCTCGGTGGCGGCAAGGGGGGGGAGACCCCAGAAGGCGGGGGGGAGAAGGGCGACACCAAGGAGAAAGGCGACACCAAGGAAGAGGAAAAGGGCGACAAAAAGGAGGAGAAGAAGGAGGAGGAAGAGAAAAAGGAGGAGGAAGAGAAAAAGGAGGAGGAAGAGAAGAAGGAGGAGGAGGAGAAGGAGGAGGAGGAAGAGAAGGAAGACGACGATGACATTCCGATTCCGTCGATTACTCCCAGGCGTAAAGTACTTGAAGCGACGCACGCACCTCGTCCGACTCTCTCGCATGTTGCTCCCATCACCAGACTACCTCCAAGTCCAACAGCGACCCGTGGAAAGCCGGCCCCTACCAACCCACCAACGGCAGAAGGACCAACATATCCGTATTTGGTGATCCCCAAACAGGGCGTGGACACGATGGCGCTTGACAAAAAGCTCAAGACCATGGTCCCGTCCAATCAAAAATTACTGGCCATATTAACGGCGGAGTACAACCCACATGACCCGGCGGACTGGGACAAAAACCCCATCCCAGCAGACAAATCGGAATTTCCGATGAGAATAGGTTGCTTTGATGCGGAACTCACCGACGAGCAGGTCGAGCTGATCAGGAAACTCACTGATTCCGTCGCTATGGTCATGGAGAGCGACGTCATTATGATAAAACCAAGTGTCCGCGAAATGAAAACAGGACTGCTGGTTCCTGCGCACGCCAAGAGGGCCCGAAAGGAACCCACCAAGGAAGAACTTAAGGAGCAGTACACCAGGGACCAAGCGATCGTCCGGGAACCGACGGGCGCCTGGGAGCTGATTGAGCTATCGCGCGCCCCCAAGGACAAGCTGGGTGTTACGTACGACTACCTCAAGGAAGGCGGGAAGAACACCCATCTCTATCTCCTGGGAGGCGAATTCCCCCTGGAGCACAAGGAGTTTGAAGCCGGTGCCAATAGCGGACGAACAGTCCGCAAGATCCAAGTTGCGTCCTTCTTCAACGGCCCCGAGCAAAAGCCCGACCCCAAGCCAAAGCCCGACTCCAAGCAACAGCCCGACTCCAAGCCAAAGCCCGACCCCAAGCGAAAGCCCGGCTCCAAGCGAAAGACCGAGGCCAAGCCAGATGGCGGCCAACGCGAGGCCAAGCCAGATGGCGGCCAACGCGAGGCCATGCGACAGCTTCGCGACACCTGTGCGGCGTCCAAAGCAGTTGGCAATATGATGGTACGTCCCGCCCCCGACTGGCAACGAGATTGCTGTTGCTGTTGCTGTTGCTAACCGTAGCATGACCAGGGCGCGGCACCGCATGCCAATCTCGTCGCCGTCCAATTAGGCGACGGCCGCTTCGGCACCATCCTGCGGGCATTGCGAATGGTCATCGAGGACGTGCTAGACAAGAAATTGAACGGAAAGGCTGTGGTTCTGTTTAACTTCGGCATCGACCAGACGAAGCTGAACGAGCAGGCCGTCGCCTTGTTGAAGACCGCGCTCCAATCCATGATTGCGATGGACCTTCCGATCGTGGTCCCCTCTGGCAGTAATGCCGACGATCCCAAGCAGAAGGACATCAACACCTATCCCGCCCTTCTCGCAGACAAGTTGCCCATCATTGTCGTCGGTGCCATGGATGACAAGGACAAGATCGCGAGCTTCTCCCAGGGTGGTCCGCGTCTGACGGCTGTTGCTGGTGGTGACGACATTACCTGTGCGACGCCCGAGTCGCCCGAGTCTTACGACATTGCGCGGAGCACCAATTACGGTACGTCGAACCCCCCCCCCCCCCCCTCCCACGCATGTCTCCTCGCCCATCGTCGTCCGTGCTCTCCCATGGCCAGGTCGAGCCCCCACGTGCTAACACGGCCCTTGCCCACAGCGGCGGCACTCACTGCCGGCGTCGTCCTGTACTGGCTCAGTCTCCCCGAGTTCAAGATGGCGGACGAGAACTACGTCGCCGTCGGCGCCAAGAACATGGTCACGGCGCTGGGCGCGGCGACAGGGGAGCACAAGGGCAGCGGCATCCCCACCGTCTACAACGGCGTGCACATCTGCGCCAAGCAGCTCACCTTCGGCCGCCGCGGCCTGCGAGGCCGCAAGACGCCCGATGGCGGCAAGAAGTTCCTCTTCGACTTTAACAGCTGCCCGATTCGCAATTCGCTGGACGCCGACTCGTCCCCGATTCGGAATGTGCTGGACACCAAGCCGTCCAAGACGTCCAGTACTGCCGACGACGCGGGCGACGACGCGGGCGACGACGCGGGCGGCGACGTGGACGACTACTAAAGGCGGATCAAGCGTCGGATCCAACGTCAAACCGCGGCGCTGGAGGAAACCGTTGGTCGCTCCGTTCGCGTGTGGTCGCCGTGCTGCTGAGCCTGACGCATTCTCCTGCCCATGCTCAGCTCACAAAACCGATTGCCCGAGTTCGCAAGGTCACTGCTATTTCAACGGAGACGGTGTCACTGGTGGCTCCATGGATGATGGGCCCAAGAGCTCGAAGGGCCCGCCGCGTAACGACGCCCACGATTGCACAGGGCCTTGCGACATGGGTAGTGCTTTGCTAGCTGTGAATGCGTATGTACCTACATATTATTTATATATATATATATATATACACATACTTATATATGTATGTTTCGTAACGCTAATCTATATTTACCATTATTAAATTGCACGTGCCGGAACCTGCCATCCGTCTGACGATGATGCACCAGATGTGGGTGTACAAGGTCAACCAAGACGGTACTGTGGCGCACCCCTTTCCGGAAAACACCCGCTTGTAAAACAGTCAAGTCCCCCGAGCAAAAAAGAAAGACAATATCGATGTTGTTTCTGGGAAGTTCCGGACATAAATAGTACTAAGAAAAGTAACCATCGATATATATACTTTCCGCTACACCCGTCACACCTGCCGCCTAAATGGTCTACGTACGGCATTTACATAACGATAACTATATTATCAATGTACATAACTATAACTATATTATCAATGAACTCGTATTCATGAATCATTTTGCGCTAGCGACAATCAAAACCACCGTTAGATCTCATACACGTTTTCAAGTCTCTCTTCTTGCATGTGCGCAACAGCCGCCGCCTCGTCGTCGTCGCCGCCGTCGGCGGCGCCGCCGTGCTGGTGGTAACGGCAGGGTGCATTGCGGGGGTGGACGAACGAGGAGGAGCTGATGAAATTCGTCCTGCCGTGGGATGGGCCCCCATAGCCGGCCGGAGTCGTAAGCCGTCCGTGGGTGGAGAGGCATACGGAGTGGTTGTAGGAAGG